>CM040239.1:16691122-17291122 GCA_022545495.1 Chrysanthemum lavandulifolium | reverse complement strand
CCTACGCCAGTAGTGGTCTATGTGATGAGTTTGGTTTGCCATTAGAGGGTGTTTGGGGTTGCTTAGAAACAAGATAAAATCAGTTTTTGTGTGTGTGTGTGTTTGGACAGAGGGTAAATGATTGTGATGTATGATCATGTAAGAGCGAACTAGTCGGGCTTCAAAGTTGCTTAATCAAACTAATTACCTAATTCGATTATTTCACCAAACACTAGCACAATTGAAGGAGAAACTGTTGATTTGCTTATTGAAACTGATAAATTGCTCATAGTTAAAACAACTTGCTTCAAATAACCATGTTTGGATAAGCAATCCTAATTTCTAAAAAACTATATCAAACCAAAGCAATAATCATATTAACAAACAAATTCAATAAAACTAAAATCAAAACTATCAAAGAATTTTCTTTATATGCAATGAATTTTCTATCAGTGATGTTTAACATCTGAATCGTTAATAATGGAAGTACAATGGGTGCATGTGTAAGCTGTAGCTAAACTTAGCGTTGTGGCCAAAATGCAAATAAATAAACTTAGCGTCGTTGCCAAAGTGAAAAAGTACGAGTTTCGAATAAGATATCAACTTCATTCTTCTCCCGGGTCATTCTTCTTGACCCGTTTTCAACCCAAGTATTATCCAAATAATAACTGACACCAATATTGCATTAACTGAATTCTAGTATAAACAATCACCAATATTGCATAAACTGAATTCTAGTATAAACCAATTAAAAAGTATAAACTGAAACTTAACATTTACGGTTTGTAGCTCAACCATGACAAAGACACAATATGACCTTTCAAAACTACAAAAAGTACATGCTCTCATAATTTCTTATCACTAAAATATGTGCGTCCATACAATTCTATGAAAACCTTAGTGAAATTTGATGAAAGCCAGTAGTTTGACTCAAAAGTCAAATAGTTTATGCTTGATGATTTCATCCACATGTAGAGCTTATTTATGTGAATCAAAATCTTATATATGATATTACATCACTAATAACACTTTCTTATGTTTATTTCTAGCATGATCATCTCCAACCTTTTTATCATAGTCCCACTATTTTCATCAGTTTGACTTACTGACAAGTCAACTGTGTTTATTCAGCTCCATGAATTAAAATAAAGTTCAAATTCTTTATTGATTTAAAGTAATTAGTACTAGTACAGCATCCAAGTTGGGATTATAGCTTTGATCTAACAGTGTCTACACTTAAAAAAGTACTAATACAGAAAGGTAAACTGACAATCATACTTTGAAACACTTCTTTACAAACAACCGTACTTTGGGAGTGTACCAGAGATAACTATCAATGACCGAAATGGATTGAGCCAAAATCACTACAATTGATTTCAATGCACCTGAGAATAGATGCGGAGAGATATGAGCTGAGTGGCAATTGCTTCCTGCAAACCGGACCTTGAAAGATCAAGTTGAAACAAAATATTAAAAAAACGTAAAATCTATATGATAAACCATACCATAATGGAAACCATTCGAGTTGAGAAATTGCTTAATTACTTACCCGATCAGATTTCACTTGACTAACTGTTATGCGCTGATTGACGAATGATCTCCTAATAGCAGAAATGGATTGTTAGAATCACAGTAAAACACATAAATTGCAGAAACAATGAATATTTCCCTAATCAATTAAAAATTTAAAAATAAAGTACCTGTTAGAATAGCTCTTCATGTATTGGCTCCTTTGTCATGTGTTAGTAAGGGTTATATGTAGCAGACTATTTCATCATCATCATCATCATCATCGTCATCATAGGTTCTTCGTCTCTTGAGTAATAAACCATGTGCATCAATAAGGCGTATCGACCCAACAATATGTAGACCTCTCAACCTAAAAATGCTCTGTGGAAGACGGATTATGCCTGTACCTGCTATGTTTAACTCTTTCAAACCTTCTAAGCATCCAATATCCTCAGGCAATTCAACAACTCGAATACAACCGCTGGAGTCAGAATTTGTTTATACATTTCATCTTACAAATGCTTTTTGGAATATCTTGTAAAAGTTCACAATCGGTTAAGATTAGCTTCTCTAAAGATTCTAATCTGCCAATATCTTCAGGTAACTTCTCAAGAAGCCAACAAGATTTGATTTTGAAAGACTTGAGATGTTTCAACTTACAAATGCTATCTGGAAAATATTTAATCTTTGCAGATAAAAAAGTTAGCTTCACTAAACATTCTAACTGATCAAGTTCCCGGGGTACTTCTGGAATACTGCCTTCAAGTGTAAGCTTTGCTAAACATTGTAATCCACAAAGGCTTCTTGAAAAACTCTCAAGGTTTGTACAAGCACACAGACCTATGGAAATAAGCCTTTCAAGATTTCCAAACGATGAATCTGGATCTTCTTTATCATAACATGATAACTGAAACTTTGGAGAATCATTCTCGGAGTGCAATCGGCAAACATCTGTGGGTTCTGCAATCAGATGTAACTCAGACAAAGAACCAGCCTCAGCTGGTTGAGACCGTTTGTCAAACACAAAAGACTTAAACCTCCCACAACCACTTAAGTCTAAGAAGTCAAGCCCAAGGTAAAGGGTCCTCAACTTTGAATCACTGAGGTTGAGCTCTTGGAGCTTTGGACTTTCAGCAGGCATTTGAAGCTCTACGAAATCAAGACATCCGGCAATAGTCAACTGCTCAAGATTTGGAGCCAACCTAAGGTCAAAGGTCCTCAATTTTGAAAACCAGATACTCAGGAACCTGAGCTTATGAAGAACCTAACATAAGTAAAAAAAAAAAAAAGAATTAATATTGGTGCAATCACAAACCAATAGATATATAGTATGATCATAATGAATCATGAAAAACAACAATTTAACCATTATTCTACCTTTCCTTCTCCATCTTCCCAAAGTTGAACAATATTGCTGCCATACAATTCAAGTCCAACAAGATATTTTCCTTGAAATGTATTCGGTAAACTCGAAAACGGAAACCAATCCCATCTCATAAATCGTAAGGAACTTGGAAGGTATTCGCTAACTTTATCAAATTCAACAATATTGCTCTCAGTATGATTATACTTTAGGAGACGTATGTGAATAAATCTAAGATCCTTCATTTTTGCTAGACCTTTTACTGCAATTTCAGCACTCAAATCCTTTGAATGGAAGTGTAGACATTTAGTTGCTTGGGTACCCTGAAATCGAAAAAAATAAAACCCCTTAATTTTTGTCAGAACCCTAAATTTCAAAGCGCCCATAATCACTGAAAACATTATCAAATTGAGAGTGAATGAAGATGATATAAAATGAATTGAATGATAATTTGATTCGAATTATTGAATTTTTGAATGATTATTAGAGATAGAAAGTGAATTTGGGGAAAACGTTTTAGAGAGACACACAAAAAGGAATTGTTATGTGTTTTTTATAAGAAAAGTGACAGGTAACTTATTAAATGGTCAAACCCGAATGTGTCTTTCATTTTAGACCAAACTCAGAAACTTGTAAAATTATTGGACCAAAAATTAAAATATACACGGACCAAAAATGTAGTTTAATTAAATCATACTAACTTGATTCTTACCAGGCCATTAGTCAATATATCTTCAATTTCCTCGTTAATCCACAATCGGCTATGTCTTTGAGGTTCATCGGGGTGTGACTGACGAACAATATTCCTTCCCATTTCTTCTAAATGATCATGCATCGCCAATTGCCCTCGTTCATTATACGTTATAAGAGATTTCTGCTCAAGAACTCTTAAACCATATATAGCATAAAATCCACGGCTTTCAAGCACTCTAATTGCATCTTCTTTGTACCAACCTTTTAGTATGCATGCAACATCTAAGAATATTTCTTTAAAATCATTCCCTAGACCATCTAAGCTTATTTCCAATCTTTTCATAGTTTCCTCTAATGGAATTGATTTTAGTCTTTTTATGGCATCTATCCATACAGGCTCCTTCTGATCACGAAGATGCGAACCCAAAACTTTGATCGTTAAGGAAGACCCGAGCATATTGTACAACCTGTCCTGATAGCTCTTCGTGCCCTTGAGTTGGAATGTCTCTTAAATGCATACCCATGAAGAGAAAAATTGCTTCCGTGGGCGATAATAGATTCACGCCATGAACAATTTGTTCACTCCGTGGGCTAACAAAGACCGCTCATCTCTTGTGGTAATGATAACTCGCTTCTCGATTTAAACCAAGAAGGCTCGCCTGCTAACGCCCTAAGTTGTTCTATGCAATCCACATCATCTAAAATAACAAGTATCTTTCTACGACTCATCATGTCTTTCAACATGTTTTTCCCGTCATGAACACTACTAAAAGTGATGTCTTTTCTATTTAAGACATCTTCTAGTATCTTCGTTTGGAGCTTCTTTAAACCGGGCGAGGTAGGTTTTGAAAGTTCCCTTACATTTTCAACAAAGCTTTTTCCTTCGAACTGATTAGAAATTTGATCATAAATAGCTCTGGCTAACGTTGTCTTTCCCCCACCTCCCATCCCCTTGATTCCGATCATGCGAACATCTTCGGTGCCAATATCTAAAGATGAAAGAACGTCACTGATTCGGGTCTCCATACCCACTAAGTTTCCATCAGCGTTCAAAAGAGTGGAATATTTCTTTTTGAAAATAACATCAACAATTTTTTGGATCAGTTTAGATTCATCCCTGTATCATTAATTGTTATATTATTAGCTTGCTCAAATTGCACATAAACAGTTAGGATTTATAACATAAAAGGATTAGCATTTATAAATGAAGATATCATGATACAAATTGAATGAAACTGAATTACCTGTCCTTCAAATCCCACCCAGCCAAATCTGATACTTCTTTCATAGCCTCTCTCCATTTTCCAGCAGCCTCCTTCTTTTCATGTTCGGCAAAGGCTTCTTTTACTGCCCCACTTTGATAGCGGACTTCAGTGGGCTCCACATCAAAAAAGACAGGATAAACATTCTGCCCGGTCATCTTCTTACATTCCATAATCTTGACAAGCTCATCTAGGCACCAAGATGAAGATGCATAAGTCTTGGAGAAAACAATGATGTAAAACCTTGAGTCCTCAATGGATTTGAAGAGCTGGTCCTTGATCGGTTTTCCTTGCTCGATTTTCTCATCATCCTTATACGTTTCAATGCAATTGCGCTGAAGAGCTTCATAAAGATGGCCAACGAAACTGTTACGGGTGTCACCACCTCTAAAACTCAAAAAAAACATCATACTTGAAGCTCTTTTGAATGGATGAAGATGAAGTGGACGCCATTAATGAATGCAGGGTTCAAGAGTTTGAAAGTTAAAGAGATGAACTATGGTGAAAAACGTGTTTTTGATGAAAATAAGTGCATATATGAGTAGTACTATTGATATTTTTACATGGTTTGGGATGGGGAACATGTGACAATAAAGTAATATCTTCTTTTGAGGATATGAAAGGAAAAGTTATTGCAATTGTCATGTGGTTTCTTGGTGGGTTCCTTCTCATGAAATTTGTGTTGTATTTTTTTTTAAGAATTTTTTTTTAGTTTCTAAATTTGGCTATTTTGTTAATCTTATATTTTATGATCAGGATTTAGAAGCATGCATGTATATATATAGTCTCAAAGTTTACATTATGATCAAGATTTAGAAGCATGCATATAGTCGGGATTATTATTCGGGTTTGGAAGAATAAACAGTTTAAATAAATTCGAGCTTACTAAGAGTTTTGGTTATTCGTGTTAGCACGAAACCGAAATAAAGATAAAACTATCTCTCAAAACCCAATCTTAATAAGAGTTAAGATTAGTCGAGTTGCTCATGTTTGAATATTCTTGAGACCCCTATTTCTAGTATTTATAAGGTTTTACAGTTTTTCGACATGGTAGTAAGCATTTAAAAACATTTGGTAGCTAGCATTTATGAAAGTCTTTCACTACACATATTGGTAGATACATATGCTTTTAAATGAAACCTTCAAATATCCTCTACAATTAACAATTCTAGTACCAGGAAACTATTACGCAAATATATGATGTCAAATGAACTATCTTACTTGAGAGTGGATCTAATCAAACTTCTTTCGAAAAAATTGACTATTTGGGAACTAAAGAACAACGAAAACAAGCAAAGAATTAGAGAACATTGAGATCATTTTGCCAATTGGGTTAATCGTGTTATAAAATGATATTATTATTTTTTTTAGAAAGACAACAATATATAAAAGACCCAAAAAATGGGGCAAGAAAAAAAATGATATTATTTAAATCATGGACTTAGATAATGATAATGAGTACGATATCCTATGAGATCATTTAGTGTTAAAAAAGCCAGCCCGAGCCAAACCCAATTAAAATTATTCTGGTCGAAAGTAGACGCCATGACTTCAAAATGTTGAAAGAAAGCTAGAGGGTGAAAAACGTGTTTGTGAGGAAAATATGTGCATATATGAGTCGTACTATTGATATTTTTACATGGTTTGGGAAGGGGGAACATGATGTGACAATACAGTAATATCTTCTTTTGATGATATGAAATGAGAAGTTATTGCAATTGTCATGGGGTCCTACTAATCTTGCACCCCCTAAAAAATTTTAGGGGGTGTTAGGGTTTCCGTGCCAAATCATTGGGACGACATTGTTTTTCATGCCTTGTCACTTTCACCCTTTGTTTTTTTTTTTTGTTATATATATATATATTTTTACAAGTTCCAGTTTTTTTTTTACTTACACTTTTTTTTTTACAAGTTTTTAAGTTCCAGTTGTTTACAAGAATCGCTTTTACTTATACAAGTTCCAGGTTGTTTAACAAGAATCGCTTTAAAGCTTAAAAAACGTGGTCGGAGATTTTTGAGGCTCGTTCGAAGGTTGCAAAGTGAGATTTTATCTCACTTCTGCCGTCCATTCGGTTTTCATCATCGCCGGAAAATTTTAGGCTCAAAATCATCATCGCCGAAAAATTTTAGGCTCAACCCGAAGGTTGCAAAGTGAGATTTGATCTTACTTTACCATCCATTCGGTTTTATCATCATCGCCTTTATCGATCCGAAAAAAATTCAAACCAAAACATCAAGAATACCAACAACATCAACCCAACATCGTGAATACCAACAACAACATCAACCCAACATCATGAATACCAACATCAACCCAACATCATCAACCCAACATCAAGAATACCAACAACTCAAAAAAAAATTCCAACTGCCATGGCTCAAAATACCACGTAAAATTTCCAATCATCATGGCTTAAAATTTCCAATCGCCATGGCTCAAAAAAATTCCAACTGTCATGGCTAAAATTACCATAGAAAAATTTTCAACCGCCATGGCTCAAAATTTCAATCGCCATGGCTAAAAAATTTTCCAACTGCATGGCTAAAATTACCATAGAAAAATTTCCAACTGCACCCTACGTACCTTTTAATTTCCAACTAAACCCGGATAGCTAGTCGCTAAACGCTTTTAGAAGGTAGAATAGTACCAAAAATAGTGGATTGATATTAAGTCACCGTCACATCTCGACATCTTCACATCATCCTTTATGAAATGATGCACCAAACAAGTTACTTTTAATAAATGAGGTTTATGACAAATTTAGCAATAACCATGGTAAGATTGTCGTAGGTGTTTATGCTTCATTTGCTAAGCACACTATAAAGTAAAAGGGACAATCTAATCTTGCACCCCATATTTTCCTTCCCATGCACCTCATTAGCTCAAGAATACCAACAACAACATCAACCCATATACCATCACGAAACCGAATCTAAAACTTTAGATCTAGGACGCGTCGGTGAGAAATACTGCGCGTGCTATGTTAAAATGATCACCTTTTCCGATCTATCGTTTGGTATATGAGGTGAAAAGTTCGGTGCGTGACCATAATATTGGCGGGAGAAGGCGGAAAGTTTTTAAGTGGCGGATTTAGAGAGAGAAGAGATTTTGTTAGTGTATTATTTGTGTGAGAGAGAATGAGATAGAGACAAAACATTGAATATATGTGAGACTTTGTTAATGTATTATTTGATGGGGACGTGGGTAAAAAGCAGTGGCGCAACCTGTTTTACAAAACCATTCTTTTTTTTTTTTTCTTTTTTTTTTTTTTTTTCAAAAGTAAATAAGTAAATGTTTGTTAAAAAAAGTTTGTTAAAAAATTTAATATAAGTTGTAAATTTTTTGTAAAAGTTGTAAATTTTAATAAAAGTTGTAAAATTTAATAAAATTTGTTAAATTTTAATAAAAGTTGTTAAATTTTTAGTTTTTTTTTTAAAATAAAGTTGTTAAATTTTAATAAAAGTAAATTTTTTGTAAAAGAGTATTACTTGTATCGACTCATCCGTTGAACGTCTAATGTCTAACCCTAACATATCGACTCATCCGTTGAACGTCTAATGTCTAACCCTAACATATCGACTCATCCGTTGAACGTCTAATGTGTAACCATAACATATCGACTCATCCGTTGAACGCCCAATGTCTAACCCTAACATATCGACTCATCCGCTGAACGCCTAATGTAACCATAACATATCGACTCATCCGCTGAACGCCTAATGTGTAACCCTAACATATCGACTCATCCGTTGAACGCCTAATGTCTAACCCTAACATATCGACTCATCCGTTGAACGCCTAATGTGTAACCCTAACATATCGACTCATCCGCTGAACGCCTAATGTGTAACCATAACATATCGACTCATCCGTTGAACGCCCAATGTAACCCAACATATCGACTCATCCGTTGAACGCCTAATGTGTAACCCTAACATATCGACTCATCCGTTGAACGCCCAATGTAACCTTAACATATCGACTCATCGCTGAACGCCTAATGTGTAACCATAACATATCGACTCATCCGTTGAACGCCTAATGTAACCCTAACATATCGACTCATCCGTTGAACGCCTAATGTGTAACCCTAACATATCGACTCATCAACGCCTAATGTGTAACCATAACATATCGACTCATCCGTTGAACGCCTAATGTGTAACCATAACATATCGACTCATCCGTTGAACGCCTAATGTGTAACCCTAACATATCGACTCATCCGTTGAACGCCTAATGTAACCATAACATATCGACTCATCCGTTGAACGCCTAATGTCTAACCCTAACATATCGACTCATCCGTGAACGCCTAATGTGTAACCCAACATATCGACTCATCCGTTGAACGCCTAATGTGTAACCATAACATATCGACTCATCCGTTGAACGCCCAATGTGTAACCCTAACATATCGACTCATCCGTTGAACGCCTAATGTGTAACCCTAACATATCGACTCATCCGTTGAACGCCTAATGTCTAACCCTAACATATCGACTCATCCGCTGAACGCCTAATGTAACCATAACATATCGACTCATCCGTTGAACGCCTAATGTGTAACCCTAACATATCGACTCATCCGTTGAACGCCCAATGTAACCATAACATATCGACTCATCCGTTGAACGCCTAATGTAACCATAACATATCGACTCATCCGTTGAACGTCTAATGTCTAACCCTAACATATCGACTCTCTCCGTCCCGTATTAAATGTCCACATTTGACTTTTAGTGGGAAGAGATGATATTTGATTGGTTGAGAGTGTAGTTAGTGGGATTTTTTTAAATTTTGTGCATAATTAAGTATTTTCTTTGACAACTTTTACCTTAAATATTTTTGCTTGTGTTATAGTTTTAGATAAAATAATATGTGAACTTTTACCTTAAATATACGAAGGATTAACAAATTTTTTTTCAAATTTTCATCTTGGCACGTGAACTTGTTTAATATTTTAAAGTCTAATGTTTTATTGTTATTGTTTAATTAAATGGAAATAAATACACAATTAAAAAAATTAACATTAAATAAATACCATATAAAAACACTACACAATTAAAAAAACTATACATATAAAAACATTACACAAATAAATACACCGTGTATATACCCGAACATTACACAATTAAACAAAAACAATACATAAAACAAAAACAAAAATACAAAAAAAAAAAAAAAAAAAAAAAAATTAATCCAATCATTGGCGAACGACAGACCAATGATTAATAATCGGGTGCAAGAGAAGGAATAAATGGGGTGCAATATTAGATTGCCCCTTGTCATGTGGTTTCTTGGTGGGTTCCTTCTCATGAAATTTGTATTGTACTTTTTTAAAAGAATTTTTTTATAGTTTCTAAATTTGGCTCTTTAGTTAATCTTATATTTTATGATCTGGAGCATGTATATATATAGTCTCAAAGTTTACATTTATGATCACGATTTTAGAAGCATGCATATAGTCGGGATTATTATTCGGGTTTGGAAGAATAAACAGTTTACATAAATTCGAGCTTACTAAGAGTTTCGGTTATTCGTGTCAGCATGAAACCAAAATAAATATAAAACTTTCTCTCGAAACCCAATCTTAGTAAGAGTTAAGGTTAGTCGAGTTGCTCGAGTTTGAATATTCTTGAGACCCCTATTTCTAGTATCTATAAGGTTTTACAGTTTTTAGGGAGTAAGCATTTAAAAACATTTGGTAGCTAGCATTTATGAAAGTCTTTCACTACACATTTTGGTAGATACTAATGCTTTTAAATGAAACCTTCAAATATCCTCTACGATTAACAATTCTGGTACCAGGAAACTATTACGCAAATATATGATGTCAAATGAACTATGTTACTTGAGAGTGGATCTAATCAAACTTCTTTCAAAAAAATTTGACTAAATGAATTTACATTGAAGACCAAACTTTTTTCCAACATTAACCAATAATAAACTCAAATTTAACATTGAAGACCAAATGAATTTACTATACGCAAAAATATGTGTAGGAGAATTTAAAAAAAAAAAAAAAAAAAAAAAAACTTTCTCTCTCTTCCAACAAACCCCTAACTACTTTCCGTCCATTTTTCATAGTTAAAAAACCTTGAAAATCCTCAATTACATTTGACTATTTGGGAACTAAAAACAATGAAAACAAGCAAAGAATTAAAGAACATTGAGATCATTTTATCAACTGGGTTAATCAAGTTAAAAAATGGTAGTATTATTATTTAATTCATCGACTTGGGTTAATCAAGTTAAAAAATGGTATTATTATTTAATTCATCGACTTGGGTTAATCAAGTTAAAAAATGGTATTATTATTTAATTCATCGACTTAGATAAAGATAATGAAAACGAATACTATGATATCATTGCAGGGGTGTTAAAAATCCGTCCCGAGCCAGACCCAATTGAAACAATTGCGGTTGACCCATAATCCGAATACTAAAAGGGTTGAGTGTCAGGTTAAATATTTTTGTCTGATCGGGTCCGTGTTAATCTGATTCATCCGGGTAAGATTTTTTATAATTTTTTAATAGAGTTAACTACATTTTTGGTCCTTGTGGTTGTACCTGGATTTCACTTTTGGTCCATTTGTTCAAAAAGTTGCGATTTTAGTCCAAAATGCATAGTTTGGTTCCACTTTTGGTCCATTTTTCTAACGAAGTTAGTTCAGTTAGTTAAGTCGAATTGTAAAGTGGCAACATTAGTCCTTTAACCTAACGGTCGTTAACAACGTTAGTCATTTATACCAAAGATCGTTTGCAACGTTAGTCCTTTCTGTTAGTTAGTCCTTTAAAAAAAAATTCTAAAAAAATTCTAATAAATGTTTTTTGTCGAAATTTTTTTCAAAAAATAATTCAAATTTTTTAAGAAAAAATCTCAAATTTTTTCAAGAAAAAATTTTCTTAAAATTCTAAAAAAGTTTTTGACAAAAACTTTTTTCCTAAAAATTAGAAAAATTTTCTAAAATTTTTTTCTAAAATAAAATTCTAAAAAAATTTCAAAAATATTCTAAAAAACTTTTTTCCAAAAAATAATTTGAGATTTTTTTTAGAAAAAAAATCTAATTTTTTTCCCTAGAAATGGACTAAAACTATATCAAAAATTTTAGACATGTTTTTAGAAATTTTGTACTAACCCATAACAAAATGGACTAAAACCATATCAATTTTTTTTTTTTTTTTTTTTTTTTTTTTTATTAAAATGATAGTTTGGTTTCACTTTTCTAAAAATTTTGTACTAGTTTCACTTTTCTAAAAGTTTCTAAAAATAGACTAAAACCATATCAAAATGATAGTTTTAGTACATTTTTTAGAAATTTTTAGTCCATATCAAAAATCACAAAATGTCAATGCTAAAAAATTTCTAAAAATGGCAATGCTAAAAGAATTTCTAAATTTTTAAAAAAAAATTCTAATAAAAAACGTGTAAAAGTGTGTATGATCTTTGGTATATTTTTTTAAAACGCAGATACATTTTACACATTTTTGCAATGTATATACGTTTTTCAATGTATATACATTTTTAAAAATTTAGATTTTTTAGAAATTTTTAGAATTTTTTCGGAAAAAGTTTTTTAGAATATATTTCAAATTTTTTGAATTTTATTTAGAAAAAAAATTAGAAATTTTTTTCTAAATTTTTTTTCCGAATTATTTTTAGAATTTTTAAGAAAATATTTATTAGAAAAAAATTAAAAATTTTTGAAATTTTATCTTAAAAAAATTTCACAAAAACATTTTTTTCGAATTTTTTTAGAATTTTTTAAAGGACTAACGTTGCAAATGTTGCAAAAGATCTTTGGTATAAAGGACTAACGTTGCAAACGACCGTTAGGTTAAAGGACTAATGTTGCCACTTTACAACCGACTTAACTAACTCGAACTAACTTCGTTAGAAAAATGGACCAAAAGTGGAATCAAACTATGCATTTTGGACTAAAATCGCAACTTTTTGAACAAATTGACCAAAAGTGAAATCCAGGTACAACCACAAGGACCAAAAATGTAGTTAACTCTTTTTAATATAGTTCTTGTAACTTATTCTTATAAACTTACATTAGTAGTCAAAAAAAAGTTATCATGTTGTGCATATTCGGGTTGACCCGCACCCGAATGAACCTAAACCCAACCCGATTAACGCTACAAATGTGATATTTCTTGACTTATATATGAATTTAACAACGTCTTATGATCAAACTGTTGAAATCCTTCTTCAATTTGATAATGCAACATTATTTTGACCCAATTACGACCCAACTAAGATCTGACTCCATAATACATATTAAATTCTAATTTGTTTTTTTACAAAATCACATCAAATGTGGACTTGTATAGATCATCAAATATGACACTAATGATATTACATTAAAAAGAATAAGCTTAAACTAGGTTCTACAAACTAAGCAAGATTAAACTATCAACCAAATGTACAACAATGATTTTAACTTCATGTGTGTCTTCATGCTCCTTTTGGTTGATTTGAAGAACCATAACTACCTATCGTTTGACAAAATATTTCTTGATCTACCTTTTGTCTCCCTATGGTTTTCGAGAAAAAAAATCAATGTTCATGAATTAAGGGTAATGGCATGACAAACCCTTCAACTCTTTCCTTGCACCACTTTTACTAGGGGTATTCACTTAATCAAACATCATGTTTTACTTCGACATACACACACATTTTTCCATTGCAAACACTAATGCCAGATATGTTCATATAACATCCGTAAACATATTAGAAATAAATCAAAGTATATCATATTGTGCATATTCGGGTTGACCAAAAGCAAAACTTAGTCATGTCTTATACGAGTATATCATTTTGATCTACATTTCAATAAATTAATCAAAGTAGTGTGAACTTGATTTGAATGAGGTATTTTTTGTGATTTGTCACATATTTGGCCATAAAACTAACACATATATTTGAGAGTAGACATTGGCTAAATCCATATTTAAAATGTTGTTGGGTTGCTTCAAGTATAGTTGGCAAAACTAACTTTGAAATAAACTGTACTGTTTTAAATCTATTTGGTCAAAATGTAAAAAAGCAAAACTTCAATTTTTTCATAGGTCATCTTCTTTACCCTCGGTTTTGACCCAAGTAAATACCAATGGTGATTATTACAAATATAGTGATTTTGTCATAAGAGGCCCTTCAACACTACATGTTCATTACAATGAATAAAAAATTAGTAAATTTGATGAAAGTCAATACTTTGACTAAAAAAGTCAAATTGTTTTTGATGATTTTAACCCAAAGAGCATATATTAATACTTTTGTGTATGATCATATATCACTTGCAAAATCCTCATATATTCATTTGTACATGATCTTCAACTTCATATCCAAGTCCTAACATTTTCATAAAAACGCATTGACTTTCTAAAAAGTCAATTACTTTGACTATTTATTAAGTAACTCATCTAACTTCTAATTATACATAATATTCAAAAGTAAAGCTTGTATTTGTAACCTAAAGCAATCTTACTTTAGGCTCAAACTCACTTCTACCAATATGATATCCAGTTATAACTATAAGAGCTCTTAAAAGCTTCAAATTTTCATTTAGAAACACTAAATTTAGGTCTAAAATATGTTTATTAGTAAAAAGATCCGACTACAAGCTAAATTTTATAAAAAGCTTCGCTTTATATCCTGTGTTAAGCAACCGAAAGCGACCTCAAAAATTCACCAAAGACTTCAAGCACTTCAAGCTACTAGTGTCAATCAGATTTGAACAATCCCATTCTGACTCTTAGCGTCTCAAGAGGAGTATATACCAATCCCACATGTAAGACACAATCAACACTCATTTCTTCTTGGTGGACGTTTTCTTCGCCTTTTTATTTTTAAATCCTCCACTCTCCCGTCAAAACAACATATATTCTTCAATGTTAATAGAAATCAGACTTGCTGAACAACAAAAGCATCATTATAACAACAAAAGCATCATTATTTAGCTCATAGCATATTTACACGCAAAAAATAAAACTTTTGAAACGATGTTTAACAGTTGTAATTTGTAAAGCAAAATCAGGTGAGAAAGTTGGGAGATATAATTGAGCAGAAGTACCTTTTTATAGTGAATGTAAGCGCTTTGCAAGAATTTCTTGCCCTATTTTACTTGCATAAACCTCGAAAGTACAAGAAATATCTATTTACATCTTACAACAAATAAAGATATGCAATCGAAAGTAGGGTTTAGCAATTCCAAACACGAAACACGCACCCAAAACCGACACGAAAAATAAACGGGTAGGTCCGGTCTAAACAGCTTGATGGCTATGGTGTTAAACAGTTGATCCACCAACCCGTTTGAGTTTTTTAATTATAGATAAATTATTTTTAGACTAAAATACACGGTTGGTCCATAAACTTGTCAATCTGCTTTGGGACAAACCCGCTTTTTCATCGCCAGAGATCCTTTTCAACTTTTATAAGCTAAACTGGTCCCTTTTGGCCTCTTGACCCGCTTTCCGTTAGTCAACCCTCGTTATTCTTTGCTTTTTGTTTTTAGCTAAGGGCATAAAGGATATTTCATATATTTGGATTATTAAATCTTCTTCTTCTACTTTTCTTCCTCTCATCTGGTTACCTTCACAAAAACACACACATATCATTGCATTCACACAGTTGGTTTACAAGTATAACATCTTTATTTCTTCAATTAATCATGCCTAAGACATTAAATCATGCCAGTATAACAATGCAAATGTTGCAAACTTGCAATCAAATTCTATACTACAGAAGATCATCAAGCATGATACCAGTGAGTAATGAGTATACATACACTACCGCTTGCGAATGCATACTTCATTATATTACTTGGTCTTACAGTTGGTTTACAATAAAATCCAAAGTATATATGTAAGGACTAGATAAGACCAAGCAGAAAGCGTGGCAAGAAGACCCAACATGTCGGGCTTTTGAGAGTCAAGATTTGACGATTTACCCGTTTGATAGTTCGAAAAGAGTAGATGCGTGTTTGAATTTCCGTAAAGTATATTAATACAAATATAGATATCCATAATTATACTCATTTGAACTTTGTAAAACTTGAATGTTTATGATAAAAATTACAAGTATAATTTGTATTATTATAAGTTTGTAACATCCATTTTAATACTAAAATTTAATGTGTCATTAGTGTACATTATAATGCAATTATTATAGTGTAGAATTTAATTATATGAATTACAAATTATAGTAAGATGTGCAGGCTTACAATTTTAAGACTTCCTTTTATAGGAAGTCCTAAATGCATTAGTATGTAGTATAGATATTGAGAGCACATTTCACGATCACAATCACGAGGGTACAAAGGACCTCCTTACTGGCTTTATGCCTTTGTTTTTTAGTGGACTCCAAACCAACTGTTTACGTTGTATGGCAACAACAGTTGGATGCTTTGGCTTCCAAGAACCAACAACATGAGAAGGCGGGCTCCCCATAAACTTACTGCTCCTTGGTGCAGCAACAGGTGTTGCCTCTACTGTACGAGAGGACGAAGCCACTTCGTTTGACTGCCCTAGAGGAGACTGCACCCTTGATGTGCGCCACATCCTTTGTGGGTCCCACACGAACGATTGCCTACCCATCACTCTGTCATTCCTTATCCGCGGTGCAGCACTGGATCGGTTGATTGGTGTAGTCATTGCACTTGAGCTGGATTCAGATTGAAAGGAGGCAATGGAAGAAAGTGAGGGGTGTGAGGAAGCCACAGCAAGAGCTCTGTTCTCTTGCTTCTGTCTTGTTTTACGCTCTTCTGCTAGCTGACTTTCCAGATCACGAACCTATACATAGCCAAGATTAACAGAAGATCACTGATTAGTTATTAAACTTGAGCCTATTTGATTAATCTGCAAGCTGAAGGGGTGTTTCAATTCACTATCTCCTTATGAATGGATCAATTGGGTTAAGTTTTATGCCAAAATCTTACTAAAAATAAGTCATTTTTTACCTACGGATGGGTCAATTGGGGTTATGTTTTTTTTATCTCTTAACAGGCAGCATAAAAACATCAGCTAACAAGAAAAATGGTCAAATGTCACCAAAAGGAAATTTTGGATTCAATTTATTAAAGAGAGTATATTCTCAAAGATATAATTTGGACTATATGTCAACAGGATCATCTACCCGACTCAACCTCATTTCACTACCTTAATTTTGATTAACTTAAAAGGTGAGTTATGTACCTTCTCTTGCAGAGTTCTACATATGTGTTCTCTAGCAGATAGACGTAGTTGCACAGACTGTAGACTGTCCTGCAACTTTTTTGTTTCTTTCTCATCATGTTTCGCTTCTCCGCCTGCATACCATAGTAAAACAAATAAATGAACATGAAATAGCATTAAATGAAGGCAGGGTAGAAATTGTTGTCCCAGTTCGATGAGTGTATTTTAAAGCAAATTACCAGCTGCTTGTACTTGAAAAGTTCAGTGACGTCAGTTTGTTTGCGAGCAGGGCCATGCTCAACACCTCTCACTCGACTTGCAAAGTTCAGAGAGCAAACGGTTTCTCCCAGGTCTGCTGAACTTGGGCTGATTTGGACAAACATAAGTGTTTTACAATCACCGCCTGCTCAAGTTTCGAGATAGTCAAGAGAAAATTAGTACCTTACAAGTGAAACCATTTAGATTACAAACTAGCAAGTTAAGAAATCAAGAAGCATACCTAGAGAGCTCTGTAGTATATGAGTAAGCTTCGAATTCCTGATTTGATAAAAACATAGTTGATATTTAGATAAAAGTGATGTTTGTACTAGTACGAGGTCGTAGTGTAGAGAAATGAGCATACCTGTAAGGAATGTGACTTATTTTTGATGCAAGAGCAGAAATTACATCACCTAATGATGAAAGTGATTTATTTATGAACTGGGATTCCTTCAATCTTTCACCTTCAACCTCAATCTTTCCTACTGCTCACTTCCCACCAAGTCCACTAGCGAAGGTGGCTTCTAGTCCGTTGTCCATTCACCAAGTTCTCCAAGAACAGTCACTGCAATAAGCTATACAACAAGAAATTAGCACTAAAAACCATTTATTAGCTTACAGATTAGCTAAATGTAATAAAGACTCACCAGTGAGAGCGGCTACTAAGCTCATTGGCATTGGTTGATCCAACAGATCGAGCACGACTCCCACCCTTAAGCAATTCCCAAACTTCATCTGTCTTGTGCACAGGCACCTCAGAGAGTCCTGGAACTTCTTGGGTTCCTTCAGCTGATTGTTTGACCTCTAACCTGCAATTAAATATGAACCATTTAGTCAACCTCTTCTATACAGCACAAACCACTTCTCCACTTCGCTCACATACTGATTGTCCTCTATATCACACTAAACACTTGATTTATCCTTCTAAACTACACCAAACACTTGTCATCTGAATAAGCAGTTGTAAGGAATTGCTTGCACTGAAATGGTACACAAGACAACTCGATATTGCATGTGTCAATCTTTTGTCCTAAAAGGTAGAAACTAGAAACCAGTAAAGACATGTACCAGGAGGGACTAGAACTTCTATGCAACTTATCGGTGAAACAAAATGTAAACAGAGCAAAATATATAAATTTCAATCACCAACTAATGAATATATTCATCTTATTCAGAACCACAAGCACAAATAAGTAACAGATATTATCATCAAGCTTACTTTTTAGCAGGTTGGTCAGCATCTTCAACCAAGAGGTCCCTTATCTTCTCATTGTAAACCTCCAACATGCTTACAAACAGCTGATATCTCATTATATCACCCTTTCTTCAGATACCCTGAACAGCTCCTCCAAGGTACGGTAGTTAACTTCCCTATTTTCAGCGGTTCCTTCCATTGTAAAGATGATTTAATGTCTTTTATAACCTCCTCTTCTGCTGACGAACCCATGGCAGAAAAAAAAAAAAACCCTGCATATCAAATTAAAATTCGTATGAACACTAACCAAATTGATAAGAAAAGATGGAGCATTATCTACTTTCTGTATATCGTTAAATAAACCTTTGCTGATCTAGGAATTCTTTCGAGACATGATCTAATGCAAAATCCAACTTGAAATACTCTCTTAAACAACACTTAACAAACAATCTTATTGCAATCAGGAAAACGATTTTAGAGGCTCTATGCAATAATAAAGTTGACTCTGATCTAATTTTAGCTCGCTTGACCCATTTGACCTCTAACCCCTTTAGCTAATTTATAACTTTCTTTGGACCCGTTTGAAGATGACATAAACATAAATAGCTGAATAGATCAAATGATCCTAAATTCCTAACTTAACGATGATCCTTCAATGGATACAAGCTAAGACAAATCATACTCATGCCATCAGCAATTATGCAGTAAAACAGATTAACCAATTACGCATTAGGTTCTTACAAATTAGTTCTAGTTATTGTAAATCTTCGACCTTTCAGATAAGCATGACAGCAAGAAATCCGTAAAGATTGATGTTCTAACAGTATTCAGCCTAGTTCTGTAGCCAAATCCAAAATTTTCCAACAAAAAAAATGACGATTTGATTCGTAAATTCATCAAATACTATCTCAAATCCAAAACTGACCCAAACATTTAAAACCTTTAAAATCTAAAATTATCTTATAAGCAGTTTGGATGAACAATCACCTCAATGACTTTCTATAAATCTATTATATCTGAGTATCAGGTCTTCAAAGTTTCAGATATGGGTAGCTTCTAAAACTTGTTTATGAAACCATACTAATCTTTTAACTTTAAACATGATACTTAGTATCCAATTCATAAAGGATGCAGTTTGACTTTTTTTATAAAGTCAAGTCATTAAGTTGAGATTAATCAATAAATAATCTCATATTAACAAACAAATTCAATAAAACTTTCCCAAACAAAACAAACATTAATCCAAATCGATAACCACAATAAAAGAATTAGTTTTACCTTTAGCATTATTATCCACTGTAGTGTTACACAAAACGAAAACGAAAACCACAAAAAACCAGTTTTACTTTAAAAATGGACTACTAAAAGTAATAACTATTCGTGAAGTGAAGCGAGCCGAAAATCGTGCTACACACACTTTAAATTCTTGTATCCGCCACTGCTCTTAATATCTGATTATTACATTTTGAAACAGCAAAGAATCAGTTAATATTAGTGTTTGGAACTGATTGTGACCATGATATCATTTTTAGACAAACTGTTTCAAAGTTCCTTATTCATACCGATTCGGATTACTTTACCATTAAACTTCATTAAAAATCAGCATTACCAAAGTAACACTAGCACAACTTAAAGTTACCTTTGAAAAACTTCTTATCAAAACTTGTATAGTTGCTAGTAATTCACTCACGAAATCATATAATAAGCAGTTTGGATAAGCAATCCCTGAACACTATATGAAACCGCAATAGACAGCTAACAAACAACTCCCATAAAATCAATCACCAAAATGAATATTATATATTACATTTAGCATTATTACCCTTCGGGGACGAAAAATCCTCGATATCATCATCATCAACAATACCCGAACCCGAACCCGAACCCAAATCCACTGTACTCTTACACTTTCCGAAACCCGAAATCCCCGCACTACACCCGCGCCTTAACCGATTGAATAATGTCTTAATCTCAAAATCATCATCATAATTTCCATTATTAACAACATTCTTTTCGTTAGCTACTGATGAAACCCAATTCGATGTGTTAGGGTGTGTTTCAAAATTGGGTCTTTGAAGTTTCAGATATGGGTAGCATCTAAAACTTGTTTATGAAACCATACTAATCTTTTTACTTTAAACATGATATACTTAGCATCCAATTCATATAGGATGCAGTTTGACTATTTTTTTATAAAGTCAAGTCATTAAGTCGAGACCAATCACCAAAATAAATCAATAAACAATCTCATATTAACAAACATATTCAATAAAACTATCCCAAACAAAGATTAATCACTTTAACAAATCGATCACCAAATAAAAGAATTAGTTTTACCTTTAGCATTATTATCCCTGGGTGACGAAAAATCCCAAACCCAAATCCACTGTAGTGTTACCCGCTTTCTACCCAAAACAAACAAACCACATTTTGGGGGTTTTTCGAATTCCTTGTGGTAGTGTCGCAATTAATTAATCAACCAATCCATTAGGATTCAGTAACCAAACAATAATAAACTATCAGTTTTAGCCTATCACCAATTATTTCACCTTCAATTTTGCCTAACAAAGATTGAATCCACCTGTTAATAATGAATTTGAAGGTATACGTGTATGACATAAGAGGTCCTTTAACTCTTTCCTTTTCTTCATTTCCTACCCCTTTTATTTATTATACACTTTTCCCTCTCTTGTTATACTTTCAAATGTGGATAGCTTTACAACAAGAAACATGTAAGGGTAAAATCTATAAATACTTAAAGTAACTAAAATGACTCATCATTATGCTTTCTAAAGTTTTCACTCATTTTAATTAGGGTGTTCATCTGTTCGGTTCCTATTAATCATTATTCGGTTTGGTTTGTTTCGGTCAATTTTTATCGGGTCATAACCGAAAACCGAATTTATATATTTATTTAATTTAATTAAATAAATTTTGGCAAAAAATTATTTCAAGTATAAAAGTGTTTTTTATATTAGGATAAAATTTTAATGGTCTTTTGTATATATAAATATATAAATATATATATATATATATATATATTAAATATATAAAGTGTTTTTATATATAAATATAATATATATATATAAAAAGGTTTTCATGGTGTTTCAATTTTTTGTGAACGCGGTAAGAAATCATACCTCCATCTAGTCCCTCATTTTTCTAGATCTAATGGCTAAAATTAAACACACCATTTACACTAACTATACATTAGATAATACAAACCATACACTTACAGTAATATATATAAAAAACACACACAAGTCATACAATTAAGGTGAATTTAACTCCAATACTCTCTTTCCCATCGTAACTGCCTTCGTCATCAGCATCAA
Source organism: Chrysanthemum lavandulifolium (assembly GCA_022545495.1). Lineage (NCBI taxonomy): Eukaryota > Viridiplantae > Streptophyta > Magnoliopsida > Asterales > Asteraceae > Chrysanthemum > Chrysanthemum lavandulifolium. Next base: position 17,269,345 of record CM040239.1, on the reverse strand, counting down.
ACCATCGCAAACCGCCGATCAAACCACCACTACACCGCCGTTCAAACCACCACTACACCGCCACAATTGTAGCTATAATAACCGTTTAAATCTAAGCCTTCTATCACCATCGTTCAGCCACCGCATATTACCATCATTCAACCACAGCAGATCACCGTCATTCAACCACCGTATGTCACCGTCATTAAACCACAACAATCACCGCAATCGGATAAATGTGAATGAGGAAAATGTGAATTTGGATGAAATTGAACCGGAGGAAGCTGAAATTAGTGAAGAAGATGGTTTATTTAAATCAGACTACACTGAGATTTCAAGTACTATTTTTTTATTATTATTATTATTATTATTATTTTATAAAATTAGTTTAGAATTGTAAATTTTGGTGCGTTTGCGAAAGAATAGTTTACGAATTAGGTGTTTAATGTTCAAAGATGATTTAAATTGCATAAATCATAGATTATTTGATATTATGAATGTATTCACATGTGAAGAATATCGAGATTAGTGATTTTTTGATTATTTAAGTATATTAAAAGTATATTCGCAAGTGAAGAATATGAGTAACTAATGGAGTTTTGAGGTTACTAGGGATATAAGTTTAGTAAAGTTATCTTCGCGCGTGAAGAATTTCAGTAAGGAATGAAGTTTTAAGGTTATTAGCGTATTTAAGTTTAGTTAGAGTATCTTCACGTGTGAAGAGTATTAGTAAGGAATGAACTTTTGAGATAATTAGCGGATTACGTTTAGTTAGAGTATCTTCACATGTGAAGAATATTAGTAAGGAATGAACTTTTGAGATTATTAGCGGATTTACGTTTAGTTAGAGTATCTTCACGTGCGAAGAATATTAGTAAGGAATGAACTTTTGATATTATTAGCGGATTACGTTTAGTTAGAGTATCTTCACATGTGAAGAATATTAGTAAGGAATGAACTTTTGAGATTATTAGCGGATTTAAGTTTAGTTAGAGTATCTTCAAGTGTGAAGAATGTTAGTAAGGAATGAACTTTTGAGATTATTAGCGGATTTAACTTTAGTTAGAGTATCTTCACGTGTGAAGAGTATTAGTAAGGAATGAACTTTTGAGATTATTAGCGGATTACGTTTAGTTAGAGTATCTTCACATGTGAAGAATATTAGTAAGGAATGAACTTTTGAGATTATTAGCGGATTTAAGTTTAGTTAGAGTTGGAAGAAAGTGAAGGTTAAATATGCCCATATACGTACATAAGACGTGTACACAAGATGCCCAAAGTCAACATAAGTCAAAGACCATGCATACAGCTTATGCTTGTTAACTGACATGCGCCGTATTTAGCATTAAATACACACATGATGCGTATGCACATCTTTTGACATACGCTATATCCATGGTCGGTTTGTAAAACTCTATACAAACAAACACATTCCACTAATTTTAGGATAGAACCATTCCACCACTCGACTTTTAGTGGTTTCCATAAGTATTTTCCATGACTTTTGAGTTGCAACTCTTATGGATTGATGAACCAAAGGCGTATAAACATTAGTCTTCTTCAATTTGGCAATATTTTCTTCGTGTGATGTTTAGCTTACTTAATATTTGTTTTTGTTTATTACTTTATGATATTATAGGCTAAATACCCTTAGTGTTTGCCTAATTATGAAGATTCTTTATTTTAATATGATTTGATTTACGTTTATTGATGCCTTGTTGGATAAATTATGTGTTTATCGATGAAATTTCTTATCTTTAAGTTTATTGGCTAGATTTATTGTTGAGTAATAATTGTATCCTTATGTTTATTGCTTTAATCATAGTTATACATGACCATTGTTATCTGTGACTAGAGATGGACAAAATCCTAATGTTTAATCAAACATAATTAGAGCTCAAAGGTTAGTTCTTAATTACATGTAGATGACCATTCTCATGGAATTAGTGAATACTATAATCATTAGTTTCGCATAGCTAGATCACATGAATTGGTTGAAATCCTTAAAGCATGATTGAGATAGTTAGCATTGTAGCCTTTGAGTTAACTTAATGATATTCATAGATCTATGTATTTGTGACCATCTAGTCTAGATTATATTACAAATCACCAACAAGATAATTAATAAACATTGCACTAATCAACTTGTATGTAACACATAGGGGAATGATAACTAGGTAAACATGCTTTTATCTTTATATAGTAGAAACAAACTAAACACACTCATAATTTTCAACATTTAAATTCTTATTTGAATAAATCAAAGAATTTACAGACAATCCCATTTGAATACAATTCAGGTGTTCTCTCTTTCACTCAAGCTAAAACCAAAGTTATAGTTTGGAAGTAAACTCGGTGAATGATTTTTGAGTTACCTAACAAGAGTAATTCTCTTGAATTTATATCACATTAATTGCAAGAGTTAGCATTTACTCCACTATAAACATTCACTTATATAGGTAGGGAATTAGGGTTTCCTAAAAGGTATTATAGATACATATCTTGCATTCGATGATCACGTAAATAGTGCACTAAATAATTCTACTTTAGGTATGAGATAAACTTTTCTTTATGGAACACTATTTACAACTTTTGTACTAGTTTATCAACTCTTTGAAAGGTGTTGAGACTCCTATGAAGACTTGCTTTATCTACTTTTGCTTTTAGGGTTTTCCCACCACTTGACTTTTGCATACTTAGATATTTTTTTAAGTATCTTTGTTTAAGTAAGAACAAGGATATTGAAGTATTGTCAAACCTAACTAACATAAACATCTTCTTTTGGTTCTTGTACTTCACCGTTGAACCGCCTCATCACCAAGTGAAAACTCTTCGCCTTTAAAGAACCCTAACACTGCTTCTCCGCCATAAAAGGAAAGAAAGGGAAGGAAAGGGATGAAACAAAAAAAGTTATGTTCTTGAGATTTGATAAAGAAAGAAAAGACAGAAAGGAGGTATCACATGGGTGATTTTGCTAAAAATCTTTCATCCCGATATTGGGATGAAAGTGAAGGAAGGTGAACAAAAGACATAACTATCCCTATTTATATATTCTTCTTCCATTGTCCTTGCACACCCACCATTATCCGTTATTATTTTGTGCACCTTTTTCATTACCATCACACCATCATCTTAATAAATTTTAACATACCAAATAATATCAACTATTCATGATTCTATTCAAAGAAATAATGAACAACTATTATAAGAAAACCGAAAATGGATCATGAAGCTCGTTAGATCCGTCACACCGTTATGCCGGTGTTAGGTGGCGGTGGTGATGGGGTTTTGGGATGAAGTCGGTGACGCGATTAAACAAGCTTGAAATAGTATGTAAACACTAACATGCTTAATCGCTCTATGTTCCTCACTTGTTGAATTAAATAAGAAAAGACCCAAATAAGAAGAAACCAAAATAGAAACCCACGATCGTTTCATATAAAGATTTTTGGGTTTTGACGTTGTTGGGTTTTTGGATCTCATTATTTTACTGGGTTTCGGTTTGGTGAAAACGAAGAGATGAAAACAAAGATCTTGGTATTTGGATCTTGACTTGCTTGGATGAGAGAAAAGTGAGGAGACAGATGGTGAAAACTGATGTTGTAAACTCGTATGTCAAAGAATGAGACATTTAAAGGGTATATTTGTAAATTTGTTACACTTTATTTCTAGTTTACATTTCCTTTTATTTGAGTCTAGAGAACACAATAGTTTTATAAAGTTTATTTACTCTCATGTACTTTTCTTTCCTTTAGTATCCTTTACTTTACTTTTCCTTCTCAAATAAAGTGGAGAACACAGTGTAAAGATGTTATGGAAGTATTTGGGCTATTTTGTGTTCAAAACTAATCGTAGATCATCTGAGACCGAATTGACCTAAGAACATTTTCGAACGATAATATGAAAACATATTTTTGGAAGAAAAAGAAAAGAAAACAACCGAATATCATACATTGATGTTGATACAATACATCGATAACCAAGAATGCAACTTTTATTTTTTTTTCTTCTTATGTAAGAGTGTTCTTAACTCTATACTTTTGAAGAATATAACAATAAAAAAGCAGCAGCTTAAAGATTGAGATATTAAGTGTATATATTTGATATTAAATGATTCATATTCTTCTTATAGTTTTGGAATTCAAAATGGACAATTAGTGTGCTCCATTTTTAATAGGTTTAGGTGACTATTAAATATATCTACTAGTAACTTCAAAAATATTTAAGTTATATAATAAGCAATGTTGCAAAAATCGTGAATCTGTAATCGGGCGGTCGACCACCCTGCAGCGAGTAATCGGTCAAGTCGGGATTAATCGGATTGGCATTTCCTGCAATTTTTTGGTATTTTTGGAGACCAAACTAAAAATTTAAACCGATTCCAAGCCTGCTATGTTTCCAAACCCTCAAGAAAAGGCCCAATTCGATTATGGCGCCTATCGCTGCTATAAGTGAAATGTACGATCCCCAAAGTAAGTATAATGCCTAAATTATAATTATTTTTAAAATTACCGATTTGCCCAATTCGACCCATTTTTTACCGATTCGGCCGATTTTGACCGAGTTGGCCGATTTTTTGACTGCTTAGTGTTGATTTTTTTGCTAGGACGATTTTTCGACCGATTTTCAAAAATCGACAAGGTTCTCGGCCGATTAACGATTAATCGGCGATTAATCGGCCGAGTTGACCGATTTTTGCAACATTGATAATAAGTGTAAGTTTAATAAAAAAAATCACACGTATTTCTCATTCGTGGATATATTTCATATGAACTTCACACATCAAATGCATGCCTTTGATTTACAAAATTCAATCAAATCACTTTATGTACTACAATTCATGAAAATAATACTTTCTAGATATAAAGATAATTAAACTAACCTCAAGCACCTTCTTGATGTGGATTTCAACTTGTGCCTCCCAATCTCCCCACATATGTATTGGCAAATATTCTTGTCACTAGAGTGCAGAAACGCGCTTCTGAAGAAAAAAAAAAAAGTCTAAATCAAGACATTTTTAAAAGATTCGTTAAATTTAAATTTCTTCTTTTTCGAATAAGACATAAAGTTCCATCAAAACTTAAATTAAGACAAACAGACACTTTTTTTCTCAATTGTTGACCATTAACGATCGCTTTAAATTTTTTATATATAATCTTTAAGTTTTTAATATAAATAAGATATTATGTTTAAAGAATTTATTTCACTGCTTTTGTGCCTTTTATTGTCGATTAGATAACACGCGCCTGCTACCTGCTACCATTTAATTTCGCTGCTGCTTTCTAGTCTGCGTCTGCTCTACCGCGCCTGCTCTAAATTGCCTTTTGCTTCAATCTGCTTTGCCACCTCTACTTGTCACTAATGATTAAGAAATATACTGGTAAGTCCTAGTTTATTATTCGAAGAAGTCTATACTCGAAGATTCTTGGATTGATCATCATCATACTTTACTTCGAGATGAACACAAATTCCCATTGCATACTCTAATATCAAATACATTGAGATAAAGCTCATAAACAGATCAACTCTTCTAGTCATATCTTATTAAATTACATTTCTAACACCTTACCCATCTTGAAGTATGTACATTTTTTAACACATAGTAGTAAATTTTATTGACGTCTGATTGTGATTTGTCACGTATTTCTTCATAAAACTAACGCATTTATTAGAAATGGTATATTTGAAAGTACACAATGGCTAAAAAGGTATTTAACATGTTGTTGAGAGGTTTCATAAATTCATTATATATCTAGCAAAACTAACTCGTTTAATAGATATGGTATAACTGACAAAAATGACTTTGAAAGAAACTTGATTGTTTATAACATGTGAGGTCAATATGTGAAAATCAAAACTTCAGTTTTCTCATGGGTCATCTCTTTACCTAGCTTTGACCTAAGTAAGATCCGAACTCATAAACAAATAAAATCAAGCTCCATTTTCTTACTAAAATCAACATGCAATGTAACCTTATATATTTAACCATCAAATACACTACTAATCATGCATAGATGGAGATTCAATTCAACAAAAATGGAAGCTCAAATGTCTTACTATCTAATTAAAGGTTTAAAATACAAATTAAACAAGCTTAAATTTCGCCTTATGTCATATATTTGATGAAATCAAAACTCCATTGCTTAAATTTTTTACCAAAATCTGAGTTTCCTATTAAGATTTTGGGGGGTAAAATACCATGGGTAATAAAATATATATGGTATTGCCATAACAGGCCCTTCCAACTTTCTTTTTCTATTTGACAGTACCAGCAGTAATAAACATTGAATAAAAAATCAGTAGATTTGATGAAAGTCGATATTTTGACTAAAAAGTCGCATGTTATTAGTTTTTGATGATTTTAACCCAAAGATATAATGATACTTTTGTGTATGATCACACATCACTTGTAAAATCTTCATAGATTCATTTGTACATGATCATCTCCAACTTCATATCAAAATACCACCATTGTCATAAAAAAGACAATTGACTTTCTGAAAGAGTCAAATACATTGACTGTACTCCACTAATTAACTAAATTCAGGTTCAAACTCACTTCTACCAATATGATATCCAATTATAACTGTAAGAGTTCTTAAAAAGCTTCAAATTCTTATTTAGAAACACTAAATTCAGGTCTAAAATATGTTTATTAGTAAAAAAGGTCTATACTACAAGTTAAATTGCTTTTCCGGTATTGAGCCACCTCAGAAACTTCACCAACACTTCTGAAGCAACGAGTGTCAACTGTAATTAAACAATCCCATTCAGACTCTTAGCATCTCAAGATGAGTATATACCAATCCCACATGTAAGACACAGTCGACACTCATTTCTTCTTAGTGGAAGTTTTCTTCGCCTTTTTTATTCTTAAATCCTCCTCCACTCTCCTGTCAAAACAGCAGATATTTTCAATGTTAAAATCAGACTTGCTGAAGGACAAAAGCATCATTATTGAACTCAGATCATATTTACACGCAAAAGTAAAAGTTTAAAATGAAGTTTGTCAGTTATAGAGCAAAACAATGTGCGAAAGTTGAGAGATATATATAAGCAGAAGTACCTTTTTATAGTGAATGTAAGCAGCTTTTCGAGTCATCTCTTGCCCGTTTTTAGCGACATAAACCTGAAATTACAAGAAAATTCTATTTATATCATACAACACATAAAGAGAAGACGCCATCAAAAAGTGGAGTGGCAATTCCTAACATGAAACATGACCCCGACATGGAAATAAATGGGTTAGGATCTGGTCTAAACAGTTTTTGGGATGTGTTTGTTAAATAGGTTGACCTGCCAACCCGTTTGAGTTTTTAAAAGTTTTAGATAACTTATGTTTGTAAAAAGTTGAATGGGTTAAATAAGTAAAATGGGTTAAACAAGTCGACCCGCCCACCAGTTTAGAAAAACGGGTTGAATAGGCGATGTTTGGATTATGTGTAAACGGGTTAGGATTGACATAGTTGACCTACTGCTTAAACATTCGCTCTCTGGTTAAGGTGTTTGAAATGCCAATCCGAACCCGCACCCAACCCATATTTGGTTCTAACAGTTTCTTGATTTGAAATGACTAAAATAACAAAACACAAACTTTCCAACTTAACTTCTTCCCATCGCCATTTGTGAACCAATGCCCCGTCCCTTGACCATCCGCTTGAACCCTTCTTTTGCCAGCATCTTTCGTGATCCCTTTCGCAGTATTCACTTTAGGATTCATGAAACCTTGTGACGTTTCTTCAGTCTTTGATTTTCTTGAATTTTTCATTGATGAACTCATCTCAGCTTTACTAGTTCTAGCAGCTTGTTTTGTTTTGTCATTTAAAAAAAAAAAAAAAAAAAAAAAAAAAAAAGCTATTTGCATAAAATCCCTTAATCTATCGGATAATATGACAGAACTAACTTACATGTAATCGATATTTGATGTACTGGGCTGATAAGAACCTCTGTCTTCTGTATTCAATGGGAAAAAATTGCACAAAGGAGTTCGAACTAGCTCTTGAATCCTCAAATCACTATGGAAAAAACACTGATGAGCTGGCAGGCTAGGGTCACCCAAATCTACTACACTGTCCATAACATGACTATTACGGTTACTTTTTTCTTTCATGGAACTAAAATATTCCTCACAGATCATCTAGTGCAGGTGTCAGGATATGAAAACTCTTCTCTTGTCTAAAATCTTCCCATAAATCTTTTCTGTCTTAAGTATAGAGTGATTCACTTAATTTTCTGGGCTGATTTAAACCTAAACTTTTCCCCTATCCAAATAAGGTTCTAACTTGGTGCAGGCTTTGTAGCAGCAACTTTACTGATTGAAGGGATATCGAATCGAGTCGGAATCAATTAACTAAAACTTTCTAAGAGGACTAACAGTCAGCTTTGGAAACGGTTGTTTGCTGCAGCTTGTGATTACGGATTCTGGAGCGTTTGAGACAATTTGCTTTCTTTTTCCTGATTGTTTGGTCAAAACACCAAGTCCGTTAAGCGAGAATTTGGAACGGTTAGAAACTGAATGGTGTTGTGTCGAAACATTCTCATCTGCAGTTCAATAATAATAACCACTAGATAAGGGAATTATAAACTGGGATGATAGATTACAGTATGTGTTACAAACTAGGACGATGGATTATGGAAACAGAATCCCATTTTGAAATTTCAAGTATCAGAATATATTTTATATATTTACATTTTTTGTTTATGTTAAGACAGCAGTAAGGGTGTACAATAATAGCGTTTTTAAAAGGGCATGTGTTATAGCCAAAAGGCACCAAATCCAAAATAAGATGACTTGCTACATCATTATAAGATTAACTAAGTTGTCAACTGTTAGTCTGTTACTAATAATATATGTGGTATGAAAATGAGGAATGGAAGAGGTAAATGGGGTATAAAGAGTGAAGCATGAGAGAGGTTTAGAGATGCCACGGGGTGATGTGGCGAGGGAAAACACGAGTTGTGGTAGCAGTAGGTGCTGGAGCAAGGGAAGTAAAAAGTGTGTGAGTGTACCGCAGATGAAGTAGGTATCTAGACCTTGGGTGCGGGAGGTGTTTGGGCCAAGGAAGGGCCATCTGTAGATGGGCCGCTGGAATGGACCGAATCAGAATTGGAAAGAGTGGGCCGAGGAGATGACAGTAGACACAGGTTCTGGTGGAGATGGATTGGGAAGAGGGTGGGGAAGTTTCGGTTTGGGGGTCTAGAAATGTGTAAGATGATGAAAGCTAAAGGCTTGTGGGAGCATCGGAAAAAGATCCTTCATGAAAATAAGCACAGCCTGCAAACTGTTCAGCTTGACAAGAAGTTACTAAACTTGATTGTGTCGACTCGTCTATAACCAATTAGTTCCAGATAATTAGCCTTTTTGCCACTAGGCCACCCGTAAGTGGTTAGAACAAGAAGAAGAAAAAAAGTCACACCAGCGAGTTGGATTCGAACCTTCTATATTCATATCAAACGAATAATGTTATCCGGCTGCCTATTTGATAATCAGCATTACCAAACACTAGCACTAGCACAACTTAAAGTTACCTACGAGAAACAGCTTATCAAAAGTTGGATAAGCAGTCCCTGAAAACTATATGAAACCGCAATAAACAGATAACAATATATAACAATCCCCTAATCATCAAATCAAATATCACCAAAATGAATTGAATATTACCTTGAGCTTCATCATTAAAAAAGAATGCAGGTCTTGTGTTGTGATTCTTTTTTTTATAAGCAATTGATTTCAAAGGGAATTAACAAATTAGCTGTTTTAATGGGAAGATGGTTCCTTTTGTCCCTTTTATTATACAGTTTTCCTCCCTTGTTTTTTATACTTTCACAAATATGGATAGCTTTATGACAAAAGTTCAATATAGATCTCATATTTTATAAAAATCTAATAAACCAATTATTACCATCCTTTTTTAATCAAAACAAAATAAATAAACTTTGACCTTTTTTTTTAAATTAAATATCTCGCAAAACGTTAATCGTTACGCAAAACGAATCATACCATTACAATGAGAATTAAATAATCTTTGTATAGGCGGGCACTTCGATATACTTTCGACGAACTTTTTTTTTTCAATTATGTAAGGAAAAATCACATATGATTTGTGATTTCTGAAATCACACATGCAATTTATGAAATCAATCACAAAAATCACTTGTGATTTTTCCAGATGTAACTGTAAAAAAAATATAAAAAAAGTTTATCGAAGATATATCAAAGTGCTCGTCTACTGGAAAATTAAAAAAAAATAGTCGTCGTGATGATGTATTTTTCTTTACTTGACGAACTCGTCGTACTGATGTATTTTTCTTTACTTAACGATTTACCATTTGCAAGATATTTTATTTTTAAAAAAGAGCTGAAAATGGGTTTTCTTATTTTAATGAAAAATAAACAGCTAAAATTTGGTTCATTGGATATTTGGATAATTTTAGTTCTACATTAATCTCAACTCTTCTTTCATATGCATCTACATTCCCATCGTTTTAACAAGTAAAACGAAACATTGATACAAACTAACCCCAACTTTTCAGATTTTATTTGTTTGTCAAATAACTGTTGGAAATTTAAACATGTGTTTACTTACGTCATCCGATGTAAAAAAAATAAACAACCGTAAAAGGGTGTGAGTGTGAACCCGGATCATCATTTACAAAAGAGATCCGCCCTATGTTCGGATCTGACAATACCATACCATAATCAAAGGTACAACGCCTGGGCGACTGACTTAACATAAATGTAGCCACCGGAGCCATTCTAAAAGGGAGAAATTTGCACTACTGGTGAAATAGGTTCTTTATAATCAATTTAAAACCATCCGCTGAGGTTGTAACAATCCAAACGATCCCACTACATCAGGACCTTTCGACGTTGCACAAAAGCCATTACTTTACGTTCAGCTAGCACTAAAAAGGCTACTCCTAGTAGAAGTGGTAGGGTTCAAGGGTTTGCAAAAGGGTTTAAAGCTTCTCCAGGTTGTTCAAGGGTTCGTTAGATACAATCTATGGAGTTCACAGCACACATGAAGGTTCAAGATTACATCTAGAGGGTTCATTTTTACACTACCTTTTACTAAACCTGTTTGGCCAAAGTGCAAATAAATAAAAACCTTTTCTTTAAAAGCTTGTGCCAAAAGTGTCAAGAAACAAAACTTTTCGAATTCCTAGGGCTAGTGTTGTAATTAGTAAACGAGGTTTAAGGGTGTGTTCAGATCCCACTACAAGAATGGTATCACGACTATGAAATTGATTAAATGTGTTTGTTTGTGGGCCAATAATGAAATGGGATATCATACCATGATTCATCAGACATCAATTTAGTGCTCATGAAATCTATTCTCATGCCCTCTCTTTTCCAATATAAAATTTAAATATCTATACATTTTTTATTACATATTTTATCAACCAAACATAAATAATCGTAATGATACACTTTTTCATATCCATTGTCATTGTACACAATATCAAATCCGATGTGATTCCTAACAACAAACCAAACGACCCCTAAGTATCAGTTTTATCTTATCAACAATTATATATTTGACCTTCAAGTTTGCCCTAATAAAGATTGAAACATGTAAATGAATTTGGAAGTATGACATAACAGGCCCTTCATCTCTTTTCTTTTATTTATTTCACACCGTTATTATCAATGTTTTGAAACCCCGGCGACCCGTACCGTTAACCGTTGACCGGTTCCGCAAAAAACGGTAAAAACCTGGTTTCTAAAACCGGTTAACCGTTAGACCATGGGTTTTGAGTGACCCGGGTCAACCCTGCTCGAAACCAGCCGGTTTGGTTTTTTCAAAATATTTTATAAAACCGGGTTGACCCGGTATTTTATTTTTATTTTTGAATGGAAACCCAAGTTAACTCGGTGGTCGAACCGTTGACCCAAGTGATCGGTGACTGAACCGGTCGATTATAAACCCGCTTTCAAAACATTAGTTATTATACTGCTATGCAATAGGTTCAAATATTCACATGTGGGGGTAGCTTTTAAAACTTGTTTAAGACAGTTCCACTTACTTATGATAGTATCCAACCTTTTTTCATAGAGAATGCAATTTGACCTTTTTATAAAATCAACTCATTTAGTTGAGATTCGAGTCCCAACGAAACAACACAATGATACAGAGTTTATGATTATTTTCATCAGTTTGACTTTCTAAGAAGTCAACTGTGTTTATTCAGCTCCATGAATTAAAATGATGTTCAAATTCCTTACTGATTTTACCATGTCAAAATTGTTTTCCAAATTCTACATTCTGCGTTTTGTAGCCCAACTATGGAAAAACACAATATGACTACTATTAAATATAAACGCATCATGCTCTGATAATTTCCTATCACTGAAATATGTTTGTCGATACAGTTCCTTGTAAATCTCAGCGACATTTGACCAAAGCCAATAGTTGGACTTAAAAAGTCAAATTTTTAATGTTTTTGCTTAATGATTTGATCCAAATTTAGAGCTTTTCTATGTAATATGATCTTGCATAACTTAAAAACAATTTCTTAAGCTTATTGTTAATACGATCATCTCCAGCCTCATATAAAAATCCGACCATTTTTAATTAAGAACACAGTTTGACTATTTTAATTAAGAACACAGTTTGACTATCTAAGAAGTCAACTGTATCTATTGAGCTCCATGAATCAAAGTAATAAGAACTAGTACATCACCCATGTTGGGGCTATACCTTAATATAGTGCGCATTTTAAAAAGTATTATTGTAATTGTTACAAACAATCATACTTCGGGAGTGTACCAGACAATACTAACAATGACAAAAATGGGATAAAGCCAAAATCACGTGAAAATGGACAACCCCTGTAATTTGTAAAATTGGAGAGTAAGTCAGCACAACTATTCTGTCTTGACCAAGTTCTACTCAAGAACTCAAGGTTTTAATTTGGTTAAAGAGTATGATTATCCTATAGTCATAAAGAATGGTGAGAGATCAATGACACGTTTAATCAAGACAAATTGTTTCCCATGTTTTACATAAAATATGACACTACTTTTTAAAGCCGTTTGGACAAAGAGCAAATGAATAAACCTTTTATTAAAAACCTTGTGGCCAAAGTGTGAAGAAACAAAACTCGGATAAAGGTAACTACTTTTTAACCGGGTTACGATTCTGACCCGTTTTCTACCCAAAACAAACCACATTTGGAGGGTTTTCGAAGTCCTTGGGGTAGTGATGTAATTAAACGAGGTTTAAGTATCAGTTTTATCTTATCACCAATTATTTGACCTTCAAGTTTGCCCAATAAAGATAAACAGGGCCTCAATTTTAATAAATCCATCTGCTAATGAGTTTGGAGGTACGAATGTTTAACATAATAGGCCCTTTAATAAAATGGTTGATGTCAGATTATCAATGAATTCTTTTTTAACATCTAAACTCATGTCAAAATCGTATCTTTTTCATCAGTAATGCAGTTGACTTTCTGAACAAGTCAACTCTGTAGCATGAAACCAGTTGTACTGTAACAAAGAAACTGAGTTTGTAGCATCAAAGCTTGCTGTCATGTCCTGCACGTGTATCTGGTCAGTACTGACGCGGTTTTAGTTATAAGCAACATTTTGTGTTACTTCAGTTTTACCATGTCAAACTATTGTCCGACTTTTACATTCTACAGTTTGAAGCACAACCATGACAAAGAAAACATACGACTACTCAATGGATTTCAAAGATACAAACAGTTGATGCTCTGGTAATTTCTTATCAATGAAATACGTTTGTCGGTTCAATTTCATAAAAATCTCAATAAAATTCAATGAAAGCCAACAGTTTGTCTCAAAAGGTCAAATGCTTTTATGTTTAATGATTTCATCCAAATGTATTATGTGAATCAAAACTTGTATATGATCATGCATAACTTATAACACTTTCTTAAGTTTATTAGTTACATGATCATCTACAGCCTCACGTAAAATTCTGACCATTTTTATTAAGAACAAAGTTGGACTTTCTAAGAAGTCAACTGTGTTTATTGAACTCCATGAATTAACTTATCTAACTTCAAATTCTACTATGATTTACAGTAATTAGTACAAAATCCAGGATAGGCATTATAGTGTAATCTAACAGTGCAATAAAAAGTACAAATATCAAAATTTGAAACACTTATTTACAAATGATAGTACTTTTGGGAATGTACCAAAGAAAACAATAAATGACCAAAACAGATTGAGCGAGAAACAATTGAAAATAATCAACAATCAACAATGATCCTTTGGTTCATTTAAGTGACGCGATGAAGAATCTAAGCAGGCGAAAACAATCAACAATGCCTGGTGAAAAAAAAATACAAAAACAATTACATCAAGTTAGAAAAAATAACGATGGAACAAATGTCAGGATTAAAAGTAAAAACATATATAAAACAGACACATTAGCTGTTGTCATTTAAGGCCATCAATACAAAAACAGAGACAGAGAATATACATGTTATTTATGTATTGGCTACTGTGGGTCTGTCAACTGCATCATCTTATGGGCAGCTGCTTATACTTCCCATGAGTATAGCGCTTGTAGACCTTTGGTGATATAACACATTTTATCTTACCCATGTTGTTTGGAATATCTCGTAAACGGTTACACTCCGTTATGATTAGTGTCTCTAAAGATTCTATTTCGCCAAGATCAACGGGTATCTTCTCAAGAAGCAAACATGATTTAAGCTAGAGAGATTTGAGATGATTCAACTTACAAATGCTATCTGGAAGAATTCTGATATTTGTAGATGAAAATACTAGCTCCTCTAGACATTCTAACTGGTCAAGGTCCCGGGGTACCTCTGGAATACTGCCTTAAGTGTAAGCTTTCTTAAACCTCAGAACTACAAATACTTCTTGAAAAATTCTCAAGGTTTGTACAAGCACATAGACCCATCGAATAAGCCTTTCAAGATTTCCATATGATGAAGCTGGATCTTCTTTATAATAACATTCAAACAAAAACTTTGGAGAATCACTATCGGAGTGCAATGGGCAAACATATGTGGGTTCTGCAATCAGAAGTAACTCAGATAAAGAATTAGCCTTAGCTTGTTGAGAACATTTGTCAAACGCAAGAGACTTGAACCTCCCACAACCATTTAAGTTTAAGAAGAGAACATTTTTCAGACATCCAATGGGAGCATTAATTTCTACCAAATCATAACAATTTTCAAGATTTAACCTTTTGAGATTTGGAGTGAGGCCAAGGTCAAGGATCCTCAACTTTGAACACCTGATTATGAGGAACCTTAGCTTATGAAGAACCTAACATAAGTACAAAAAAGAATTAATATTGGTGCAATGACAAACCAATAGATATACAGGATCGTAATGAATCATGAAAAACAACAAATTAACCATTATTTTACCTTTCCTTCTCCATCTTCCCAAAGTTGAACAATATTGCTGTCATACATGTCAAGTCCAACAAGATGTTCTCCATGAAATGTATTCGGTAAACTCGAAAAAGGAAAACCATCCCAACTCATAAATCGTAAGGAACTTGGAAGGTATTCGCTAACTTTATCAAATTCAACAATATTGATATCAAAATAATCCTCTATGTGAATAAATCTCAGATCCTTCATTTTTGCTAGACCTTTGACTGTAATTTCACCACTGGAACCCCATGACTGTAAGTGTAGACATTTAGTTGCTTGGGTACCCTGAAATCGAAAAAATAAAACCCCTTAAAGATTTGTCGGAACCCTAAATTTCAAAACGCCAAAAATCACTGATCAAATTGAGAGTGAATGAAGATGATATAAAATGAATTGAATGATAATTTGATTCGAATTAATGAATTTTTGAATGATTATTACAGACATAAAGTGAATTTGGGGAAACTTTTTAGAGAGACACAAAGAGGAATTGTTATGTGTTTTTTTATAAGAAAAGTGACGGTAACTTATTAGGCTAGTCACAAACCCAGGTCACCGGGTGCCACATTCGATGACCCAAGGTTTTTAAACATTTTAAATTTAAATTCATTAAAATTAAAAAAAAAAAAACATTACAATACTAAATTAAAATAAACATTACAATACTTAAAAGAGTAAAGAGTGAAATGACACTATAGATGATGCCTAAGGAAGAGCAGGAAACATGATTGAAATTCAAATTCAAATTCAAAATTCAAATTCAAATAGGAACGAGATTATTTAAAATTCAAATTCACCTTCAAAGCTACTTGATGACACTATATATACAACCCTACCAGTCATAAGTTACACACACAACTCACACAATTCACACACAAAAATGACTCGCAAAGATTTTTCTCAGCAATTCCTAAGTCCACCAAAGTTGCCGGAAACAAGCTTTTCAACTTCACTCCAACTAGCTTTTCAACTTCCAAAGAAGTTGAAGTTTACTCAACACCACCGTAATGTCTTTCCTGCTTTCCAACCGGAAAACCTATTTTAAACACTCCACCGTGAACAATCCAATTGTTCCAACTCCACCGCGAACACCACATGTGATCTTGAAACAACCCATTCGGGTTAAGTGAGGCTTCCTTCGTCAACTCGAACAAGACGAAGAAAACTATAGGAGATTATGGAAGAAGCAGACGCGCGAGAAGTCGCTCGTCGTGAACAAGCGAGCGAAGCTCAAGATCTTCAAGATAACTACTTTGACATAATGGAGACTCACTCGTTAATGGCGAGTTTAATTCCCTTCAAGTTCGGGGGTGGGTCTCGATGATTCGTTTTTAAGTTTTTATGTTTAGACGATTATGTATTTCATGTTTCGCCATTTGTTCAATGTAATTTGTGTTTTCATCCGTATGCTTATGTTTGCATTCTTTTTCCTCCACGAACCTTTCAATCTTTATAAAACACATCACCTTCAAAATTATTTACCCTCTCCAAAAATAAAACTCAAAAAAAAAAAGAAAAAAGAGAAAAAAAAGGACGAGCAATAAAGTCGGTCGTTTTTTGAACCGATGTCCCAAAATTTTGGACATCGACCGATGTCATGACCGAAGTCCACATCCGGCCTGACCGATGTTAACATCGGTCGTGGTTCCTTTTTTTCGGTGCCCAACCGATTTAAACTCCACGATTGCGAGTAGCCTTAAATGGCCAAACCCGAATGAGTCTTTCATTTTAGACCAAACTCACAAACTTAAAAGATTGTTGGACCAAAAATTAAAATATACGCAGACCAAAAATGTAGTTAACCCTCAGTTTAATTAAATCATACTAACTTATTCTCACTAGGTCATTAGTCAATATATCTTCAATTTCCTTATTAATCGACAATCGGCTATGTCTTTGAGGTTCATCGGGGTGTGACAGACGAACAATATTCCTTCCCATTTCTTCTAAATGGTCACGCATCCCCAAAGACCCATAGTTAGAAATAGTTATAAGAGATTTCGCCAAGAACTCTTAAACCAACTTCAAAGATGAAATCCACGCTTTCAAGCACTCTAATTGCATCTTTTTCGCCAACCTTTAGTATGCATGCAACATCTAACAATATTTCTTTGTAATCCTTCTCTAGACCATCAAAGCTTATTTCCAATCTATCCATAGTATTCTTAAATGGAATTGTTTTAGTCTTTCAATGGACGCCAAAAAATTCTCACTTGACCACAAAGAAATGAACCCAAAACTTTGATTGTTAAGGAAGACCATGAGCATACTGTATAACTTGTCCCGATAGCTCTTCGCACTTGAGTTGGAATGTCACTTTTAAATGCATACCCATCAAGAGGCAAATCGCTTAGTAGATGATAACAGATTGAC
The DNA here is from genome assembly GCA_022545495.1 of Chrysanthemum lavandulifolium. Lineage (NCBI taxonomy): Eukaryota > Viridiplantae > Streptophyta > Magnoliopsida > Asterales > Asteraceae > Chrysanthemum > Chrysanthemum lavandulifolium. The sequence goes on along the minus strand of CM040239.1, from coordinate 17,251,603 downwards.
GCCATGAACGAAGTTCACCCTTGGCTAACAACACTTGCTCATCTCTTGTGGTAATGATGATTCTACTTCCTGCTTTAAACCATGCTAATGCCTCAAGCTGTTCTATACGATCAACATCATCTAAAACAACAAGTGTCTTTCTACAATGCATCGTGGCTTTCAACATGTTTTTCCCGTCATGAACACTACTAAAAGTGATGTCTTGTTTTTTTAACACATCTTTTAGTATCCGTTTTTTAAGCTTCTTTAAACCGGACAAAGAAGGCTGTGAAACTTCCCTTACATTTTCAACAAAGCTTTTTCCTTCGAAATGATTAGAAATATGATCATAGACAGCTCTGGCTAGAGTTGTCTTCCCGCCACCTCCCATCCCCTTGATTCCGATCATGCGAACATCTTCGGTGCCAATATCTAAAGATGAAAGAACATTTCTGATCCGGGTATCCATACCCACTAAGCTTCCATCAGTGTTCGAAAGAATGGAATATTTCTTTTTGAAAATAACATCAACAATTATTTGGATCAGTTTAGATTCATCCCTGTATCATTAAATAAAGATCATATTATTAGCTTGCTCAAACTGCACATAAACAATTAGAATTAACATATATAAATGCAGGTTAGGCAAAATAATACAGAGATATGATGAAGAAAATTGAATTACCCATTAGCTGTGCCTTCAACTCCCGCCCAGCCAGATTTGATGCTTCTTTCATAGCCTCTATCCATGTCCTAGCAGCCTCTTCCTTTTCGTGTTTGGCAAGGGCTTTTTTAACTGCCCCACTTTGTTTGCAGACTTCAGTGGGCTCCACATCAAAAAAGACAGGATAAACATTCTGCTCGGTCGTCTTGTTACATTCAATAATCTTGACAAGCTCATCTAGGCACCAAGATGAAGATGCATAAATCTTGGAGAAAACAATGATGTAAAACCTTGAGTCCTCGATGGATTTGATGAGTTGCTCCTTGATTGTTTTTCCTTGCTCGATTTTATCGTCATCCTTGTAAGTTTCAATGCCTTTTTGCTGAAGAGCTTGATAAAGATGGCCAACAAAGTTCTTGCGAGTGTCTTTGCCTCTAAAACTTAAGAAGACATCATATTTAAACTTTTTTTCAGTAGAAGAAGTTGAAGAAGACACCATCGAGGTATGATTGAATGATGTTTCTTGGGGGGAAATTTATGTGAGCGAATTGATGTAAAATAAATCTGGATGAAATGATTAAGCAGATCTAAAAGAGTTTATATTAAAAGACTGAGAAATTTTGAATTGAGAAACAACAGCTCCAATTTGATAGAGAAACGAGACTAAATATTCCCTACTTTTTTTTTATATGTATATGATGTTGTCATAGGCCAATATATTAAACAAAAAACACAAAAGGATAATCCATCACAAGGGACCCACAAACAAGAAAACCAAACGAGAAGGAAATACAATATCAAGCCACATGGGTTAAGTGGCCGGCACCAAGGGCCCAAGCATACTACTAAAAGAGTCGAGCATAATAGTACATCTTTCCCATAATAATTGTTCATTTTAATTTTTTTTAGTTTTTTTATTCAACTTTGATTAATTTTCATCAAGTATATGAATTAATCGAGTTTTAAATGTATCTTCATTTGAATAATTTTCATCAAGTATAATATTACACAAATAAAAATATTAATAGTCAAAGTTAAACGAAAAAGACTCAAAAAAGTCAAAGTGAACAATTATTATAGGACAGAGGGAGTAGCAGATATCAGAAACCACACAAAACCAAACTTCGCGACAAAATCAGTTGAATTTGCCACCAAGCCGCTGCTATATCGTCTCTCAATCCGATTTACCCAATAATACAACTTTCGTTTCTACTAATCCACTCGAACGTCTTCACTTATATATCAATAAAAACCCACGAACTAGTCTCAACCCCACCCTTAAAAACCCGAAACGCGGAACATCAGCACTCTCAACATTTACAGCGAGCATGACTTATGCACCATTTGATACGACCCGTTGCGGTTGTATCGAGATAAAGACTACTTCAAATGCACTCAGCCTCAAGAAGAAGATCAAGAACTGTAATATTATCGACCGAAAACTTATATGATTACATTGATTGCAATTGCTTAAATATACACACGAAACCCTGATATCCCTAAACCCACAAACTGCGCTGTTTCAAACACTTATTCTTGATAAACATAAACACAAATCCTAAAACGATAAAAACATAAAACACATGATCGATATCCTAGCCCATGACGAAGTCCCAGGCGTATCACCATTCAACCCATTTGATGTTGAAACTTATAAACCAGAAAAGAATATGACATCTGATTATCGAACAATAGATCGTCATTAACGTTTTGATGATTCTGAAGAGTCGCTTTACTCTTGAATTTCCACAAAAAGTACAGTAAGATACTAACATGTAACCCAAACAACAGCTTGCCAAACAGGTTATTAATTTACTAGAAATTTACCCGCTCCCATCCAAATTTATAATATCGCATACTGATACTATTTCAATAAGGATCATAATTCGGAAAGATCATCCATTAATTTATTTTGCAATGGTCAATTATATGCCTATGCGAAAATAATAGATTTCACCTTTGTAAGAATGATATATTTAAGCAATTAATAACTCTTATTAAACCTTAGTTATTTGGCTGCTATATATATAGGATTGATGGTTATCGACTAGCAATGTTAATATGATCATTTAAGGTGGAAAATATTTGGTATGAGATAGTGACACAAATAATTAAACTTAAGGAAAAAGACTCTACGCTTGTTAATTTTCACGTCAATGAACGTTGTAAATTTGTACTTTTATAAATTACATGTCTTATATTATATTTCTTTGTCTTAGACTTGTTTATTTATTATAATCATATACGAGTACCATTGTAGTGGTTTAGAAGTATCTTTCTCTTATGATATTTAATTACTTTTATAGACTTTTAGTTTCCACGCACTTGCTTGTCGGCATATTCTGACTTATTTGTTAGGTGCATTATATCTTTTATTATTGTTATATAAAAGAAAACCTCATTTCAAAGTTTTTGATATATAAGAGATTTTTGAAACTTTAATTATTAGGTAATAATTGAATTACTATTATTTTAAAAGATGTTAAGTAAAAGAATCAAAATATTTTCTGATTTGGCAAAAGAAATTATAAATTTGTCTTTTATACTCGTATGTAGAAAAAGAAGCAAAAATACTTATATACTTACTAGCTATTATATACACATAGTGTAGCTTTTTACGGGTTAATAAAATAGTCGTATACACATGTTGAAGTTATTAACTCAACCTTGAATAAATATGTATAGGGACTAATGTTGACAATTCTGGTTTTACAGTTATAGCTTAAGGATAGGTTTTGGCTCAAGTTGACAAGAGGTTGAAACTCTGAGGACTGAAGTTGACAAGTAGCTGGAAGTTCTATCTGGAGGCTATATAAGCTCATAAACGGTTTAGGGTTTTAATGATTCTTCTTCTACACATATCATTCACAGAGATAAAAAGTTGTTGATTATCAACCAAGTTAGATAGTTCTGATCATTGTGTTTCTTGATCATTCTTGTTATATTTCATTGAGAGTTGAGAGTTTGTATTGATACTATTGGCAAGATTAGTCAATAGATCTGCACCTGAGTAGCAGTGGCAGATTTGTGGGTATTCTTGGATATTGGGTTGTTGTACTGATTAAGATCAGTGTCTTTCTGATCTTGTGATTGGTTTGGTTGATAATAAAAGTTACTTGAATTGAGATTCAAGTTTATGTTCATTGTTGTATTATAAAATTTTACATGGTATCAGAGACAGGTTCCGATCCTGTGACCTGTGGGTTATGGGCCCACCACGCTTCCGATTCTGTGGTCACTGGTTCAGATGGTGGGACTTCTCAAAAGTCTCATTCATCTGTATTCAACTCCAGTGTACCAAATAGAGGGAACACACAGAGGTCTTTTACTTCTGGAAGTTCTTTTAGGCCTAACAATGGTCCTAGAAATAATGATGTTAAAAGGACTGCTGGTGGTCCTGTTTTAGTTTGTGAACATTGTGGCTTTAATGGTCACACTGTGGATAGGTGCTTTAAGATCATTGGGTACCTCACGATTTTGGGAAAATAGAAAGAATAATAATAATCGTGGTGCTCGAATTTTAATAAAAGATTTGTTAACAATAATAATTGCTGGCTCTAGTTCTATCTCGCCTTTTCCGATGAATGATATCTAAACTCATTTCTTTGATTAAGGAGAACTCGTTAGTAATAATGGAACCGAAAGATCTGCATGCCAATATGGCGTATTGTCTTAAATAAAAGCAAATTTTTAATCTAAACTTTAAAAGATTCTTACATCATAATAGTAAAATGAGGTCCGCATTGGTTGCAGCAGTATTATTGTAGATTCGTGCAAATCAACATCTTACATATCGATAAATATTTAGTGAATGTCATTGATATTTCTAAGCTTGGTATTAAGGTGTCTCATCCCAATGGGACTGAAGCTTTGATTACCAAGGTTGGAAATATGGTTCTCACTAAACATTTAACATTATATGATGTGTTGGTTGTTCCTGAATACTGTGTTAGTTTAATGTCAGTTCATAAGGTGGCTAGAGATAGTAAGTTTGTTATTGCTTTTGATGAGACCAAGTGTTATGTTTTGCCTCAGGATTTGAGGGGAATGAATGTTCTGGGGATTGGTAGACAGATGGATGGTTTGTATTACTTTGATGGAGATCAAGGTATTCACCTAGGGGTTAGAAGTTTTAGGTCTGCTTGTGATTTGACCAAGAAAACTTGGCATTGCAGACTTGGTCATCCCTCTGATCAAGTTTTAGCAGTGTTGAAGGGTGAAACCAGTTTTCAAAATAAAGATGAAATTGAGCCTTGTGACATTTGTCAACAGGCAAAACAAACTAGAGAGCCTTTTCCTTTAAGTGACCATAAAACCTTGTTTTTAGGTGACTTAGTTCATCTAGATCTTTGGGGTCCTTATAAAATAAAAAGTAAAGAAGGTCACAGATTCTTTTTAACCATTGTTGGTGATTTCACCAGGGCAGTTTGGGTTTACTTACTTAAAAGTAAGCAAGAGGTGTTTGATTATATTCAAATCTTTTATAATCTGATTAAAACACAGTTTGGAAAATGTGTTAAAATTTTTAGAAGTGATAATGGTACGAGTTTGTTAATATTCAATTTAATGGATTTTGTGAAACAAATGGCATTATTCATCAAACATCTTGTATTTACACACCTCAATGTAATGGGGTTGTTGAGAGGAAACATAGGCATCTTTTAAATGTTGCCGATCCCTTATGTTTCGTGGGGATTGCCTTTATATTTGTGGTCCAATGCATTTTAATCGCTACTTACTTGATTAATGATTGCTATCTTGGTCTTGAATGGATTGTCTCCCTTTAATCTTGTTTTTAAAAGAAAACCTGATCTAAATCATTTAAGAACTTTTGGTTGTCTTTGCTTTGCTACCATTCTTACCAGTAATGATAAGTTTAGTAGTAGGGCTGAAAAATGTGTTTTAGTTGGATATTCCAATTTTCAAAAAGGCTATAAACTTTATAGTCTTGAAAGGAAACAATTTATATTCTCTAGAGATGTAAAATTTTTGAAAATGTTTTTCCTTTCAAGATTAAAACTCTTCTCGCTCCTCGACCCTCTCAACCGTAGTTTGAATCATGTTAACTTTTGATGAAGTAACTCAGACAACTCGACACATCCAATGATGATAATACTCATAATGATCATCATTTGAGTGAGGGCAGCCCCTCCTTGTATCTTGGCAGCCCAACTATTGACCATGAACAGGGTGATTTAGGGCACTCTGATGGTTCCAATGAGGTTACCAATACAAGTGAGATGGCTGCAACTCCTCTTGGTGTGAGCAGTTCTGAGGGTGAAAACAGTTCCTTACCTGAACAAGCAGAAGAGTTGGTTTTGGAAAATAGTAGTCAGCCTTCCTTAAGAAGGTCTGATAGAACTTCTGTTTTTCCAAATAAGTATCAAGATTTTGTGGTTGATTCTAAGGTTAAGTATGGACTTGAAAAATTTGTCAATTACTCAAAACTAAGTTCTGAAAACTTTTGTTTTACTGTTGAACTAAATAAAGCTATTGAACCAAAAACTTTTAAAGAAGCATCCACACAACAGCACTGGAGAGATGCAATGGATAAAGAAATGCATGCTCTTTATAGTAATGATACCTTTGAAATATGTGAATTACCTGTTGGTAGAAAGGCCATAGGAAATAGGTGGGTGTATAAGATTAAGTATAAGTCCACAGGAGAAATTGAGAGATATAAAGGTAGATTAGTTGTCAAAGGTTATAGTCAGAGGGAAGGTGTTGACTTTGATGAAACCTTCTCCCCTGTGGTTAAAATTGTTACTATTAGATGTGTTGTTAATCTTGTTGTTCAGATGTGTTGGCCTATTTTTCAACTTGATGTTAATAATGCTTTTCTTTATGGTGATCTTAATGAAACCGTATATGACTTTACCGAGGATATTTTGATGTTAATGATAAAAGAGTATGTAGACTTAAAAGTCATTGTATGGGTTAAAACAAGCACCCAGCAATGGAATGCTGTCGACTAGTGCTTTACTTGAGAATGGTTTCAAACAGCAGTAGAAGTGATTATTCTTTGTTCACTAAAAGTGACTCTGTAACTTTGTTGCTTTACCGGTTTATGTGGATGATATAATAATTATCGGAAACAATTTGAAAGAAATTGAAAGTTTTAAAGTTTTTTTGAAATCTAAGTTTCAAATTAAGGATTTAGGAAAGCTTAAATACTTTCTTGGTATTGAAGTTGTTGATACTGGAAAAGGTGTTTGTTTAACTCAAAGAAAGTACTGTTTGGATTTGTTAACCGAGTTTGGATTATTGGCTTGTAAGCCTTCTGCATTTCCTCTTGAACAAAACTTGTTTTTAACTAGTGAACCTACAGATAGTGATCCAGTAATAGATAACTTAACTGAATATCAAAAGTTGATTGGCAAATTGATTTACCTAACTCATACTAGACCTGATATTGCTTATTCTGTTCACTGTTTGAGTCAGTTTATGCATAAGCCTCTTAGGTCTCATTTGAAAATTGCACTTAAAGTTTTGAGATATTTAAAAGGTTCTCCTGGGAGAGGTATTCATATTACCAGATGCTCAGATGTTTCTCTTGAAGCATTTGTTGATGCAGACTGGGCTAAATGTCTTACAACTAGAAAATCTGTTACTGGTTACTGCTTGTTTTTAAATGGTTCACTAGTATCTTGGAAAAGCAAAAAGCAAAATACTATTTCTAAGTCATCTGCAGAGGCTGAATATAGAGCTATGGCCTCTGCTACTTCTGAAGTTGTTTGGGTTCTTAAAATTTTAAATGACTTGAATTGGGAACATTTTTTACCTGTTAAACTCTTTTGTGATAGTCAAGCTGCTATCAAAATAGCAGCTAATCCTGTCTTTCATGAGAGAACTAAACATTTAGAAATTGATTTACATTTTGTGAGAGAAAAAATCTTGGCAGGAGTTATTAAGACTGAAAAGATTAATACAGCAGATCAAACTGCTGACATTTTAACTAAAGGGCTAAGCAAGCTTCAACATGAAAAGCTTGTTGGTAAACTGAGAATGTTTGATTTATTCCAGGTTGGAGTTAAGGGGGGATGTTGAAGTTATTAACTCAACCTTGAATAAATATGTATAGGGACTAATGTTGACAATTCTGGTTTTACAGTTATAGCTTAAGGATAGGTTTTGGCTCAAGTTGACAAGAGGTTGAAACTCTGAGGACTGAAGTTGACAAGTAGCTGGAAGTTCTATCTGGAGGCTATATAAGCTCATAAACGGTTTAGGGTTTTAATGATTCTTCTTCTACACATATCATTCACGAGATAAAAAGTTGTTGATTATCAACCAAGTTAGATAGTTCGATCATTGTGTTTCTTGATCATTCTTGTTATATTTCATTGAGAGTTGAGAGTTTGTATTGATACTATTGGCAAGATTATTCAATAGATCTGCACCTGAGTAGCAGTGGCAGATTTGTGGGTATTCTTGGATATTGGGTTGTTGTACTGATTAAGATCAGTGTCTTTCTGATCTTGTGATTGGTTTGGTTGATAATAAAAGTTACTTGAATTGAGATTCAAGTTTATGTTCATTGTTGTATTATAAAATTTTACAACACACAATGTAACATTTAAATAAACATGCAATGTAACCTTACAAGTTTAACCATCAAATACACCACCTATTTTCCATAAAACGAATTTTAATTTAATGAATAGTTCAGTCATCAACCGTTTGGGAATTTTCTGTAGCTAATTCACGATCAACCAATCTTCTGATTAAACGGTGGCTCAATTCATTGAACAATCGACTTCAATGTACTAACTTCAAACTATTTTTAGTACTAGTGGTCAAAATGAAATTAAGTAAAATTGCATTTTAAACCTTTGTAGCTAAAGTGTGAAAACAAGAACTTGAACAAAATAGGATCCGAGTCATAAATGACCCCAATTGGGAGGCCATGATCAACAACCACCACCAATAAATTGCATAAATAAATCCACTGCGAGAACTTACAACAATAACGCCGGAACCGGCATTAAAGCCGCATTAACTGGCGTTATTCGGTGTTATTGTTGGAACTTTGGTGTTAAAGTGGTGTTAAACCACCGGCGTTAAAGCCTCAACGGGCGTTTTTCTTTTTTTATTTTTTTTTTTATTATGCCCTTAAATGAGGGGTTGTTTTCGTAAATTGTTGGGAATGCTATTGATGTTATTGGGATGTTATTGTTGTGGGTGTTTTTTGGGGATGTTAAGGTGAAATGTTAAAGCTGATGTGGCGCTGCCGTAGACGGTGTTATTTTATAACCCAAGTTACCATTGGGATTGCTCTGATGATATTATTGTTTATTCACATCCACATGAAATCATTATTTTTGGGGGTTTTCGAATTCCTTGTGGTAATTGTCCACCTTCATGTTTGGCCAACAAAATTCAAGGTTTTATTTTATTTATTTATTTTCCGTACATGTTACTTATGGAAAGCGAGCCTTTGACTCGATTTACACGGCTTTGGCGGGTTAATCTCGGACCGCTTCCGACACTTCCTTGCCACCCCAAATGTACACACCTTGCAAGGTTTTTGTGGCCTGGTGGTTTATCTGCTCCAACTCGAGCTATCTAAAAGATAGTCGTCCGAAACTAGTCGGCTCAATATCGATTCAAAACTCACGTAACCAAAAATAAAAATAAACAAAAAAGACCTTACAACTACACCATTCAAGAGTGGTTATTTATAAAACCTTGCTAATATTCTTTTTCACATTGTTATCTTCAACATCATGTTCAAATCAAACCTTTTATTAAGAGAATCGTTTGACTTTTTTTAATAGTAAACTCACTTAACTAATGTTTTAAACCCGGTTTATAATCAATCTAATGAGTCACCGGGTTATTGGTGCGACCACCATGTCAACCCGCTTTCTATTAAAATACCAAAATTGTTTGAGTTTGAGAATCGTGTTACTTAAAATCCGCGGTCTAACCGGTTTCGAGAATTATTTTGTGTTATTTTGAAAAAACATGAAAAAACCAAACCCGAACGGGTTTCGAGAACCGGTTGACTGGTCACTTAAACCCGGTGGTGTAATCGTTCAACCGCTTTTTATTACCGGTTTAATGTGACATTTTTTACCGAACCGATTCCACCATTAACGCGCCGAGTAGAACTGGGTTTCAAACAAGGCACTTAAGTAGCTGAACTCCATGAAGTTTAACCTGATTTAAAGGAGTTACAAATGCACTTGAAATGATGAAAAAGATTTGATAAAAACAAAAGTGAAATTCATACTGAAGCGTCCCAAAATTACGACAAATGTTACACAGGAAAGAAGCTGAGATTCAGAACAAAGCTTGGTGATATGTCCTGACGGTGTCATCTTCCGCAATTTTAAAACAAAAATACAAACTTTTTAGACTTTAGTAACATAACAAAATCACGATATATCACCTATATGGTAGATAATGACATGGTTTAAACGGTTTGAATTATTAAATAGCTACATACTTTTGAAATGTCTGATATGGTAAGTGTCTTAATTTTCGCTCCAATATAGACGCCTACTTTAATTTTCGTTCTAATATGGTACGCCTACTTGTGAACCGACTAAAATACCCTAGTGTTCTTCACATAAACTTGCGTTAGTCCTTTATACTAATAAATGCCTAGTAAATAACTTAAGCTTTAGTTTTCATACGCTTATGTCCGCTTTACGCTTTCTCGCTTTTGCACGCTTCGTCCGGTTTACACGCTTTCATCCGTTTTACACATTTTCGCCGCTTTTACGTGATTCGTTAAATCTGCTTTTGCACGATTTCGTCCGGCTTTATCGCTTTCCATCCGCTTTTATACATCCTAGTCCGTTTTACACGCTTTCATCCTGCTTTTATCGTTTTACGTTTCATCCGCTTTGTACACGTTTTCGTCCGTTTTACATGCTTTCGCCTGCTTTATACGCTTTTACACGTTTTAAATCTCGCTTTTATGCGTTTTATCCGGTTTTACGCTTTTGGTCCGTTTTACACGCCGTCCATTTTACACGGTTTTGTCTGTTTTACGTTTTCATCCGCTTTACACGTTTTGTCCGCTTTTACATGTCTTTGTCCATTTTACACGCTTTCTTCCGTTTTGCATGTTTTCGCCTCGTTTTGCATGTTTTCATCCGTTTCACGCGTTTTGTCCGCTTTTATTGTTACCATCTTTTTGCTAGGTTTCGTCATTTTTGCACGTTTCGTCTGCTTTACACGTTCTCATCAGCTTTTACACGCTTTCTTTACTTTTGCACATTTTCATCCGCTTTTTATTATTTTTCGTCCGCTTTACACATTTACATCCACTTTTATACGCTTTGTCCATTTTGAAGCCTTCGTCCATTTTGCAATTTTGTCTGCTTTGCACAAAACCGGATAAAACATGCAAAACGGATGAAACATGCAAAACGGTTTTAAATCCATTTACATCCGCTTTTGCACGCTTATACGTTTCAAGATGTTTCATACATTTTTGCATGTTTCATCCGTTTTGCAATTTTGTCCTTTCGTCCGCTTTTACATGTTTTGTAAAACCGACAAAACGTATAAAACCGTTTTGCATGTTTCATTTGTTTTGCATGTTTCATCCGTTTTGCATATTTCATCCGTTTGTGTGCAAAATGATAAAATTGCAAAATGGACTAAACGCTCAAAATGGACAAAACGTATAAAGAGGTTGAAAACGTGTAAAACGGACGAAAAATTATAAAAGCGGATGAAAATGTGCAAAAGTATAGAAAACGTCGAAATCGATGAGAACGTAAAACGGATTTAAAACGCAAAAAATGTATACAAAATCTAGCAAAACATATGGAAACAATAAAAACGGACAAAAACGTAGAAACGGATGAAACATGCAAGAATGACATTTAAAACATGCAAAACGAAAGAAAACGTAAATGGACAAAACATGTAAACGACCAAAACGTGTAAAACAAAAAAAAAAAAAAAAAGTGTAAAACGGACGAAACGTGTAAAATGTATTAAAACGCCTAAAACGGACGAAAACGTAAAACGACAAAACGATAAAACAAAACGAAACGTGCAAAATTGACGAAACGCGTAAAAGCGGACAAAAACGTAAAAGCGATGAAAACGTAAAACAGATTTAAAACATGTAAAAGCAGATTTAAAAAGTGTACAAACGGACTAAAACGTAAAAAAGCATAAAAACGTATAAAACGACGAAAACGTAAAACGGACTAAAATGTATAAAACGGATGGAAACGTATAAAACCGGACGAAATCGTGCAAAAACAGAAAAACGTATTGAACGAAAATTAAAAAGACGTACTATATTGAACGAAATTTAAGACACGTCTATATCGTTACATTTCGAAAAGACGTACTATTTAATAACTTAAACTCTCAATTTTACCATGTTAAACTGTTTTTCAAATTCTACATTCCACATTTTAAAGCTCAACCATGACAAACACACAATATGACTACACAGTGGCTTTTAGAAGTCTTGATCAGTAAAATTTGTCTTTCGGTATAGTTCCTATAAAAATCTCAGTGAAATTTGGTGAAAGCAAATAGTTTGACTCAATACTGTTCATTAGTAAAACTTGTTTAGTAACGATAGAAAGTCCGACTTAAAAAGTCAAATGGGTTTCATTTTGATGATTTCAATCCAGCTTAGAGCATATTACTGTAAATTAAAGTTTTGTGTATTTTCTCATTTCATTTTCAAAACCTTTATTTGAGAAAATAGAAATAAATATAAAAAATATAAAAAAAATTAAAAAAAAATTAAAAAATTTGATCATCTCAAACATAATTATATTAAAACTCCCACCATTTTCACTAAGAACAGAATTTGACTTTCTCAAAAAGTCAAGAATCTTAACTGAGCTCCATTAGTTTAAAATGTCTAACTTTGAACTGTAAATTAATTTACATTATTCATTTGACAACTTATCAGCCATAAATATACTTTGATGTTGAAAAAAGATGTGGAAATTTTGAACAAACTTTCTTCCAAATAGCCCGATACAACCGCGTAACATGAAGGCAAATTTTACTTATCATTAGACCTTTTTTGCGTAGTGGCTAAATGGAAAAGAGTAATATCCCTTTCTTTAACAACAACAAATTTTACTTATCATTAGCCCATCAGTAGTGTCGTCTTATATGATAAGTTCATGTTCATCCCGTTGTTCCCAGCTTCTGTCCAAACATGGATTTTCCCAAATCATTCCTTGATGATAACAACAACCGAACCCAAACCCAAACCCGAAACCGATCTCAAATCCACCTTACCCGAACATGACCCGAATACCCTATCCTCCGCACTACAACCGCGCCTTAACCACTTCAACCTCGGCCAGTCGGCCTTACTACCTCCTCCTCCTCCTCATTGCCATCATCATCTGAATCAGCAACAGTTAGCGTCTCAATCTCAAAATCATCATTACCATCAACAACTGTCTTCACATCAGCAGCTACTGGAACATCTACCGAATCATGATTCCATGTATTATTCGGTGTGATTTGGGGTTTGGGTGTATCATCAAAATTGAAACCGTAACCTAATGAAAATGAAGGTGCTTCAAAATCACCCATTCTAGTTAAAAATGGGTATTTATTTTGAGGGGTAAAAAGTTGTTACAAATGTAAATGGATGTAAGTGTGAACCAGATCACTTAACAAAAGAACACTCATGAGATTCAAAAGCGTATCCATGAGGTTCACAGATCAACCAAAGGTGTTTACGAAAGGGTCAAGATCTTATCCAGCGGGTTCATAACTCGCGAGAAGGCCCAAGGTTGCAATTGAGGGGTCATATATAAGGTCCAAAGCTACATGTGTTTGTTGTGAAAAATTTTAAACTTTCTATTAAGCAATATGTGACCTGTAACAATAGTTTATCAACTCATTGATTAACTTTGACACTACATTTATAAACCTTTAGTGTGCAAATAAATAAACTTTCTATTTTACCAGGCCATGATTTTGACCCGCTTTCCACCCAAATCAATCCATATTTTGGGGTAGCGCAGCAATTGACCAATAAACAATGATATATCTACAATTTTCCCCAATAAAAATGGAAACTTGTTTTAAGGCTCCAATGTTTAAACCCATCATCTGTTAATGAATTTGAAGGTATGACATAATATGTCCTTCAACTTATTCCTTTTGATTCATTTCTCGCCCTTTAATACAAATTTCCTCGCTCTTTCAGGCTTTCAAAAAACTTAACTGAATTCAAATAAAAATACAACTTTTTCATCGAAGAAGTCAACTCTGTTGCAGAAACAAATCTAGGTGTCACATTGAATCACCTATGTGATCAATGATGACATGATTTGGTTTTAGTTGTAACCAACGGTTTGTGTTAGCTCAGTTTTACCATGTTAAACTGTTTACCAAATTGTACATTCTACGGTTTGTAGCTCCACCATGACAAAGGCAGTATACGACTACTCAATGGCTTTTAAAATACAAACTGTTCAAGCCCCGATAATTTCAGATCACCGAAATATGTTTGTCAGTACAATTCCATGGAAATCTCAAATGACATTTGATGAAAGCCAGTAGTTTGACTCAAACGTGAAGTATTTTTATGTTAGGATTTTATCCAAATGTAGAGCTTATTTATGTGAATCAACACTTGTATATGATCTTATAACACTTTCATAAGTTAATTTTTAACATGATCATCTCCAACCTTTTATCATAGTGCCACCTGTATATGTTTGTCCCGTTACTAAGTCAACCTTTCATCAAGAACACAGTATGACTTTATTCACAAAACAAAATAAACATGTTTGGATAAGCAATCCCAAACACCCTCAAAACTACATCAAATCATCATTATCATTAACAACAACCTTCCCATCAGCTACTCAAACCCGATTCGATCCGATCCGATCCGATCCAGGGAGGGTCATATATATCTAACTTTGACATTACTTTAATAAGCCTTTTGGCCAAAGTGCAAATAAATAAACCTTTTATTAAAAACCATGTGGCCAAAGTGTGAAAAACCAAAATTTTAACACAAAGTATCAACTTTTTTACCGGGTTATGATTCTGACCCGCTTTCTACCTAAACTAAATTTAAGTACCAAATTTAGCTTTTAAAAATCATGTTATCATACAATTTTCCCACTCTTTTAAGATTCAAAAACGCAGTTGACTTTCTGAAGAAGTCAACTCTGCTCCATGAAACCAGTTCCATGTACTGTAACAAAAAAGCTAACTTATTAGGAACAAAGCTTAGTGCCATGTCCCGTATGGTATCATCTTCCTCAATTTTATGATAAATGTACAAACCTTTTAGACTCTAGTATCATAACAATATCACTTACGTGGTCAATGGTAGTATGGTTTTAGTTGTAAGTGACAGTTTGTGTTAGCTCAGTTTTACCATGTTAAACTGTTTTACAAATTTAACATTCTACGGTTTGTAGCTCAACCATGACAAAGACACAATATTACTACACAATGGCAAAATACAATTCAATGGAAATCTCAGCGAATTTGATAAAAGCCAGTAGTTTGACTCAAAAGTCAAATGCTTTTATGTTTAATGATTTCATCCAAATGTAGAGCTTATTTATGTGAATCAAAACTTGTATATGATCTTACGTCACTCATAACACTTTCTTAAGTTAATTATTAACATGATCATCTCCAGTCTCATAGAACATTTTCATCAAGAACAGAGTTTGACTTTCTAAGAAGTCAACTGTGTTTATTCAGCTCCATGAATTAAAATAAAGTTCAAATTCTTTATTGATTTAAAGTAATTCGTACTAGTACAGCATCCAAGTTAAGATTATAGCTTTGATCTAACAGTGTATACATTAAAAAGTACTAATACTGAAAGGTAAAATGACAATCATACTTTGAAACACTTCTTTATAAACAATCGTAATTTTGGAATGTATCAGAGAAAACTATGACCGAAACGGATTGAGCCAAAATCACTACAATTGATTTCAATGCACCTGAGAATAGATGCGGAGAGATATGAGCTGAGTGGCAATTGCTTCCTGCAAACTGGACCTTGAAAGATCAAGTTGAAACAAAATATTAAAAAAACGTAAAATCTATATGATAAACCATACCATAATGGAAACCATTCGAGTTGAGAAATTGCTTAATGACTTACCCGGTCAGATTTCACTTGACTAACTGTTATGCGCAGATTGACGAATGATCTCCTAATAGCAGAAATGGATTGTTAGAAACATAGTAAAACACATAAATTGCAGAAACAATTAATAGTTCCATAATCAATCTAAAATTTCAAAATAAAGTACCTGTTAAAATAGCTCTTCATGTACTGGCTCCTTTGGCATGTGTTAGTATGGGTTATATTATATGTAGCAGTCTATTTCATTATCATGAGAGTCATCAGAGCACAAAAAATTAAACAATTCATCATTATCATCAGAGTCAAAAAAATAGTGATGTAGTTCATCAGCATCAGACCCAACAATACGCAGACCTCTCAACTGGAAAATGCTTTGTGGAAGACGGGTTATGCCTGTACCTACCATGTTTAACACTTTCAACCCATCTAAGCATCCAATTTCCTCAGGCAATTCAACAACTCGAATACAACCGCGTAGCCGTAAATTGTTTATACATTTCATCTTACAAATGCTTTTTGGAATATCTTGTAAAAGTTCACAATCGGTTAAGATTAGCTTCTCTAAAGATTCTAATCTGCCAATATCCTCAGGTAACTTCTCAAGAAGCCAACAAGATTTGATTTTGAAAGATTTGAGATGTTTCAAATTACAAATGCTATTTGGAAGATGTTTAATCTCTGTAGATGAAAAAGTTAGCTCCTCTAGACATTCTAGCTGGTCAAGGTCCTGGGGTGCTTCTGTAATACTGCCTTCAAGTGTAAGCTTTTTTATACCTTGTAAACTACAAAAGCTTCTTGAAAAACTCTCAAGGTTTGTACAAGCACACAGACCTATGGAAATAAGCCTTTCAAGATTTCCAAACGATGAAGCTGGATCTTCTTTATAATAACATTTAAACCGAAACTTTGGATAATCATTCTCAGAGTGCAATGGGCAAACATCTATGGCTTCTGCAATCAGATGTAACTCAGATAAAGAATCAGCCTTAGCTCGTTGAGACTGTTTGTCAAACACAAAAGACTTAAACCTCCCACAACCACTTAAGTTTAAGTAGAGAAGATTTTTCAGACATCCAATGGGAGCATTAATTTCTACCAAATTATAACAATTTTCAAGATTTAAGCTTTTGAGATTTGAAGTCAGCCCAAGGTCAAGGGTCCTCAACTTTGAATGACTGAGGACGAGCTGTTGGAGCTTTAGACTTTCATAAGGCATTTCAAGTTCCACCAAATCACTACAGCCCCAGAGTATTAGTTTCTCAAGATTCGGAGTATTCCTGAGGTGAAGGTTTGTCAACTTTGTATTGGCGAGGTCAAGATGCTTGAGCTTTGAATGATGATCAGCAGGTATACGAAGCTCTTTGAAATCATCACAATAGCCAATAGTCAACTGCTCAAGATTTGGAGCCAACCTAAGGTCAAAGGTCCTCAAGTTTGAAACCTTGATAGTGAGGAACCTTAGCTTATGAAGAACCTAACATAAGTACAAAAAAACAATTAATATTGGTGCAATGAGAAACCAAAGATATATAGGATCAAAATGAATAATGAAAAACAACAAATCAACCATTATTCTACCTTTCCTTCTCCATCTTCCCAAAGTTGAACAATATTGCCGAAACTTATGTCAAGTCCAACAAGATATTTTCCTTGAAATGTATTTGGCAAACTCAAAAAAGGAAATCCATCCCATCTCATACATCGTAAGGAACTTGGAAGGTAGTCGCTAACTTTATCAAATTCAACAATATTGCTCTCAGGATAATAATCCTTATTGAGATTTATATTAACAAATCTAAGATCGTTCATTTTTGCTAGACCTTTCATTGCAATTTCAGCACTGAAACCAGGTGAGTCGAAGTATAGACATTTAGTTGCTTGGGTACCCTGAAATCGAAAAAATAAAAACTCTTAATTTTAGTCGGAACCCTAAATTTCAAAACGCCCAAAATCACTGAAGACATGATCATATTGAGAGTGAATGAAGATGATATAAAGCGAATTGAATGATAATTCAATTCGAATTAATGAATTTTGGAATGATTATTAGACAGAGAAAGTGAATTTGGGGAAAACTTTTTAGAGAGACACACAAAGAGGAATTGCTATGTGTTTTTTTATAAGAAAAGTGAGTAAGAAAAGTGACGGTAACTTATTAGTCAAACTCAGAAGCTTTTAAAATTATTGGACCAGAAATTAAAATATACACGGACCAAAAATGTAGTTTAATTAAATCATACTAACTTGATTCTTACCAGGCCATTAGTCAATATATCTTCAATTTCCTCGTCAACCCACAATCGGCTATGTCTTTGAGGTTCATCGGGGTGTGACCGACGAACAATATTCCTACCCATTTCTTCTAAATGATCATGCATCCACAATTCCTTATTTTCAGTATGAGTTATAAGAGATTTCTGCTCAAGAACTCTTAAACCAACTTCAGCATGAAATCCACGGCTTTCAAGCACTCTAATTGCATCTTTTTTGCGCCAACCTTTTAGTATGCATGCAACATCTAAGAATATTTCTTTGTAATCCTTCTCTAGACCATCAAAGCTTACTTCCAATCTATCCATAGTTGCCGTTAATGGAATTGTTTTGAGTCGTTCTATAGCATCTACCCAATAAGGTTCACTTTGACCACAAAGAAACGAACCCAAAACTTTGATCGTTAAGGGAAGACCATGAGCATATTTTACAACTTGTCTTGATAGCTCTTCGTACCCTCGAGTTGGAATCTCTCTTCCAAACGCATACCTACTGAAGAGGCAACCCGCTTCCGCTTGAGATAACAAAGTCACATTATGAATCAAGCTCACTCGGTGGGCTACGAGTACTTGCTCATCTCTTGTTGTGATTATAATTCTACTTCCCGGTTTAAACCAATTACGATCACCGCTAACGCCTCAAGTCGGTCTTTATGATCGACGTCATCAAGAACAACAAGTACCTTTCTACCACGATCCTCCTTTGCATCATACTTTTACCGCCAAAACACTACTTACTTCAATGTTTTGATCCTTTAAACCATCCGAAAGTACTTGTTTCGCAACTTCTTTAGACCCTCCTTAGAGGCTTTTGAAACTTCCGACATTTTCAATAAAGCTTTCACCGTCGAATCGAATGGATATATGATCAAAAGCAGCTCAGCCAAGGTTGTCTTCCCCGCACCTCCCATCCCCCATATCCCTAGCATGCGAACATCATCAACACTGGTTTCTAGTGATGAAACAACATCCTTTACTCGAGTCTGCATGCCGACTAACTTTTAATCCAAGCCGAAATAGATGGAACGTAACTCTAGTGAAATTTCTTGAACAATCTTTTGGATAAATTTAGCTTCATGTCTGTATGTAAAATAAAATTCAATATGCTTGTTAAAAATCCTACTTGAACAATCAATTTCAGATAATAACACATACAATTGTATATTAAGTAATGGCATAGAATCAGCTATCAGTTAGATACTAGATGAATAACATATAGGCTCGGAATAAGGTATTTTTTTTATGGGTCAAAACAGGTTGGGTCTACCCGCAAACACTTCCCTGCAACATCTAACTTAAGGTTATATGCATTAAAAATACACCATGTTAGGATATAAATAGTTATTTACCCATTTAAGATGAAACATGTTTTTTTGAAAGACATTAATTATTTATACATTGGAACCCACCGGAATCATTCAATCGTAGATCAAAAAGAAGTAAAATCAAAGAATATTGCCTAGAGGATGAAGAAATTTACTCACCCATTAGCAATGCTTTTCAACTCCCAGCCAGCCAAATCAGATGCTTCTTTCAAAGCCTCCCTCCATTTCCCAGCAGCTTCATCCTCTTTATGTTTTGCAAATGCATCTCCAACAGACCCACTTTGATTGCGAACTTCAGTGGGCTCCACATCATAGAACACGGGATAAGCAGTATGCCCAAAACCTTTCCGGCATTCCATAATCTTAACAAGCTCTTCCAAGCACCAAGATGAAGAAGTATAGTTTTTGGAGAAAATAATAATGTAAAATTTTGAGTCTTCAATGGCTTCAATAAGCTCATCACTTACCATTTTTCCTTGCTTGATTTTCTCATCATCCTTGTAAGTCTCAATACCTTTTTGTGTAAGAGCTTGATAAAGATGATCGACGAAGTTTTTACGGGTGTCTTCACCCCTGAAGCTTAAAAAAACATCATACTTAAAGCTCTTGTGACCGGATGAAGTTGAAGTGGACACCATTGTTTTTGGTTCAAATGAGTCTGGAGACGATTTTTCTTCTTTTGGTGCAGATGAGTTTGAATAAAAGTAGTAATGGATAAAGACCATTAGCATTAGCGTTAGCATAATTCCTAATGAGGTTATGGATGAAAGATCGGAGGGGAAACATATGTTGCTGAAGGACATTTTTACAAACTGATTGCAAGCAAAAGTGAAGAATACTTGATAATGTGAAGGTAATTGTGTTTGTGTGGAAATAAAATGTAAGAGCCTATTGGAAATTTGGTTGAAGTTGTTGAAAGAGTTTATGTGAAGAAAGAAAGCAGTTCCAGCTGCAGTGATGTGTTTATGTTTGTTGATAAACAAAAGCCACTCATTTGGTCAATGAAAATAAAAGATAAAGATTCAATGTTTGAAATTTCAAACCAAATGACCAATACACACGGTGTGAAAACAGAATATTGGATTATTTGGAAAATAAAAGCCCGTGATTTAATTTGGTCAAATAAAACAAGTAGGGTTGAATCGGTTAAGCCCTCGCTCAATCCAGAGGAGGTGCAGTACAAAGGTAGGAGGCCCTTTCTACCTTTAGTAGAACCCAAGCAACTCTCTACCTGTGAGGTGTACTGTCTACATCTTAACCTCCCCAAACACCTAAGCAGTGAGACGTGCCATAACCCGTGAAGACGGCGTTGGGTGTTACTTTACTTTTTTTTTACTTTTGATTTAATTTGGTCAAATGACGATGTTTCCTACTTGAACATAAGATGCATCTACGATCCTTCTTTTATTCACTTCTTCACATTATGACAAAGTTTGTCAATTTATTAATCTACATTTTTTGTATAAGTTTTGCAATAATAACTTTTATTATTGTAACTGAAAAATTATTCTAATTTCAATATTAACATAAATATTTTCTACGACAAGCACAACTTAATGTCATATAAATCCTTATGATGTTGATAATAATATTAAGTGTTTTAATAATTGGTAGGATGTAATGGAAACAGGAAAGAAAAATATATTACAAATGAAAAAAATGTCTTTATGTACCATTAAGGACCATTTGGTTCTTAGCATTCAATTCCAATAAATTTGACGCAGTAGATTTTCTTATGATTTACAATAATACAAGAATACTTTACAGAATTCTATAGCTAGTTGGTCATAAAGTATATATGTAATGATAAAAGAAACATTCTCAAAATTCTTAATCAAGTTCATCGAAAAATTTGTTTATGAGAAAAATATATCTTGAAATTTCATGTCGTTTCATCAATCTAACTTAATGATATTATAACACATTAACTATTGAACTATTAACCATAAAGTTTATCAATGATAGTTAAAACTTCATCCGAATTCATAACGTGTTAATTGGACTGTTTGCTTATATATATGATAGATCATACAAACCTTCATTGGATTTATTTGTAACATGAATTACCATCAGTAACATCTTTTTAAATTAAACAACAATATATTCTAACTTCAAATATGAATGATTTAAATTCTTCAAAGAAAATAAAATTAGTACGTATTATTAGTGGATAAATAGGCCAAACCCACAAACCGGGTTTGGTACATTTATCCAAATCTGAATGATGTTACACCACATGTTCCTATTGACGACCAATGATATTTCAAATATTTTATATATTTGAATTGGGCTTATATTTCTAGAACGTTATTGGTGGCCCTTAAGCTTGTTTATTTTCGCCTCTTTGCAATTAATTAATATTTTTAATGTCTAGAGCATTGATCCAAAGTATACAAAAACCCACTTCTTCAAATATTTTTATTGATTAATCGACCCGCCTAGGCTATTTTTACAACACTGATTAGTGTTGTTATTTTTGTATGCATATTTAAGAACTTGTTATAAGTTTACATTTAAGAAGTATTCGTTTCAACATAGAAATGGTTCTTCTGTATAATGCGTTCGTGAAACGAAGTACATAATAGTATGTCCGAAACCAAAAATATCAAATTTACTCTCCGAAGTGAAGAACAATGACTAAGTTATATAAGAATTAAACAAATTAGACGTATTAGGTAAACTAATACAATTGTGATGTTTGACCATTGTGACATTTTATTATATACACTGTTTGAAAAAATATATATAGTAGAAAAGAAGAGGAACATAGAATAAGCTCAGAGTGCTATATTGGTAGGACAAAACTTGTTTTCACAATTTTAGTAGGGCTTAAATGTATGAGGTAATCGTCCACATCCACAAATCAAAAAACGCGGCGAGGTGGAAGTAGATGATTGGTTTTGTGGGATCCACTTTCACAAAAAGCAATCATCCACTTCCACCTCAACGTGTGGATTTTTTTGTGAATGATTACGTGTGGTTAGAAGAAATTCTAAATGTATTGCATACATAACTTGTCACTACAATAATAAAGGTATACTAAATATTCACTTTTTTTTTGAGGGGACAAAATGAATAAGCCTAAAGAGGTTATACCAAGAATTAAGGTAGTACGTGTTATCAAAACTTTGTAATGGGACGGGGACACAAAAGAGTCAAAGAATCATTTTTGTATTAACATTCTAACAGATTGTTCAATTCGTTCATTATTGGAGGCTAAACTGATTACATTACAACGAAAATTACCCATTACATTATATATTAAGGATGTCGTTACTAAGGATCAATGGTCCATGTGAACGTGATCTTTTTGTGTGGAAAACTTTGGAATTAGATGGGGTCATAAACTACTTTTTGTCCAAACAAACATAAAAAAAAGAAGACCATAAGAATGTTTTAATAATCATTCACCATTTGTAGTGGTTATAAAGTATTCCTTTCCTGAATATTTTAATAATACATAATCAATTACCAGACATGCAATATTTCCATCGACATATATAAATGTCATATATGCATAAAAGTTTCACTAAGTAGTTAAGAATGGAATATAGCGTGTGTATTGATACCAGCTATACTACTAGAAAATGAAACGAGAAGGAAAAATACAATATTAAGCCAAGAACCACAACCAAAACCAAACTTCGCGACAAAATCAGTTGCATTTGCCACCAAGCCACTGCTATATTGTCTCTCAATCCGATTTACCCATTACAGCTTCCACTTTTTCGACCTTCTACTAATCGACTCAAACGTCTTCACTTATATATCAATAAAAACCCGTGAACCAGTCTCAACCTCACCCTTAAAAACCCGAAACGCGAAGCATTAGCACTCTCAGCATTTACAGCGAACATGACTTATGCACCATTCAACCCAATTGATGTTGAAACTTCTATCTCGATGTTTAAACCAGAAAAAATATGACATCTGATTATCGAACAACAGATCGTCATTAACGTTTTGATGATTCTGAAAAGTCACTTTATTCCTGAATTTTCACAAAAAATAACATGTAACCCAAACAAATTTGAAATATCGCATACTGATACTATTTTGATAAGGATCATAATTCGGAAAGATCATCCATTAATTTATTTTGCAATGATCAATTTCTATGTAAAAATAACATATATCACCTTTGTAAGAATGAGATATTTAAGGAATTAATAACTTAAAACCTTAGTTATTTGGCATTTTTCTATATGGGATTGATGGTTATCGCACTAGCAATGTGAACGTGATCATTTAGGGTGGAAATTATTTGGTATGAGATAGTGACACAAATAATTAAAGTAAAGAAAAAGACTCTACAATTGTTAATTTTCGTGTCAATGAAAGTTGTAAATTTGTACTTTTATAAATTACATGTCTTACATTATATTTCTTTGTCTTAGACTTGTTTATTTATTATAATCATATAAGTATCTTTGTAGTGGTTTAAAAGTATCTTTTGTTGGAAATTATGTGAAGTTTGGATTATCTTGAAATTATCTCGAAGGATTCTATCGAAGAAGAGTGGATTCGCCAAGACATAATCTGCAAGTATAATAGTTATTAGTTTGTTTCTCGAAGTGATTATTCCGTGTTTAGTATAATTAGTTTGGATATACATGAGCTTTATTAGGAAGTGATTGTGTATATCTTATTTAGTTTTATGATTATCGCTTCTTGGGAAACGGTTTAGGGTTTCGCTTAGGGTTCCTTGTTTATAAAAGGAACACATAGTATGAGTTATGTATCGATTGAAAAACAAAGTTTTAGTTAATATAACGTTCCATAGAGGATCACAGAGTTCTAGTTATTTACTTGTGTTTATATTCCGCTGATAAATATAAGTAGTAGAGATTGTCTTTTATTGTACTTGTGATTACATAGGTATTAATAACGATCCACGAGCTCAAGATCTATCAAGGTCTGTCTGTTTCGACAAGTCTCCAGAGGTTTTTCTTTTTGTTCAAGTCTATTTAATACAAAAGACATCAGTTCCTTTTATACACAAGGAACCCTAAATAAAACAATAATATAAATTAAATGCATAGATTGTTGGGAATTATGTGAAGTTTGGATTATCTTGAAATTACTACCGAAGGGATTCTCTTTGAAGAAGAGTGGATTCTCGTCAAGACATAATCATCAAGTATAATAGTTATTAGTTTGTTTCATGAAGTGATTATTCCGTGTTTAGTATATTTAGTTTGGATATACATGAGCTTTATTAGAAGTGATTGTGTATATCTTATTTAGTTTTATGATTATCGTTTCTTGGGAAACGGTTTAGGGTTTCGTTTAGGGTTCCTTGTTTATAAAAGGAACACAATAGTATGAGTTATGTACCGATTGGAAAACAAAGTTTTAGTTAATATAACGATCCATAGAGGATCACGAGTTCTTAGTTATTTACTTGTGTTTATATTCACGATAAATATAAGTAGTAGAGATTGTCTTTTATTGTACTTGTGATTACATAGGTATTAATAATGATCCACGAGCTCAAGATCTATCAAGGTCTGTCTGTTTCGACAAGTATCCAGAGGTTTTTTTTTGGTCAAGTCTATTTAATACAAAAGACATCAGTTCCTTTTATACACAAGAAACCCTAAATAAAACAATAATATAAATTAAATGCATATCACTACCTAAAATAGCTCATGCAATCCTAACAAACTAATAAATATACGAATATCTATATCCGTAGAAACCAACTATACTATAATATAACTTTAGCAGAAGTCCTTCTTCGCAGAATCCATATACTTGATGAGATTCCTTCATGAGAATCCATGTACTTGAAGAGATTCCTTCACGTTATTTTCAAAGATAATTCATACTTCAAATTCCAACAATCCTCCCTGAATTTGACATGGTTAAGTTCCAGTTCGATAGTACTTTAACGCTTGTAACTTGAGGATTGTACTCGAACATCGCAGAAAGAATCAAAACAAGTACATCTCGATGATGACAAACTGTGAAACGCCGGATCTTTGCAGCAACAAATGACAACATGTACATCAAAATATATTAGTTTCATACTATTCTCATCACATCCAGGTGTGTTAACACCGAGAGAGAATCATTGAAAATAATGGATTTGATGTCTCTTTACCAATAGCCATCACTAATGGAGTAGCCAAATGTTTCGATTCGAAAACCATGGTACATCGATAACCATCGATTTATTGGCAAATCAAGAACCATGAACGGATTTGAAATGTCTTTACCAGAGCCGTTTGCTCAGACTAGCCAATTCTTGGATTCCAAAAGGAATAAACCATGGTGAATTGATGACCATACAACCCTCAAAGAATTAAGCATGGGTGGTTGCATACCCTATGATTTTGAGCAAACCATTACAATTTATCAACTAATTGAGATGTCTTTACCAAAACCGTTTGCTTTTGGACTAGCCAACTCTTTGATGGAATGTCGTCATCATCATGGTGAGTTGATTACCATTAGTTGTGTGGTTATTAACCAACACCAAAACCGCAAGCAAGAAAGAGTAAGCGAACACAGACGGGTTAGAGCTTTTTTTTTTTTTTTTTTTTTTTTTTTTTTTAAGAAAAGAAAAAATAAATAAATAACCAAAACATGGAAAATAAACCATCAAGCATCGTGAGAAACCAAAGACAGTTGTAGTGTCGTGAAACACTAAGCCTCCCTTAGGCGTATGAGGATCCAACATCCGCAAAATGGTTGAAGACAAATATACAACAATAAGCCTCCCTTAGGCTTATGCCTCCCTCAATCAATGCACCGACAAAGATTATTGTTCTTGGGTACCCGAATGAACCTTTTCTTTGATTTTCCAAGAATAACCTTTAGAGGGCTTAACAATTGCCACACTCCAACTCCACCATGTGCCATATTCATATGAGATATATAAGGTGTATATGACTGAAAATAAGAACTTGTAGGTCTATAGGGCATAAGTCTAGCATTCTTGTTCCACCAACGGTAGTAAGCGGTGAAGAATATCCTCCACCGTAGGAACTAGAAAAGGCCTATTAAGCTATCGCTATAAAGCAGATGCATACACCTTTGGTTTACCAAGAGGAACTGGTTTACCTTTCTCACATGTGCGACTTTGGGAACAAATGGAGGAATACTAGCAACATTAGTCCATGTGGTCTAGAAGTCTTATGGCCGTAAAACACCCATCTTTTCTCATGATAATCACGGTCTTTAATAAGATGAAGTTTACTACCACACATAAAGCAAGATTTCTTCTTAAAAGACTTATTCTTAACACAACTTTGTTTATTACATTTAAACTTATCAGAAACAAAATTAGAAGCAAAATTGTGTTCAATAGAATAAGTACCTGCCTTTGTTTTGGTCTCATCATCAGCTACTTTGGGCTTGGGTGTCGTCTTGGGTGTGTGCTTAGGTGAGTCGACTTTTCACTTGAATCTCATGAGGCATAGTCGGTGGACTTTAGGTCCGAGGACTTGTCACTTTAGAACAAGAGATGAGTCATTAGTTTTACTACTAAGGTCCGCAAGTCACTGACTTTTGCCATATAAATGGTGTGATCCATCAAAGTCAATCAGTAATGGAAAGGTCAATGGGCATGTGCTCACCTCTAATAGGTCCACGAACAACATGTAGGTCACCTTCTTTCACAAAACTAGCTAGGCCTCATTGATGTAGATTTGAGTGTCATCTCTAGCTTCTAATCCTACATACTTAAAGCCTAAACCTATAGTAGTATTAGGAGTTTGACTAGCATAGATGTGACTTGCTAACTTGTTTCCATTTAATATCCATTCTTTATGCCTAGCAATTTCCTCATTAAGTTTCTCTTTAAGCTCTAAATTTTCCGACACTACATCTCGCTCTTAACTTCTCGCACTACTTTAACTCATTTTAGCACATTCGAGATCCCTTTCTAATACACCTATCTTTTCATCATAAGCTATTTGATTCTTCCGAAACCAAACCTTTTGTCTTTCTAGTGTTTTTAAAGCTGTTTATAAGCTTCAACTTCCACATAGCATTCATTATATTTAGGTTCCAAAATATCATAAGCTTCTTCGAGTTCATTATATTTTCATTACAACCAAACACACAATTATGTACACGAGAGATGCCCATGAATGCAAAGTGTGGATCGCAAATTCTTCAAAGATAACTTGCGAGATCAACTTCCTTGCTCATCTTCTTGAATTCAGCCTTTCCACCATACCTTTCTTTGAGTGCATCCCATATACTGAATTGCATCATCCATATAACGAAAATCGCTACATGATCGCAGGAATAGATTTAAGCAAGGTAGTTACGGCCTTTGACTCTCTTTGTACAAAGAATGTGTTCATCTGCGGTCGTTGGAGGAAGATAAAGAGGTTTCCATCTTGATGACATCCAATCCTTTTCAAGTTGCCATTTTGGATCACCTTCCATATATTCATATCATTATTCATGATCCATTGTTCCATCTTCTTAGCCCAGACATCGTACTCATCATCCATCAAATAAGGAAACATAATATCATCCCTGTTATTATCAAATTCTGCCATTTTATGTGATACCAGCAGTAAAGTTCACACACGTGACCACTTTAATTTACTGACAAAGTGAGACCCACGAGTTTAATACTAGAATGCCTCGTACAGTATCAATGTCCCACCAGTTAAATACACAAATGACCCAAACAAATCAAACCAACCAATATAATTCGAATAGAAGAATCACAGAGTCAAATATAGGACCACTTGACCAACAACAGCAACACAAATAGAAATACTCAGTATCAGTTGTACCCACGTGAACTTCAGCAGTAACAAACCAATATCAGCAGTAACCAAAATGTCAGTAAAAGACCAATGTCCCAATCAAAAGATATCACAGATCAGTTACAAAGAAAATTTTAGCATTATAAACCCTAGATTGTTGGGAATTATGTGAAGTTTGGATTATGCTGAAATTACTGCCGAAGGGATTCTACTGAAGAAGAGTGGATTCGTCAAGACATAATCTGTTGAAGTATAATAGTTATTAGTTTGTTTCTGCGAAGTGATTATTCCGTGTTTAGTATATTTAGTTTGGATATACGAGCTTTATTAGGAAGTGATTGTGTATATCTTATTTAGTTTTATGATTATCGTTTCTTGGGAAACGGTTTAGGGTTCGTTTAGGGTTCCTTGTTTATAAAAGGAACACAATAGTATGAGTTATGTGGATTGGAAAAACAAAGTTTTAGTTAATATAACGATCCATAGAGGATCACGAGTTCTTAGTTATTTACTTGTGTTTATATTCACGATAAATATAAGTAGTAGAGATTGTCTTTTATTGTACTTGTGATTACATAGGTATTAATAACGATCCACGAGCTCAAGATCTATCAAGGTCATCGGGTTCGACAAGTCTCCGAGGTTTTCTTTTGTTCAAGTCTATTTAATACAAAAGATGATTCGCTTTTATACACGCTAACCCTAAATAAAACAATAATATAAATTAAATGCATATCACTACCTAAAATAGCTCATGCAAATCCTAACAAACTAATAAATATACGGAATATCTATATCCGTAGAAACCAACTATACTATAATATAACTTCAGTGAAGTCCTTCTTCAATAGAATCCATATACTTGATGGATTCCTTCATAGAATCCATGTACTTCAAAGAGATTCCTTCAAATTATTTTCAAAGATAATTCATACTTCAGAATTCCCAACATCTTTCTCTTATGATATTTAATTACTTTTATAAGCTTTCCACGCACTTGCTTGTTGGCATATTCTTGACTTATTTGTTAGGTGCATTAACATCTTTTATTATTGTTATATAAAAGGAAACCTCATTTCAAAGTTTTTGATATAAGAGATTTTTGAAACTTTAATTATTAGGTAATAATTGAATAACTATTATTTTATAAGATGTTAAGTAAAACAATCAAAATATTTTCTGATTTGGCAAAAGAAATTATAAATTTGTCTTTTATACTCGTATGTAGAAAAAGAAGCAAAAATACGTATGTAGAAAAATACCCGGTTAACCCAAATAGGATCGACTCCGTATACACACAATGTAACATTTAAATAAACATGCAATAATGTAACCTTACAAGTTTAACCATCAATTACACCACCTATTTTCCATAAAACGAGCTTTAATTTAATAAATTGTTTACCATCTAGGACCATTTCTAACTAATTCACGATCAACCAATCTTCTGATTAAATTGTGGCTCAATTCATTGAACAATTGACTTGAATGTACTAACTTCAAACTATTTTTAGTGCTTGTGGCCAAACTGCAAATAAATAAACTTACAATTCAAAACCTTGTGGCCATAGTGTGAAAACTAACAAAATACCTTCATTTACTCCCGGGTCATCTTTCTGACCCACAATACACTGAAATCATTATTTTCGGGGGTTTTTTAATTCCTTGTGGCAATTGTCCACCTTTACACTGTGTTTTCAAGTTGGTTTTATAAAGAAAAGGGAAAGTAATGAAAGAAAACAAAAAATTTATCATGTTCTTGAGTTTTTTTACAAAGGAAAAGAAAGTAAAAATAAGAAAATTTTAGGCTATTCGGAAGTGAAGTATTTCCTCCCAAAAGTGGGAGGAAATTGTTTACTTTACATTACTTCCATTTTCTTTATGAACAAAACTCAATAACACACCGTTACCGTTAGTATTTAATATGGTTATCATTGTTGATAGAGACGATCAAATGTCTAATATTCTCCTTTTTAATCATATTACTTTCAATTAATTTCTCTTTTCCAATCACCTTTTCTACTTATCCGTTATTCAATTTCTTGATTTGCGTTGAATGACATAATCAAAACCAATACTATTTTCACCCATTTTCACCAAAAAAAAAAAAAAAAACTGTTTTGTTTTCTTTCATTGTGCTTTTGTTTCTCTATTTTCTTCCATAGGTAAAAGATTAAATCTTTCTATAAACATATAGTCTTGTGAATTCTTGTTGTTTAGCACTAACTTGTTGCTAGTTGATCTTAATCATTGTTATTTAATCCTAGTTATTGTTTGGTGTTGATTTGACACTGAATCATCAAGAAACAAACACCAGTTTATTCCCCAACATTTAGACCAAGCAATATCAAATATAATGGAATAGCCACTGCATTCCGTTGCATTATCATTATCATTATCTTTCCCATTCCTTCAATCGAACCAAGTGCCCCCTGATTAAATTACTCACCTGGCACGAGGACTACTTTTAAACTTTGATGGGGACCATATTTTAACTATCACCAATAAATTTGCCTTCTTGTCTTTTGCAATAAAGAAATATCTTGGAAAATTCCTAGCTAGTGGGGTCAAAAATTTGTATTGACAAAAGAAATTTCATGGAAACTCCAAGGTCGAAAATTCTATGATGATTAAAGAAATACCTTAGCAACTTATACGTAGTTACCTAAAATATCATCTAACTTCAATATCAAAATAAATATCCTTCTGAAAAACAAGTTAAAGGACTGCATATGCAAATTTCAACTATTTTAATAACTCCATGGTTAAAAGTGTGAAAAACCGAACTGTAACAATATAGATATTACGAGTAGCAATTTAGTACGGGTCATCTTGTTGACCCGGTTTTGACCAAGATAAGATCCGAGTCCATAAACAGACAATATGAAACCCAATTTTCTAACGAAATCGAGATGATAAGTAACCAAATTTTAAGCTACATGTTCAATATCATTAATAACTCTCAGATATGTTCATTAATACAGGTCTACTAAAATAAATGAAAGTCAATACTTTGACTCAAATAGTCAAATGGCTTTGATTTTGATTATATGGAATTAAAAAATATCATACTTAAAGATCAAATATGTTCAAAAAGAGTAGTCCAACTACCCCGCCAGATTACCGCTAAACATGAATGCAAGTTTCATGTGGTACTACACCGAAAGAAGTAACATCCTTTTCTTTAACAGCAAAGAAATTGATTTATTAAAACTAGCTAGGAGATACCAAAACGTGAAAAACAAAAAACAAAACAAAAACAAAAAAGTGCCGAGAAAACAAGGAAATGGCTAAGATATGGTGCATAAACGAAAATGAGGGCGCGCACATTTACATATATGGAATATCGCCAACATCATTGTAGTTAGGTAAGCAAAGCCCGACAACCACATCCATGCCTTTGAGACCAAATTGATTTATACATTCCACAGTAGTGTTGTTTTATTTGATAAGTTCACGTTCATCTCGTGTTCCCAGCTTCAATCTCTGCCCAAACATGGATTTTCCCAAATCATTCTCTGATGATAACGTCTTATTTCTGGAACATTTTAAGTAGCTTCTGTCATTGAATTTGATGAATGTCAATAGTTTGACTAAAAAGTCAAATATTTTAATGGTTCACCATTTTGTCCGAATGTAGATGATTTTTATGTAAAACAAAACCCTTTTAATGATATTAAATCACTTAAAAAACTTTACTGAATATGACCATCTCCAACATCATGTAAAGTCCAATTATTTTCATCATGAACACAGTTGAGTTTCTGAAGAAGTCAACTGTGTAATCTCAACTCCATGAGTTAACTTATCTAACTTCAAAAATTTAAACTGCTTATACAAGTTAGTTACTTTACTCATTACACTTTTGAAGTTAATAGCTATACCTTGATTTAATTGTATACAGCTTGTATAGGAGATTTGAATCAGTCGTCCCGGCTCCTTGCACTTTTATTTAAAGACCTGTGTGATGGCAAACATTGATTAAGTCGAGACAAAACCTATTATGCTGGATATTAAGATCCGAGTTCAGTATGGCATATGAATAGAGCATGATAAAACATATAGGAAGACCAAAAAAGAATGTTACAATGATAAAGTAATTTTATAAGAAAAAAAATGGCAATTTAAATATTGCTTTTATGGTCATCATTTCAGATTCTTGAAGTCTTGATGAACGGAATTTAAATATATGTTGGAAAACATGAAGCCTAATTTGATTCAACTAACAAATGTTATCTTTGCTATTTTGCCCAAACATACAACTTTACCCAATCCTTATTTGTAAAATAGCTATAACTACTATATAAAAGAAGAAAGAAATGGAGTACGGTCAACTACAACTAATCTTTCTAGGCTGCATTTTTCTAAAAAAGAAACTCTTGCAAAAATTGTTATATATGAGAGGTCATATTTGTCTTCAATATTGGCAGCAGGGTATGACATGAGATTACGATTTATTTGTATATGTATCGCTGAGAACAAGCATGTGACAAGAGTGACGTTTACATGGGTTTATATGAAAGAGTAACATAATTACGCTTAACTGTGACTAACACGAAGGTAACAGTACCAAAGTATTATGAAGCAGCTAGTAAAATTTCTAATGATTTTGAACCTTTATGCGAATTCTTATACCCTTTTTAACTGCTGTCACATGGAAAAAAATAGCAGTGCCATCTTATTTGATTAAAGAATCCCTTGTTCCAGTATTTAACTTTCTGCCCCAGTTTGAATTGTCCCACATTATTCTGTAATGGAACTACTGAACATATAAAACACTACTGGCAACCAATTCAAGCTGGAAAATTTACAGATGACTTTACACAGGGTGAGTTCCGTCTGTTCGCATACACTAGTTAGCACGTAGGTTAAATCATAAATCACCTTGTGTGCAGAATTGCTGATTGGTGATTGCTTCACGTTTATAAGAGCTCCTAATTGCAGGAAATGGATAACTTGTTAGGATCAAATACAGACACATCAATCATTGTAAGATCAATTAAAAATACACATTAAAGTAAGACATGTTAACAAAAAACCGAGAAAGTACCCGTCAAAATACTTGTAGTTATTTATGTGTTCTCTGCATTTTGTGCCTTCTAAAATTGCTTACACATTCCCGGTAAAAGAAATTATTCTAAATAAGCAGTTTCAAAATGCTTAACTTAAAAGAACTTTCTTCATTCACAAAACCAAATAAACATGTTTGGATAAGCAATCCCAAACACCTTTAAGACTACATCAAATCATCATCATCATTAACAATAACCTTCCCATCAGCTACTCAAACCCGATTCAATCCTATCCAAGGACTTCACAACACACGAGAAGATCCAAGATTGCATC
Organism: Chrysanthemum lavandulifolium; assembly: GCA_022545495.1. Taxonomy (NCBI): domain Eukaryota; kingdom Viridiplantae; phylum Streptophyta; class Magnoliopsida; order Asterales; family Asteraceae; genus Chrysanthemum; species Chrysanthemum lavandulifolium. The sequence goes on along the minus strand of CM040239.1, from coordinate 17,218,199 downwards.
TGGAGGGTCATATATATCTAACTTTGACATTACTTTAATAAGCCTTGTGGCCAAAGTGCAAATAAATAAACCTTTTATTAAAAACCATGTGTCCAAAGTGTGAAAAACCAAAAATTAAAAACAAAGTATCCACTTTTTTACTGGGTTATGATTCTGACCCGCTTTCTAGCTAAACTAAATTTAAGTACCATTTTTAGCTTTTAAAAATCATTTTAACATACAATTTTCCCACTCTTTTAAGATTCAAAAATGCAGTTGACTTTCTAAAGAACTCAACCACTTAAGTCATAGAAGACAAGCTTTTTCAGACATCCAACCGGAGCATTAATTTCTACCAAATCATAAGAATTTTCAAGATTTAACCTTTTGAGATTTGGAGTGAGCCCAACTTTGAATGACTGGGGTTGATAACTTCGAGCTTTGGACTTTTATCAGGCATTTTAAGCTCTACCAGATCATTACACCCTGCGAGTACTAGCATCTCAAGATTCGGAGTACTCCCGAGGTGAAGGGTCGTCAACTTTGAATGAGAGAGGTCGAGATATTTGAGCTTTAGATGATGAGCAGGCATACGAAGCTCTTTAAAAAGACCACAATAGTAAATGGTCAACTGCTCAAGATTTGGAGCCAACCTAAGGTCAAAGGTCCTCAATTTTGAAGACCAGAAACTGAGGAACCTCAGGTTATGAAGAACCTAATATAAGTACAAAAAAATAATTAATATTGGTGCAATGACAAACCAATAGATATATAGGATCATAATGAAACATGAAAAACAACAAGTTAACCATTATTCATTCTACCTTTCCTTCTCCATCTTCCCAAAGTTTAACAATATTGCTGTCCCATATGTCAAGTCCAACAAGATATTTTCCTTGAAATGTATTCGGTAAACTCGAAAAAGGAAAACCCCACCAACTCATAAATCGTAAGGAACTTGGAAGGTATTCGCTAACTTTATCAAATTCAACAATACTCCTCTCAAAATAATCCGTTCCCAGATTTATGTGAATAAATCTAAGATCCTTCATTTTTGCTAGACCTTTTACTGCAATTTCAGCACTGAAACCCGCTGGTGACTGGAAGGATAGACATTTAGTTGCTTGGGTACCCTGAAATCGAAAAAATAAAACCCCTTAATTTTTGTCGGAACCCTAAATTTCAAAACGCCCAAAATCACTTATCAAATTGAGAGTGAATGAAGATGATATAAAATGAATTGAATGATAATTTGATTTGAATTAAAGAATTTTTGACTGATTATTAGAGAGAGAAAGTGAATTTGGGGAAATTTTGTTATGTGTTTTTTTATAAGAAAAGTGACAATAACATCCTTTTATTAAACGGTCAAATGTAGTCAAACTAACAGAGTTAGAAATTCTGGATCGAACCCGCAATAGATGTTTCATTAAGACAGAAACTTTTCAAAGTATAGGACCAAAAATGAAATATCCAGCTAACCACATGAACAAAAACTCTTAATTTTATTAAATCATAACTTAATTATTACCAGGTCATTATTCAATATATACTCAATTTCCTCCTTAACCCACAATCGGCTATGTCTTTGAGGTTCATCCGGGTGTGACCGACCGAACAATATTCCTACCCATTTCTTCTAAATGATCATGCATCCACAAGCCCCTATATTCATTATAAGTTATAAGAGATTACTAACAAAACTCTTAAACTAACTTTAGCATGAAATCCACTTTCAAGCACTTTAATTGCATATTCTTTTCCCCAACCTTTTAGTATGCATGCAACATCTAAGAATATTTCTTTGTAATCATTCTCTAGACCATCAAAGCTTATTTCCAATCTTTTCATAGTTGCCTCTAATGGAATTGTTTTAGTCTTTCTATAGCATCTACCCAAGTGAGGTTCACTTTGACCACAAAGAAAGCAACCAAAAACTTTGATCGTTAAGGAAGACCATGAGCATATTGTACAACTTGTTACGATAGCTCTTGTGCCCTCGATTTGGAATCTCTTTAAATGCGTACTCTTGAAGAGGCAAATTGCCTCCGGGAGATAACAGATTGACATCATGAGCGAATTCGTTCGCTCCGGCAAACAACAGCTTGCTCATCTCTTGTGGTAATGATAATTACGCTACGATTTAAACCGGTCGAGCTTGCTCTAATGCCTCAAGTTGTTCTATCGATCAACATCATCTAAAACAACAAGTGTCTTTCTACGACTCATCATGTCTTTCAACATGTTTTTCCGTCATGAACACTACTAAAAGTGACGTCTTGTTTATTTAACACATCTTTTAGTATCCGTTTTGAAGCTTCTTTAAACCGGACAAAGAAGGTGTGAAACTTCCCTTACATTTTGAACAAAGCTTTTCCTTGAAATGATTAGAAATATGATCATAGACAGCTCGGCTAGAGTTGTCTTCCCGCCACCTCCCATCCCTCGATTCCGATCATGCGAACATCTTGGTGCCAATATCTAAAGATGAAAGAACATTTCGATTCGGTCTCCATACCCACTAAGTTTCCATCGGTGTTTGAAAGAGTGGAATATTTCTTTTCAAAATAACATCAACAATTATTTGGATCGGTTTAGATTCATCCTGTATCATTAAATAAAGATTATATTATTAGCTTGCTCAAACCGCACATAAACAATTGGGATTAACATATATAAATGCGAGTTAGGCAAAATATTACGAAATATGATGAAGAAAATTGAATTACCCGTTAGCCTTCAACTCCCACCCACCATTAGATGCTTCTTTCATAGCCTCTATCCATTTTCCAGCACCTCCTTCTTTCGTGTTCGGCAAAGGCTTTTTAACCGCCCACTTTGTTTGCGGACTTGTGGGCTCCACATCAAAAGACAGGATAAACATTCGCTTTCGGTCGTCTTGTTACATTCCATAATCTTGACAAGCTCATCTAGGCACCAAGATGAAGATGCATAAGTCTTGGAGAAACAATGATGTAAAACCTCGAGTTCTCAATGGATTTGAAGAATGGTCCTTGATCGGTTTTCCTTGCTCGATTTTCTCATCATCCTTATACGTTTCAATGCAATTGCGCTGAAGAGCTTCATAAAGATGGCCAACAAAATTGTTACGGGTGTCACCACCTCTAAAACTCAAAAAAACATCATACTTGAAGCTCTTTTGAATGGATGAAGATGAAGTGGACGCCATTAATGAATGCAGGGTTCAAGATTTTGAAAGTTAAAGAGATGAACTATGGTGAAAAACGTGTTTTTGATGAAAATAAGTGCATATGTGAGTCGTACTAGTGATGATGGGGGAACATGATGTGATAATAAAGTAATATCTTCTTTTGAGGATATGAAAGGAAAAGTTATTGCAATTGTCATGTGGTTTCTTGGTGGGTTCCTTCTCATAAAATTTGTGTTGTATTTTTTTTTAAGAATTTTTTTTTAGTTTCTAAATTTGGCTATTTTGTTAATCTTATATTTTATGATCAGGATATAGAAGCATGCATGTATATATATAGTCTCAAAGTTTACATTATGATCAAGATTTAGAAGCATGCATATAGTCGGGATTATTATTCGGGTTTCGGAGAATAAACTATTTACATAAATTCAAGCTTACTAAGAGTTTCGGTTATTCGTGTCACCACGAAACCAAAATAAAGATAAAACTTTCTCTCAAAACCCAATCTTAATAAGAGTTAAGGTTAGTCGAGTTGCTCGGGTTTGAATATTCTTGAGACCCTATTTCTAGTATCTATAAGGTTTCTGAGTTTTCGACATGGTAGTAAGCATTTAAAACATTTGGTAGCTAGCATTTATGAAAGTCTTTCACTTCACATTTTGGTAGATACATATGCTTTTAAATGAAACCTTCAAATATCCTCTACAATTTACAATTCTAGTACCAGGAAACTATTACGCAAATATATGATGTCAAATGAACTATGTTACTTGAGAGTGGATCTAATCAAACTTCTTTCAAAAAAATCTGACTATTTAGGAACTAAAAACAATGAAAACAAGCAAAGAATTAAAGAACATTGAGATCATTTTATCAACTCAGTTAATCAAGTTAAAAAATGGTATTATTATTTAATTTATCGACTTGGGTTAATCAAGTTAAAAAATAGTATTATTATTTAATTCATCGACTTAGATAATGATAATGAAAACGAATACTATGATATCATTGTAGGGGTGTTAAAAAGCCGACCCAAGCCAGACCCAATTGAAACTATTCTGGTCGAGTTTATAAAACTATTCGGGTCAAGTTAATCAGGTTAGAAATTTTATGCGGTTGACCTATAATCCGAATACTAAAAGGGTTGAGTGTCAGGTTAAATATTTTTGTCTGATCGGGTCCGTGTTAATCTGATTCATCCGGGTAAGATTTTTTATAACTTTTTAATATACTTCTTGTAACTTATTCTTATAAACTTACATTATTAGTCAAAAAAAAGTTATCATTTTGTGCATATTCTGGTTGACCTGCACCCGAATGAACCTAAACCCAACCCGATTAACGCTAGAAATGTGATATTTCTTGACTTATATATGAACAACGTCTTATGATCAAACTGTTGAAATCTTTCTTCAATTTGATAATGCAACATTATTTTGACCCAATTAGGACCCAACTAAGATCCGACTCCATAATACATATTAAATTCTAATTTGTTTTTTTTACAAAATCACATCAAATGTGGACTTGTATAGATCATCAAATATGACACTAATGATATTACATTAAGAAGAATAAGCTTAAACTAGGTTCTACAAACTAAGCAAGATTAAACTATCAACCAAATGTACAACAATGATTTTAACTTCATTTGTGTCTCCATGCTCCTTTTGGTTGATTTGAAGATCCATAACTACCTATCGTTTGACAAAATATTTCTTGATCTACCTTTTGTCTCCCTATGGTTTTTGAGAATAAAAATCAATGTTCATGAATTAAGGGTAATGGCATGACAAACCCTTCAACTCTTTCCTTGCACCACTTGTACTAGGGGTATTCACTTAATCAAACATCATGTTTTACTTCGACATACACACACATTTTTCCATTGCAAACACTAATGCCAGATATGTTCATATAACATCCGTAAACATGTTAGAAATTAATCAAAGTATATCATATTGTGCATATTCGGGTTGACCGAAAAAGCAAAACTTCTAATCATGTCTTATACGAGTATATCATTTTGATCTACATTTCGAATAAATTAATCAAAGTAGTGTGAACTTGATTTGAATGAGGTATTTTTTGTGATTTGTCACATATTTAGCCATAAAACTAACACATATATTTGAGAGTAGACATTGGCTAAATCCATATTTAAAATGTTGTTAGGTTGCTTCAAGTATAGTTGGCAAAACTAACTTTAAAATAAACTGTACTGTTTTAAATCTATGTGGTCAAAATGTAAAAAAGTAAAACTTTAGTTTTTTCATAGGTCATCTTCTTGACCCCCGGTTTTGACCCAAGTAAATACCAAGGGTGATTATTACAAATATAGTGATTTTGTCAGAAGAGGCCCTTCAACACTACATGTTCATTACAATGAATAAAAAATTAGTAAATTTGATGAAAGTCAATACTTTGACTAAAAAAGTCAAATTGTTTTTGATGATTTTAACCCAAAGAGCATATAATAATACTTTTGTGTATGATCATACATCACTTGCAAAATCCTCATATATTCATTTGTACATGATCTTCAACTTCATATCCAAGTCCTAACATTTTCATAAAAAGCAGATTGACTTTCTAAAAAGTCAATTACTTTGACTATTTATTAAGTAACTCATCTAACTTCTAATTATACATAACTAACGAGGTACCATTTGCAAGTGCGGTGTACCCTAAAATAAAATTTCGATGAATAATGTATTTTAGTTTATTATGTTCTTTTAACAATAAATTTACTGATATCAAGAATTTCAGTATAGCCTTCCCTGTTCGGGCTCTAACCCGATGGTCTGATGTCTGCTTGACTCGACCTCGTTGGTCCACGCCTGATTCGAAAGCCCATTTGGCCCTTTGCCTGCAGTCGGGCTTGAATATTTAATAATGTCTTTATTATTTGTAGTAGTGAAATTTAATGCAGAATTGTGTTTAATTTGGTTGTACAATATCTTGATAATTTGTATTTCTTATGTAAGGGTGTTTTAATAACGTATTAATTGTATTTATTGACCGTTAAATAATTGACTACATTAAATAGCATTAATGTCTTGTTTTGTTGTACCTTATGCTTATTCCATTGTAAATCGAAAATTGGTTGCAGCTATTGTACATTGTGCTTAAATGGTTGTAATTTTTGGTGAAGGGGTGTTTTTAATAGCATTAATGTGGTTTGATAGAATTTTGGTCTTAAAATGATACCACGCTTTATTTTGTTGTACAATATGCTTACTTTGTTGTAATTCTGAAAATTTGGTGCATTAAAGTGTTGTAAACCATGCTTTATTTCTTGTACGTCTTAAAATTAAGAGTGAGGTGCCTTCATGCATTATAAGTAGTATAGATATCAAAAAGTAAAGCTTGTATTTGTAACCTAAAGCAATCTTACTTTAGGCTCAAACTCACTTCTACCAATATGATATCCAGTTATAACTGTAAGAGCTCTTAAAAAGCTTCAAATTTTCATTTAGAAACACTAAATTTAGGTCTAAAATATGTTTATTAGTAAATAAAAGACCTGGACTACAAGCTAAATTTTATAAAAATCTTACGCTTTATATCCCATGTTAAGCGATGACCAGGAGCCTCGAAAAATTCACCAAGACTTGAAGCACTTCAAGCTACTAGTGTCAATCGTATTTGAACAATTCCATTCGTGCTCTTAGCGTCTCAAGAGGAGTATATACCAATCCCATGTAAGACACAGTCAACACTCATTTCTTCTTGGTGGGCGTTTTCATCGCCTTTTTATTTTTAAATCCTCCACTCTCTGTCAAAACAATATATTCTTCAATGTTAATAGAAATCGACTTATTTGAACAACAAAAGCATCATTATTTAGCTCATAGCATAGTTACACGCAAAAATAAAACTTTTGAAACGATGTTTAATAGGTTGTAATTTGTAAAACAAAATCAAAGAGATAGAGAAGTACCTTTTATAGTGAATGTGTTAGCGACTTTGCAGGTCATTTCTTGCCCTATTTTACTTACATAAACCTGAAAGTACAAGAAATATATATTTACATCTTACAACAAATAAAGATATGCAATCGAAAGTAGGGTTTAGCAATTCCAAACACGAAACACGCACCCAAAACCGATACTAAAAAATAAGCGGGTGGGGTCTGGTCTAAATAGTTTGATGGCCATGGGTGTTAAACAGGTTGATCCACCAACCCGTTTGAGTTTTTAATTATAGATAAATTATTTTAGACTTAAATACTGGTTGGTCACTAAAACTACTCAATCCGGCGTTGAGACAAACCCGGCTTTTCATCGCCATAGGTCCTTTTTTCAACTTTTATAGCTAAACCGGTCCCTTTTGGCCTCTTGACCCGTTTTCGATTAGTCAACCCTGTTATTAGCTTTTTTTTGTTTTAGCTAAGGCATAAAGGACATTTCATATATTTGGATTATTAAATCATCTTCTTACTTTTCTTCCTCTCCTCTGTTACCTCCACAAAAACACACACATATCATTGCATTCACACAGTTGGTTTACAAGTATAACATCTTTATTTCTTCAATTAATCATGCCTAAGACATTAAATCATGCCAGTATAACAATGCAAATGTTGCAAACTTGCAATCAAATTCTATACTACAGAAGATCATCAAGCATGATACCAGTGAGTAATGAGTATACATACACTACCGTTTGCGAATGCATACTTCATTATATTACTTGGTCTTACAGTTGGTTTACAATAAAATCCAAAGTATATATGTAAGGATATTGAGAGCACATTTCACGATCACAATCACGAGGGTACAAAGGACTTCCTTACTGGCTTTATGCCTTTGTTTTTGAGTGGACTCCAAACCAACTGTTTACGTTGTAAGGCAACAACAGTTGGATGCTTTGGCTTCCAAGAACCAACAACATGAGAAGGCGGGCTCCCATAAACTTACTGCTCCTTGGTGCAGCAACAGGTGTTGCCTCTACTGTACGAGAGGACGAAGCCACTTGTTTGACTGCCCTAGAGGAGACTGCACCCTTGATGTGCGCCACATCCTTTGTGGGTCCCACACGACGATTGCCTACCCATCACTCTGTCATTCCTTATCCGCGGTGCAGCACTGGATCGGTTGATTGGTGTAGTCATTGCACTTGAGCTGGATTCAGATTGAAAGGAGGCAATAGAAGAAAGTGAGGGGTGTGAGGAAGCCACAGCAAGAGCTCTGTTCTCTTGCTTCTGTCTTGTTTTACGCTCTTCTGCTAGCTGACTTTCCAGATCACGAACCTATACATAGCCAAGATTAACAGAAGATCACTGATTAGTTATTAAACTTGAGCCTATTTGATTAATCTGCAAGCTGAAGGGTGTTTCAATTCATTATCTCCTTATGAATGGATCAATTGGGGTTAAGTTTTATGCCAAAATCTTACTAAAAATAAGTCATTTTTACCTACGGATGGGTCAATTGGGGTTATGTTTTTTTTTTTTTTTTTTTTAATAACAGGCAGCATAAAACATCAGCTAACAAGAAAATGGTCAAATGTCACCAAAAGGAAATTTGGGATTCAATTTATTAAAGAGAGTATATTCTCAAAGATATAATTTGGACTATATGTCAACAGGATCATCTACCCGACTCAACCTCATTTCACTACCTTAATTTTGATTAACTTAAAAGGTGAGTTATGTACCTTCTCTTGCAGAGTTCTACATATGTGTTCTCTAGCAGATAGACGTAGTTGCAGAGACTGTAGACTGTCCTGCAACTTTTTTGTTTCTTGCTCATCATGTTTCGCTTTCTCCGCCTGCATACCATAGTAAAACAAATAAATGAACATGAAATAGCATTAAATGAAGGCAGGGTAGAAATTGTTGTCCCAGTTCGATGAGTGTATTTTAAAGCAAATTACCAGCTGCTTGTACTTGAAAAGTTCAGTGACGTCAGTTTGTTTGCGAGCAGGGCCATGCTCAACACCTCTCACTCGACTTGCAAAGTTCAGAGAGCAAACAGTTTCTCCCAGGTCTGCTGAACTTGGGCTGATTTGGACAAACATAAGTGTTTTACAATCACCGCCTGCTCAAGTTTCGAGATAGTCAAGAGAAGATTAGTACCTTACAAGTGAAACCATTTAGATTACAAACTAGCAAGTTAAGAAATCAAGAAGCATACCTAGAGAGCTCTGTAGTATATGAGTAAGCTTCGAATTCCTGATTTGATAAAAACATAGATGATATTTAGATAAAAGTGATGTTTGTACTAGTACGAGGTTGTAGTGTAGAGAAATGAGCATACCTGTAAGGAATGTGACTTGTTTTCGATGCAAGAGCAGAAATTACATCACCTAATGATGAAAGTGATTTATTTATGAACTGGGATTCCTTCAATCTTTCACCTTCAACCTCAATCTTTCCTACTCGTTCACTTCCCGCCAAGTCCACTAGCGAAAGGTGGCTTCTAGTCCGTTGTCCATTCACCAAGTTCTCTCCAAGAACAGTCACTCGCAATAAGCTATACAACAAGAAATTAGCACTAAAAAACCATTTATTAGCTTACAGATTAGCTAAAATGTAATAAAGACTCACCAGTGAGAGCGGCTACTAAGCTCATTGGCATTGGTTGATCCAACAGATCGAGCACGACTCCCGCTCTTAAGCAATTCCCAAACTTCATCTGTCTTGTGCACAGGCACCTCAGAGAGTCCTGGAACTTCTTGGGTTCCTTCAGCTGATTGTTTGACCTCTAACCTGCAATTAAATATGAACCATTTAGTCAACCTCTTCTATACAGCACAAACCACTTCTCCACTTCTCGTTCACATACTGATTGTCCTCTATATCACACTAAACACTTGATTTATCCTTCTAAACTACACCAAACACTTGTCATCTGAATAAGCAGTTGTAAGGAATTGCTTGCACTGAAATGGTACACAAGACAACTCGATATTGCATGTGTCATTCTTTTTGTCCTAGAAGGTAGAAACCAGTAAAGACATGTACCAGGAGGGACTAGAACTTCTATGCAACTTATCGGTGAAACAAAAATGTAAACAGAGCAAAAATATATAAATTTCAATCACCAACTAATGAATATATTCATCTTATTCAGAACCACAAGCACAAATAAGTAACAGATATTATCATCAAGGTTACTTTTAGCAGGTTGATCAGCATCTTCAACCAAGAGGTCCCTTATCTTCTCATTGTAAACCTCCAACATGCTTACAAACAGCTGATATCTCATTATATCACTCCTTTCTTCAGATACCCTGAACAGCTCCTCCAAGGTACGGTAGTTAACTCCCTATTTTCAGCGGTTCCTTCCATTGTAAAGATGATTTAATGTCTTTATAACCTCCTCTTCTGCTGACGAACCCATGGCAGAAAAAAAAAAAAACCCTGCATATGAAATTAAAATTCGTATGAACACTAACCAAATTGATAAGAAAAAGATGGAGCATTATCTACTTTCTGTATATCGGTTAAATAAACCTTTGCTGATCTAGGAATTCTTTCGAGACATGATTAAACAACACTTAACAAACAATCTTATTGCAATCAGGAAAACGATTTTAGAGGCTCTATGCAATAATAAAGTTGACTCTGATCTAATTTTTAGCTCGCTTGACCCATTTGACCTCTAACCCCCTTTAGCTAATTTATAATTTTCTTTGGACCCGTTTGAAGATGACATAAACATAAATAGCTGAATAGATCAAATGATCCTAAATTCCTAACTTAACGCATGATCCTTCAATGGATACAAGCTAAGACAAATCATACTCATGCCATCAGCAATTATGCAGTAAAAACAGATTAACCAATTACGCATTAGGTTCTTACAAATTAGTTCTAGTTATTGTAAATCTTCGACCTTTCAGATAAGCATGACAGCAAGAAATCCGTAAAGATTGATGTTCTAACAGTATTCAGCCTAGTTCTGTAGCCAAATCCAAAATTTTCCAACAAAAAAAATGACGATTTGATTCGTAAATTCATCAAATACTATCTCAAATCCAAAAATGACCCAAACATTTAAAACCTTTAAAATCTAAAATTATCTTATATTGTCGAACAGACTACATCTTTTGAGAATTAATTGAAGAAATAAAGATGTAATTCGTACCTTAGAATGCAATGATATGTGTGAATGCAATGATATGTGTGTGTTTTTGTGGAGGTAACCAGAGGAGAGGAAGAAAAGTAGAAGAAGAAGATTAAATAATCCAAATATATGAAATATCCTTTATGCCCTTAGCTAAAAACAAAAAAGCAAAGCAAATAACAGGGTTGACTAACGGAAAACGGGTCAAGAGGCCAAAAGGGACCAGTTTAGCCTATAAAAGTTGAAAAAAGGACCTCTGGCAATGAAAAAGCCCAGGTTTGTCCCAACGCGAAGCGGATTGACAAGTTTAGGGACAAACCGTGTATTTTAGTCTTATTTTTATAAAGGGTTAAACAGATTATAAGTCGACCCACCCATCAGTTTAGAATAGGTGATGTTCGCGTTATGTGTAAACAGGTTATGATTGGCATAACTGGCCTAAGTCACCTAACTACTTAAACATGTCGTGCTCAGGCTAAGGTGTTCTGATATGTCAAGTCTGAACAGTTTCTAGATTTGAAATGAATACAATAACAGAACAAGAACTTACCCTCTTCCCATCACCATTTGTGAACCAATGCCCTGTAGATTCTGACTTATTGCAGGTCTTGTTAGTAGCAACTTTACTGGTAGAAGGAATATCAGAATCAGAGTCGGAATCGATCTGATAGATAACTTTGGAAACAGTTGTTTGCTGCAGCTTGTGACTACGGATTCTGGCGCGTTTGAGACATTTGAGAGATTTTGCTTTCTTTTTCCTGATTCTCTGGTCAAAACACCTAGTCCAGTAAGCGGGAATTTGGAACTGTTACTGACTGAATAGTATTGTGTTCGGAGAGTCTCATCTGCATTTAGCAATAATAACAGCCAGTGAATACGGGAATAATAAACAAGCGCACGTGAAAGTAATTAGCACACTGGTTTGAGATACCATCCCTTTACATGCAAAGTTAATCAACGTGGATATCTTTCTTGGATTAAAAAGAATCACAAATTGCTGCATATTTAAGCGTTTATGTCTGTGCTAAATACAGTAATGAGTTACAAAGTGGGATGATGGATTACATAAGATATCCCCTGTTAATAAACACAATCCCATTTTGTTATTCAGACATGAAAAATCATTGGTAACGATTACAGCTTTCTTGTTAAGACATCCGTAACCGTCCAAAGGGTGCCCAACGGCACCAATTCCCTAAATACATCAGACTTGCTACATTATAATAAAATGTAACTAAATATATTACATAAAAGACACAATGAAGTTATCAACGGTTACTCGTAAGTCCATCCACCCACAACATACATAAACTAAGTCCAGCTTTTAGTTACTATTAGAGTTCAAAATAATGGAATTGGCTGCCAAACTCATCCTGATAAGAATACAGAATCACAAACGTTGTTTTTCTCTTTATGAAATCAATTTGAACCTACTAAAAAAGGCATTAGTGACTACTCTTAATACCTGATAACTGATTGATATCATTTTTAGACAAACTATTTCAAAGTTGCTTATCAATACTGATTCGGATTACTGTACCATTAAACTTCACTGATAATCAACATTACCAAAGTAACACTAGCACAACTAAAGGGTACCTACGAAAAACTGTTACTAATTTGCTAAGCAAAACTTTTATATTCGCTAATTTACTCACGAAATCAAATAATAGTATCATTTACCTTTAGCATTATTATCCTCGGGTGACGAAAAATCCTCGATATCATCAGCATCAACAACACCCGAACCCAATCAATCCACTGTACTCTTACCAGAACCCGAAAACCCCCTATCCTGCACCCATCGCCATTTGTGAACTAATGACCATCCTCTTGAACCCTCTTCCCATTAAAACAGCTAATTTGTTCATTCCCTTTAAATGAAATTTAACAAAGTATCCACATTTGTACCGGGTCATAATTCTGACCCGCTTTTTACCCAAAACAAACCATATTTTGGGGGGTGTTCGAATTCCTTGTGGTAGTGTAGCAATTAATTAGGATTCAGTAATTAAACCATCAATAGTTATAGCCTATGACCAATTATTTGACCTTCAATTATTATGCCTAACTAATATTCAAACTTGTTTGAGGGCTTAAGGGTTTAAATCCATCTGTTAATGAATTTGGAGTTATGACATAAGAGGTCCTTTGACTCTTTCCTTTTCTTCATTTCTCACCCTTTGTATTATACACTTTTCCCTCTCTTGTTTATACTTTAAAATGTGGTAGCTTTACAAGAACAAACATGTCAACAACTTCTCTGCCTTTGACAGTGTAGGATCAATGGTGAATGTGAACGTGATCTTTTTGTGTGGAAAAACTTAGGAATGAGATGGGATCACAAAAAACAAACAATGGAAAAAAGACCATAACAATGCTTTTTGTCTAGGCTTGTTTTATTTAATCATCACCATTGTAGTGGTTTCTCTCCTAAATATTTTAATAATTAGTTATTTAAAAGTTTCCATATACAGAATCAATTACCAGACATGTATTATTGCCATCAACATATATAAATGTCATATACTACTGGATAATAAGATGACCTCACCTCAATGACTTTATATATCTGTAATCTCAATAACAGGTCTTCAATGTTTCAAATGTGGGTAGTTTTTTTTTTTTTTTTTTTTTTGTATACATGGGTTTCGATTCGACATTGCAAGCCGACTAATCCGAGGGCGACTACCCTCTTGGATAGCCCGGAGTCGGCGCAGATGGATCTCCGTGGCCACAAGGGGATTACTTTTCTCCTCGTTGGATTCGAACCCTTGACCTCATCTTTGGTAGGCTCGTATTCCTACCGTTGGGTCACCCGCTTGTGGTTAGATGCCGGTAGCTTTTAAAACTTGTTTATGATAGTTACATTACTTATGAAACCATACTAATTTTATTTATTTTAAACATGAAACTTAGTATCCAACCTTTATCATAAAGGATCATGCAGTTTGACTATTTTTATAAAGTCAAGTCATTAAGTTGAGATCAATCACCAAAATAAATCAATAAATAATCTCTATTAATCACTTTAACAAATCAATCACCAAATAAAAGAAATACTTTTGCCTTTAAAACAACTTGTCTAATCCTAAATCCTAAAAACTATATCAAACCGCGATAATCGAATTAACATCCAAATTAACTATCCCAAACAAACATTAATCACCAAAATAAAGAATTAATTTTACCTTTAGTATTATTATCCTCCGGTGACGAAAAATCCTCAATATCATCATCATCAATAACAACCACCGAACCCAATCAATCCACTGTACTCTTACCAGAACCCAACAACCCTCTATCCTCCACCCATCACCATTTGTGAACTAATGACCATCCGCTTGAACCCTCTTCCCATTAAAAAAGCTAATTTGTATGAAATTTAACAAAGTATCCACATTTTACTGGGTCATAATTCTGACCCGCTTTCTACCCAAAACAAACAAACCACATTTTGGGGGTTTTCGAAATCCTTGTGGTAGCGTCGCAACTAATTTTTAAATCACATTTTGGGGGTTTTATGAAATTTAACAAAGTATCCACATCCCCTGATCTGTATCATATCATAACTAACAAAGCAACTCTAATAAACAATCACATTAAACAACCGAACCCAATCAATCCACTGTACTCTTACCAGAACCCGAACCCGAACCCGAACCCCCTATCCTCCACCCTTCTCTTCCCATTTTGACCCGCTTTCTACCGGGTCATCATTTTGAATTTAACAAAGTATCCACTTTTTTTACCGGGTCATCATTTTGACCCGCTTTCTACCAAAAACAAGCTACATATTGGGGGTTTTCGAATTCCTTGAGGTAGTGTAGCAATTAATCAATCTCTATTAGGATTCAGTATGAATGAGCAAAAAGGTCCTTCAACTGTTTCCTTTTGTCCATTGATGGTTTGTTATTTGGAGGTATGACATAAGAGGTCCTTTAACTCTTTCAAATGTGGGTAACTTTATAACAACAAACAAGTTATCCGCCTTTAATTATTATAGACGCGTACCCGTGCATAGCAACATGATTCAGCATGAATAAGCAAAAAGGTCCTTCAACTGTTTCCTTTTGTCCATTGATGGTTTATTATATGGAGGTATGACATAAGAGGTCCTTTAACTCTTTCAAATGTGAGTAAATTGCAAAATCGTCCTTGGTTTGCTCGGATGTTTCGTCCTTGTAAATCAATAAGTGCAAAGATTGTCCTTATTTTGCATTGCGTTACGCACTTTGGTCCTTCAACGGTGAAATTTGGCAAACCACAAGTACGGTTTCGCAATGATGGAAGGCGAAAAGTGAACGTAATAATGCCAAATCCGACGATTTTGCACTTAATGAACTACAAGGACGAAACGCGTCAATTACCAAACCACAAGGACGATTTTTGCAATTTACTCTTCAAATGTGGGTAACTTTATAACAACAAACAAGTTATCCGCTTTAACTATTCAATTATATTCAAAGTTAAACCTCAATATTAGTATTTTAAAAGTTTTCAAAGAAAAGACATTTCTAAGGGTATTTTTTCGGGAACGACAACTATGTATCTCAAAATATATACAGTAACTATATCTCATATTTCTTACGCATGAGACTTGAACCCATGATCTATGTAACTATAGCTAGGGTATGTGCTATTGATGAGTTTTATAAAGGGTGTTTGTATGTTTGCATTAGGTTTGATAATGTTGCAACAAGAAATAAGAATAGTATTTTTTAAACTTTTTGGATTGATGGATTCTGTTTTCAATATATGTTTCTAGGAGAATGTATTTTTTAATCACATTAGCCTGTTTATTTAAAATACTTATAGGGTTGTTTAAAGTGCTTCTTTTAAGTACCCATAAATATGTTTTGGAGCTTATATAAACTACTTATAAGGAAAATCACAAATAAGGTTAACTTTGATTTGATGATGTTAGATGCTATATCGAAATTGGATGAAGCTTTATCACTTAATACTTGAACAACCATCGAACAACCAAAAATGGGTCAGTTTCAATTCTTTATTAGCAACTTTTATTCAACTATTCCGTTATTGAGGTTGAAGTTTAAGTTTTAAAATTTAATCAATCATTGTTTGTAACATGATATGTTTGTAGTGGTCGTATTATATTAAAATGATTTCATCTTATGCAATTTTTTAGGAGTTACAATTGTTATTAGCGTTTTTGTGTATTAGAAGTGATTCAACTATATAGAAGATGAAAAATATATCTACCTATTATATAAAAGGAATGCTCTTATTTGCTGTAGCAGGCTAAAAAGAAGACACGTAAGCCGTGTGAAGCTCTAGAAAAAGGCCACGTAAGCCATGGAGCTCTAGAAAAAAACCACGTAAGTCGTACCATGTTTTCAATTCTTTTCTTATAACCCATTTCTTACTCAACCATAATTTTCAAACACCTTTTTTCTTTAATTTGTTTCTCTCTCTGGAAATTGCTTTTCTTCTCACACAAAATGCATTTTTAAGCTTGCATCATGAAGTTGACTATGGAGAATGAAAAGAAATTATTTTCCTGTTAAATTTTAAAAACAAACTAATTCACGTATCTCTCTTACCCATTGCAATATCTATATCCTTTTACAATTTCTAAATTTAACTCGGATCTACTTTCACATTTTGTTGTTTTTTTATTTGCAGCTCAAAGTGACTGGAAATGGACATGAGTCTCCAGCAAATAGTGACCGGAAGATTGAGATGAGCTTTTTTTATATGAATATACTTTCGTTTTTTACTACTACTGTGTTTTACATATATTTTATTTTCTTTTTTCATTTCCCTATATGTACCTCAAAGGTGATGCTGTTGTTAAAGGGGCTTCAGAAAGTTGAAAGGTCGTAGGCTCGTAGCTAACGAGGAGCTTGATGTTGGTTTCGTTAACTGCAGTCATGAAGGCGAAGCAAGGTAGAAGATGATACTCGTGAGTATGATGTGATAGGTGATTTAGATAACTTCTTTTCTTTTTGAAGAGCTATTAGCATGGACGAGTATCTATTTTTTATGATAGTTCAATTTTAGTGTGTTTAGTTTTGTAGCTAACTTGTGAATGGTAGTTCGTACATATTTAATTAACTATATAGTAAACTTTCAAGTCACTAAAGTAATTGTTTAATATAATGCAATTACTATAATTTAACATGGGCCTTGGTTTATTTTTTGGATGGTAGTGTATAATCAATATGAACTATATTGCAAAAAATGGTAATTGTGATTGAAGTTTGTTATGTAGTTCTTAGTCAATAGTTTATGTTTAAGAGTTCAAATTCGTTAAACATGATTGGATTTTGAATTTCGTGTGTGTGAATATTGAAAAAAACTAATAAATCTTCTATATCTATACTACATATAATAGAAAAACGGTCAAATGTGCAAAGTTGAAAAGTTGAATCGTTGAAATTGGTCAAATGAGAGAGAAATGCATAGTGCAATTAATACTCTTATTAAAACACCCAATTACTTAAAAGTACAATAATTTATTCACATTATACAACAAATTTAAAGCATATCTACCAAATTAAAACAACATCCTTACTAAAAGTACAATAAAATTTTCATAACGTATAATTTAAAGAAGCTACAACATAATACAAAATATAAAATAATTAAACACACTAATTAATGATATTTTAAAACAACTTAAAATGAAAAGTACATGTTATTATACACATTATACAAATTAATAAAACACACAAACTTCATACAAGCTAACAAGTTGATGTTACATATAGTTTTGAAAACGGACTGGTTCAGCAAGGAACCGTGTCGCCATTGGTTCGCTAACCAATTAAAGCCATCCGAAAATGAACTGAGAAGACCGGTTGAAGCCGATACAAACGGTGAATCCGGTCTCATCAAGATCTATTTCTGCGGTTAATCGTCACAGGTACCAAAACAAAATGCGAAGTACCACGCTATATACTTTATATCTTTTATATAATAAAACAAAACCCCTAGTAGGAATTTTTCATTTCAAAAAAATCAATTCATTCCTTTTTTAGTAACAATTTTTTTAATTTGATTTTCTAAAAACCTTTTTAATTATTAAAACACTTTAAATATTTCTATATTTGACAAAATTTATAAAAATTGCTTTTATGAAAAATCAAGTTAAAAAGTATATGTCACAAATATAAAAATTAAAACTTCAAAAAGCGGAGTAATATACAAATATTTGAGGGTTAAAACTAAATTTTAGACAAACAAAACTCCGCAACAATTCATAGTCGAGCGACACAAACATTAGTTTTCTTTCAAACTCACATCGAACCCTAAATCAAAAATTGGGTGAATCTGTTTAATTTAATTATTAGTTGCGAATATAATTTTAATAATATGTATAGAAGAACAAAACTCAATGGTCTAAAGGTATGATTTTGTTTTAAGTTTGATTCTAAAGGGTTGTGAATTTTCTATTGATTTTGTTTTAATTTGGATAAAATTAGGGTTTGATTGAGGCTATAAGTTGATTAATAAATGTTGAAAAGAAGAAGATCACGAGTAAGAGGATAGTTGGTTCTCAATTAGTTAGTAAATCTCCATATGGGTTCTTTGATTTCATGTTTTTGAGTTTAATTGGTGCTCTAATTATTTTTTAATCCTCATGGTTATAATTGTTGATTTATGTATAATATTTAATTATTTTTATTTATGTATAATATTTAATTATGGTTAGTAAATCCGGGTTCTTTGATTTCATGTTTTTTAGTTTAATTGGTGCTCTAATTATTTTTAATCCTCATAGTTGTAATTGTTGATTTATGTATAATATTTGTACCGTGTTTTGGTTTATGAGTTGAGTTTGATGTACATGTAGAAAGCAAAGATTCGATATAGTGACAAAGGACTTGAAAGTTACAACGCGTTCTCAAGAATGGTCGAGGAACCGGAAGTGATCGAACTAACACACCCAAAAAGGTGATATTGTAGATGCCTTCACGGAGGTAATGGTGTCCATGGCTCATTGTGATAGAAGCCCGTTGGTGCTCCTCTTCATGGGTGGTGGCATGGGTTCGGAAAGAGCCTCGTTCTAAAAGAAATCCTTAAAGAGTATGTAAGGTTCACTCTTTCATCTTTTGTTAATTTTTTAGAAAATTGTTTTATTCATGTATTGCTATTATAGTTGGTTACTCTTGCTTAGCTTTAACAAACGGTATTAGTCATTTTATCGATTTTTAGTTTGAGTGTGTTCAATAGAACTATTAACTAATGGAATGAAATTATGGCGGGGATTTTGGGCGAGGCAAGAGAAAATGTTGTTGTAGTAAGTTGATGCTTTCAAGGAAACAAATGTGATGTATCAAGCTCTTTGCTCAAGGGTCATCACAATGACATGCTTCAAACCGAGAACTCCTTAGGTATACCTTCCGCTTCAACCATCTCATCATATTTATTTATTTTTGTTTCCATAATAACCTCCATTTCATCGGACAAACTAATGGATGACATTGAACTGGGTATGCTCTTCAACAACACGCCCACCGATTTTTGTCTATATGGTCTCAAATTTAGTTTTCTGGTCATGTTCTCAAGTACCTTGGATTATTGAGGTTTCTGGTCGTTCTTGATTGTTTGTTTATGTTTAAATGATTCACTCATCATACCACTTATAGCGGTCGTTGTCAGTCCATTGATCACCTTTTACAAGTTGTAATGGTGTTTTTTTTATTCAGGAAAGCTAAAGTTGAAATTCGAGTTGGTGTCGTATCAAGAAAGGACATGAACATGGCGGTTTACCATGGGTCTGACTTAGTCATGCTGGATAATGTCCTTAGTACGATTGATGCACACGCTGCTTCTTGGATTTTATCAAATGCGATCCTTAGCCCTCTTATGAATCGAAAACATGCATTCTTTGCACCCATAATATTCTGTAATGACATTATGTCCTTGCTAGAATGGGTTGATTTGGGTTATTTATTATTTCTAACAGATAATCTAAAATAAAGAGTTTAAAAGAAACGGGTCAAAAGTCGATATCCATATTACTTCACTCGTGACATATAGATCGAGATCTTCATTTTAAACGCATGAATAGAAATTAATAGTTAGTTTTAAAATAGATAAACACTATTGAATAAGCAATACAAAGGTTATTTCATTTTGTATGGTAGATAATTATAGTTTGTCAATCGTAATTTAGCGATGAACCGAATATAATGATCTGTACCTAAGAAAATGTAATAATCGACACATAAGGTGTATGTTCATATAAGATAAGTATCTTGATAGTTATTATAAATATGTAGAATCATATATATGTCGAACACATGTTCATTAAAACTAATAGTCAGTATATATCTATAAAGGAAGCTACTTATAATGATATTAAGTGAAGGCACAAAGAGAGGAATTTTAAAGAAGCATTAACAATGGTAAACACATACTCATGATAACGAATGTTTGAACATTATATCTAACGATAAAGGAAGTTACCTATAATGGAGTAAAGGAAAGAGACACATGACTGGAAGAGCATTGGCGTGTGTATGCCTCATATTTGGTATATGTTTGAGTTTAGTCAATATGTAACATCTATGTTTTGTCCGTTAGGTATCTACCTCTGGATACATATATAGATTGCAACCTTTGTCGCGTAGTCATTGCTCCTATATTTAAACGTATATAAAAAACGGGCCACTTTTATTATTGTTTATGAACACAAGCTTGAGTAATGGATGTTAAGGTCCTTTTGTACCTCATTTAACTTCATGATGACAATTTTGATTGCATGTTTCACATCTACATTTAAGGTTACAAGGTCATAGTATATGGTCTTTGTAAATTTTATACCTGGTAGAAGTGTTTGCTGCGAAACCTATATATAATTTTTATAATCTTTGTATGACAACTGCAAGAACAGAAGATGATAATCCACCTTCACACCAGAACCAATTCCGAAGTGGGGGCCCAGGTACTATGAACGGAAGAACAATGGTTGTTGGAACTGCTCCGTTCCCAAGAGCTCAGAACAATATGGAAGAGAGATCCTCCAGATGAACAAGGAAGCTTATAGTTCGGTCTTGCGAGCCTTTAAAGCTCAGTCCGATGCTATTACTTGGGTAAGCCTACAATCGAATGTCACTGCAAATATAGTCTGTTAACGATGCATGATAGTTTAGATGTGCGTTTTCAAAGTGGTTTTTGTGACTTTAAGTATCGGTATCAGATAATAAGTTAATTAGGTAATCATGTGGTTTAAGTTAGGCGGATAGTTAAATAGTTCTACATTTATGTTAATTTACTGAAAATATATCCAACAACCTTTTCTACTTGAAATCTTTTTAGAATCAAATAAACTACTTGAAAAGCCTTTGAGGATTCGACTTTAAGATCTTGAACGGTAGATTCAGGGGACGGGACTATGTGTTCCAGAGGTAGGTACACAGGACTGTCTTTGGTTTCTTCAGTGAGTTCAGGCGTAATTGTGAGTACTAACGAATCTAGGTTTTCTTTAGACATGAAGTGCACAGGTTAGTAGTTTTTCATGAATTGCTTGCAATCAAGAATTTTCATTGTTGAGTTCACTGCTATTGTCCTTTTAGTAATAGGTATATGATGTACCATGGATGGTAATTAGTGATTGTGCAAGTATCTATACTTTAGTTGATGACCTTTCAATTGATTTTGATATTGTTGCTCAAAACCTTCTAGGTACATTACCTCAACGTAGCTAATAAATTAGTTTGTATATAACCATAATTGTGCAAATAAGCCTTCTCAAACACTCTTTAAACTGAATATCTAATATTGATTACATAATACCTAAATAATTAGGTAACCGTAATGAGTTTCGCTATAACCAAACACCATATATTGATTTTATGTGTCACCAAATACCCTTTAGGCCAAACTCTCTTGATTTCTACGAGAAAAATATGCCACTTTTAAAAGTGGCTTTCTTCATATGTGCAAGGGTTATTATAAGTTCAACTATTTGTTGTATTCATGTCGTATGCAGTTAATTGTTTGTTTGATTCATGTTTAGAGCAAGCGATAAGTGTCAAAAAGAAAAGCGAAGCCCATCGATGGTCATGATTTGCTACGGAAATGGCGACTCAAGGTTTGCAAATCATATTGATCCCACTAAAAGGCATACTTAAATAGATATAGATGGGTGCCAAAATGAGCCGAACAAGTCCGGTAATGGGTAATTTTGGTGTGGGTGAGATTTTGTAAGTATGAATGAGTGACCCGTAACGCTTATTGTTAAAAGTTAGTTATTTGTTCTATAAATATCATTGTGTCAAATATGGTTTTCAATAACGGTGTTGGCAACACTCAATAAATTTCTCCAACACCAATTTGGTTGGGTATTTTGGTACAAATGTTCACGAAAGTTATATGAATCCTATTAATGAGTTTTATCATTCAAATACGTGATTTTAGCATAGCTTTTTATGGGTTTTTTGTTTGCATTAACTCACACTAAATAACACACTTTGTACATGTAATAGTATATGCATATTACATACTATTGGCTACACAACTAGCTGGCTATATTTATATATTTATATATTCAGATGCTAAGAGGTTAATTAGAAGGAAGTACATTTATTCGGAAACAACTGAAAATCATATTCACGAGCGTGGAAGAAGTGGAAAAATGTCATGACATTAAGAAATGGAATTTAACTATGAAGACAAGGTAGCAAATACTATGTCAAATTAGCAACAACGATTGATTGAATGAGTAGACGAATGATTATGATAAATAGATAATGTAACATTTTTTTATGATAGTATCCTGTTGTCTTTAAAAAGCTAATATATCAATCGAAGCGAGATTACGGCCTTGCAAAAGCCAAATAGCGGTGAAGTAATTCTTGGGAGCACAATATGCTACCAAACAACTTGAGCACAATATGAAGACAAGGTAATGCATATTTTATTCATAAACTATTGATGTAAATGATGACGGGTTCTTTTGTCCCTTCCATAAAATTTGCATGGTATTTCATATGTGGGTTGTATATGAGTTTGATGGTTAAGTTTTAGTGCAATGTCACCAAAGGAATGTATTCACCTTATCTTTTAGAACAAACAATGTTACAGAAATCGTCACAGAAATAGAAAAACTTCCAGACATTAGGTCAATCTTCATACCCGTTTAAGAATATACTTTAATAAATAGAATTTTGTAAGTTTCATCTGCTGGAGACTACAAGTGTAAGCCGATTTCACTTTTAACGTGACTTTATTATTGATTTAGGTTCGTCTCATTTGACTTCCATCAATGTCAATGTCAGCGGCGGCTCAAGTTTTGAAAGTTTGAAACTTCTATACGATGAAATAATGACGTCTTTGATAAACAAGAGTATTAGCAAAAGATATGACCACTTGAGAAAACCAAGATGCCTTCATGTTCTACAACTAAAGAGGAATTTTCTTTTGAAGTTTGCCATCGAGGCTCTTAAATATGCCCCAAAAGTAGAATTCTCACTATTTATCCAATTGGTCAAATATAGTCCCGCACCAAGATACTCCCACATTGCTTCTTAACTGCTAAGTGATATGAAATAATTTTGTTGGAATACAAGGAAATTTGACTATTTAGTTAATCTAAAGGAGTGTTTAGATGAACCTATTAAAAGTGATTATATAGTGGTATTTGGAGGAGCTTTTGTTGTGTGAAGTTGTAAAGATAAATGGTTGTTTACGGTTGTTGCTTATGTTTTATTTATATACATTATCACAACAAAAATATAATTCATATAAAGGGTAGAATACATAAGAGTAAACTATTCATATAACTAAATTATTGATGCAAGAAACATGATTTAACCAAAAGCCACTCATGAAACCATGAAAACATGCGTGATTTACGGCCTCTTTTAAACCTTTTTATCAACATGGATCTTAATCAACATATACAACGATCCGCAACGGCTATTACCCATGCCTCATGATGACTAACATTCATTTGATGAATATAAAACAAAGAAGGATGTTCTACCAACAATACACAATACTTAAAAATTACCAACAATAATTAACAAAAAAACCAAACAAAAAAAATATATTTATAATAGGAAAAAATACATTATTCAAAAAATTAGAAAAAATCCCGCGCGTGCGCGGGCATTATAACTAGTATAAAGGAAAAAACAAAACGTAAAAATTGTAAAGTTGAAACTAAAAGTGGAAATGTTGAAGATATATATTTCAAAAGAAAACTATTAATACACATCGAAAAACAGGTTGACGGGAGGCTTCAAACCCGGCGGGTTGACCCTATTTAATTTGACTTTTCGACCCTACCTGTCGGGTTGATTCGGTTTAAATTGACTTGTTTTATTACCGGAGCTGTTCAACCGGTTGAACCACCCGGGTTGAACTACCCGGGTCGAACCAGGTTTCAAATTTGACAAAATTATATGAGAAATGATGAAGTAGTTGTGGAACCCGTGACAAATTTGGAAAAATGATAGACCAAGTCATTGTAGTTTTTTGTTGTTTATTTTGCTTTGACACATGTACGTTATCATTTGTATAATGTTATTTTGAAAAATGTTGGTCTTGCACCACTTAAGGGACTAGCATATATGAATTCTTTTAAAAGTTAATATATATATATTGTATAGCCCTTTGTCCGGTATATCAATAATGTTATGTAAGTTTATTAGAATCACAATTATTATTGTTATCTTTAGCGATAATTATTTGGACTCCAAACAAATAGCTTTGAACAATTCTTAGATATCTATGCAAATCTTTTATATAATAAAAGAATTACATCATTTCGGAGTGTTTTTGAAAAACCTTTCTCATTGAAAAAAAAAATTGGACCAATAGAAGAGCTCGATTTTGCCACGTAAGCGAAATTGAGCGATGTGATTGGTCAATAAAAAGTCAAAATTGAATTGATTTTGGTTAAACTTAGATATATTTGGTAGAGAAATTTAGTTGAAAAAAAAAACACATAAAAATATAGGTGTCCAATTTGTGAAAATGAAAACTTAAAAAAGGAGGAGGTAATTAATAAAACTTTAATGGTTAAATGATAAATAAATTATATAAAATCAAGTGTAAATTTATAAATTTCCATGTTTTACAATAATTTTACAAAATAACCAAATAACCCCTTACACTTTATACTCCATAAACTTTATATTATAAACTTTATTTAAAATCACATGATTACTAATATTAGTTTTAAACTTTCATCCAGTAAAACTATAAAATGTTGTAAATATATGAATTAGTTTTAGTACATGCTAAATATTTTAAGCATAAATATTTGTTTCGGACTTTCATTCATTAAAAAAAAATTATTATATATGTTAAATAAGGACTTAGGTTTTTTTTTTTTAAAGTTTAATCTATGCGTACAAATGTTTGAATATTCAGCTAAATTTTTATTAATGAGAATATAAGTATCAAATGGTATGCACGGGTGCTGTGACATGAAAATAAATATACATGATCGTACTTATAACAAATACTCATGTAAATCTTAATTAAAGTTTATATACGGATATCTGAACAAAACATTTTAGAAATCTTTACGAAGTATATTATAACTTCATCAACGCTCATTATGTGTTTCTAAATTCACACATTTTGTACAACATGATATCAAAAGTTGAAGTTAAACAACAACCTCGACCTCAACCTCAACCTCAACCTCAACATATATGTTAGTTAAAAAAAAGTTAAATCTTTCATCCATAGAATTTTCACAAAATATTAATAGATATTAATACATAATACAAAACTTGTGCATAAATATTAATTGTACTTATATCACAATTGACATGTAAGCAAAATCGTCCAATATCATTGGTCGATAAAATGTCAAAAATGAATTGAATTTGGTCAAAATTGAAAAATTTCGTGTAGAAAGAAAAATACACCACAAAACACATGTGTCTAAAATGTAAAAAAAATAAACTTCTAAAAAGCAGAGTAGACATTATAAACTTAAAGGATCTGAATGTAAACACCACAAATCCTACCTTCTACCCATCAGAAGACCCGACCTCACCCAATCGTATCGCGTGCACCAGAAAACCCGAAAAAATATATTGCGACCAAAAAACCCGACCACCACCAATCGTAAATTCTAAAAAGGAAACGATGCACAATGACATTCCTCTTCATTCTGGCACATAGACAAAACTTAACCCTTTCAGAAAAGTAACTAACTGTAGCTCTAAAACCCATCACAATTCGATCAAACCAAAACAATTGGCCTCTAATCAGGAGTCGTTAATGAAAAGGTATGTTCATGAACAACTAACACAATATATAATTTTGAAACAGGTATCATACATGAATTTTCTGTTTTTTTGGTTGGATTAATGATCTTTGTAAGGTTTGTTAATCATGTGTTTGTGTTAATTTGTTATTTATGTGTAAAGTCAAAAGGTTTATGTTAGATTCTTAATTTAATACATGTAAAGAAAAAATAAAATTTAAATCTCTAAACCCTAATCTCATCAAAACAAGATCAATTTATCCGTTGATTATTATCATGTTTCTATAACCCTCTTGATGCAAATATTTTTACAAACAATACATAATTAAGTTTAGTCCAAGGGTTTTAACTCTGGCTACTGAATAAAATTTCATTCATTCAATTAGGACTCATAAATTGTTTATTGGGTAAATCATATTGTTTGTGCAAAATTGCAATATATCAATTGGCCACTATTAAAATTGAGAAGGTAATTCAAGTTTGTTTGTATTAATGGCTTTGAATATGGATGAAAAAGGTAATGATGTAGGTAATGTTTAAGGTTTTCAATGGTTGCAAACAAGATCAATTTTATCAGTTGATTATTATCATGTTTCTATAACCCTCATGACGCAAATAATTTTACAAACAATATATAATTAAGTTTAGTCCAAGGGTTTTAACTATGGCTACTAAATAAATTTCATTCATTCAATTAGGACTCATAAATTGTTTATTGGGTTAATCATATTGTTTGTGCAAAATTGCAATATATCAATTGGCCACTATTAAAACTGAGAAGATAATTCAAGTTTGTTTGTATTAATGGCTTTGAATATGGATGAAAAAGGTAATGATGTAGGTAATGTTTAAGGTTTTCAATGGTTGCAAAGGGAAAAAGATGTTGGTAACCTAAGCCTATTTTAAAAAAGTTGATAAAGTTATGTGTTAGAGTGAATTCGAAGTAAGATAATTTTGATCTATGTTTATGAATTTAAGCTTTATCAATCTTTAAATAGTGTAGTACTTGGATGATGAGTTCGCCGTGATTAGTTTTAAATGCTATGTCTATTATTATCTTTGTTTTGATGGTTATAATTTGATAAATAGTATAATTATAATGATCGCATACTTCTGATGATTGAATCTTTGGTTGTGTGTTTCTTTAGTCAGTTAGGTAACATTTTGCCAAGCAAGTTTGTGAAAGACAAATACACATCCTACAATCCATTGAAGACTATGGCGTCCCTTACTGACGAATAAATAAAGAACCCACATCGTTCTTCCAATATTACACATTGTTGCCATCCCGGAGTTATAATATTTGGATGGAACTTTTTTTGGCTTAGATTGTTCGAGCAACAGAAACTACCGGCGAGTAAACAATGGTAAAAAGACTTGAAAACGACACCTATAATATATTTGTATCATAACTAAGCATTATTACAACACAAAAAATGTTAGTCTTTTCTTATAAACATTGTTAAATCTCGATAAGTTCTTGAGTTCAAGATTAGCAGTTGGGACAAGCTTGAGTTGATAGTGAGGAAATATGTCTTTGTGCATATAACTCATGTAGGAATAAATTTTTAATAGTTGTGTATATTCTTTTGATCCTATTTTTAATCAACCAAGTAAACCTACTTAAGAGATGTTAAGTTTTTTGTTTCTAATCGATAATAATACATAATTAAACTTTTATGAAACAACGAGTTGAGAGTGAGGAAATATGTCTTTGAGGTTATGTATAACTCATGTAGGAATAGATTTTTAATAGTTGTGTATATTTTTTTTATCCTATTTTTAATCAACCAAGTAAACCTACTTAAGAGATGTTACATTTTTTGCTTTCTAATTGATAATAATACATAATTAAACTTTTATGAAAAAAACGCTACTTAAGAGATGTTAAGTTTTTTGCTTTCTAATCGATAATAATACATAATTAAACTTTTATGAAAAAACCCCGTGCGTGCACGGGTATTATAACTAGTTGGTAGTACAAGATAATCTTATTATGGTGATATTAAATTTGCAAGGTTACAACTTTAAAAGCCACACACCAAATAATAAACGCAATTATCGACAAAACAAGAAAAACGCATACACACGTTGGTTATACTCTAAACTACAATATACTATTGTCAACTACATAATATTGTTTCTTTTATAATGCTTGAATCTATTATTACTAAAATCTTAATAACTTAAAAGTTAAAACAATCCAATTAGAAATATACTCCCACACTTAGATCGACTCACATAATTTTCTTGAAATCAGATATCACGCGCTGCAACCACGCATCGTAATTATAGTTATTCAAAACGATTCTTTGATGCCACAAATACAATAAAAAGTGGGGTGGCAATTCTAACACGAAACACGGCCCAATATTGACACAGAAATAAATGGGTAGGATCTGGTGTTAAACAGGTTGACCCACCAACCCGTTTGAGTTTTTTTATTTTAGAAAAAATATACTTATAATGGGTTAAACACGTTAAACAAGTTGACCCACCCACCAGTTTAGAAAAACGTGTTGAATAGGCAATGTTTGTGTTATGTGTAAACGAGTTAGGATTGACATAACTGACCTAACTACTTAAACAACGACATTAGCCAAATCTGTTGGGGCAAACCTTCTATTTGGCATGACGTCGGCCTCGTTGCGGGCTTTCTGACAATATATCATGGGCCCCTCATATCCAAACAGATCAAAAGTTACGATTCTTTTAAGTTGAGCCGTTTACTCCATCCAAGAACCTGCTAACTCTTGCTCTGCATCAGTGAAGAAAGGTTCAAAGAATTTGAATTTGAGTTGAATGAAACAAGTCAAGAATTGGGGAAGACTATATGTAGTTTGACTTTTTGGAAGTCAATTATCATAGTTATTGCAGTCGTCACTTCAATTGTTTTGGCAATGAAATAGGCTATTATGGTAGTGTTTTCCTTTCACTTGTGACTACGCGTTCTACCATAGTAAGTGACAATCTTATTTCACCTTTAAGATATTATACACCAGTTACTTTAATTAACTTACTGCATATATCTTTTATGTTTCATCACCAATCCAAATTTAATTAACTAACCAATTGACTAAAATCAAAACTATCGAAGAATTTTCTTTATATGCAATGAATTTTTTATCCGTGATGTTTAACATCTGAATCGTTAATAATGGAAGTACAATGGGTGCATGTGTAAGCTGTAGCTAAACTTAGCGTTGTGGCCAAAATGCAAATAAATAAACTTAGCGTTGTTGCCAAAGTGAAAAACTACGACTTTCGAATAAGATATCTACTTAATTCTTCTCCCGGGTCATTCTTCTGGACCCGTTTTCAACCCAAGTATAATCCAAATAATAACTGACACCAAATTGGAGGTCATGTTTGATCAACAACCACCAATATTGCATAAACTGAATTCTAGTATAAACTGAAACTTAACATTTACGGTTTGTAGCTCAACCATGACAAAGACACAATATGACTACTCAATGCCTTTCAAAACTACAAACAGTACATGATCTCATAATTTCTTATCACTAAAATATGTGCGTCCATACAATTCTATGAAAACCTCAGTGAAATTTGATGAAAGCTAGTAGTTTGACTCAAAAGTCAAATATTCGCATGGTTAATGATTTCATCCAGATTTAGAGCTTACTTATGTGAATCAAAATCTTATATATGATATTACATCACTAATAACACTTTCTTAAGTTTATTTTTAGCATGATCATCTCCAACCTTTTATCATAGTCCCACCATTTCATCAGTTTGACTTTCTAAGAAGTCAACTGTGTTTACTCAGCTCCATGAATTAAAATAAAGTTCAAATTAACTTATCTGATTGATTCAAAGTATTAAGTACTAGCACAGCATCCAAGTTGGGATTATAGCTTTATCTAACAGTGTATACATTAAAAAGTACTAATACCGAAAGGTAGAATGACAATTATACTTTTAAACACTTCTTTACAAACAATCGTACTTTGGGAGTGTACCAGAGATAACTATCAATGACCGAAATGGATTGAGCCAAAATCACAATCTAATTGATTTCAATGCACCTGAGAATAGATAAAACTCTTAATATGAGTGATATGAGCTGAGTGGCAATTGCTTCCTGCAAACCGGACCTTGAAAGATCAAGTTGAAACAAAATATTAAAAAACGTAAAATCTATATGATAAACCATACCATAATGGAAACCATTCGAGTTGAGAAATTGCTTAATGACTTACCCGATCAGATTTCACTTGACTAACTGTTATGCACTGAGATTGAATGAATGATATCCTAATAGCAGAAATGGATTGTTAGAAACATAGTAAAACACATAAATTGCAGAAACAATGAATATTTTCATAATCAATTAAAAGTTTCAAAATAAAGTACCTGTTAGAATAGCTCTTCATGTATTGGCTCCTTTGGCATGTGTTAGTATGGGTTATATGTAGCAGACTATATCATCAGCAACATAGGTTGTTACTCCCTTGAGTAATAAACCATGTGTATCAAGAAGCCGCTTCGACCCAACAATATGTAGACCTCTCAACCTAAAAATGCTCTGTGGAAGACGGATTATGCCTGTACCTGCTATGTTTAACTCTTTCAAACCTTCTAAGCATCCAATATCCTCAGGCAATTCAACAACTCGAGTGCAACCGCGAAGATGTAACTCGTTTATACATTTCATCTTACAAATGCTGTTTGGAATATTTTGTAAAAGCTTACAGTCGGTTAAGATTAGCTTCTCTAAAGATTCTAACCGGTCAAGATCATCGGGTAACTTCTCAAGAAGAAAAGATGATTTAAGTTCGAGAGATTTGAGATGTTTCAACATACAAATGCTATCTGGAAGAA
This sequence comes from Chrysanthemum lavandulifolium, assembly GCA_022545495.1. Classification (NCBI taxonomy): domain Eukaryota; kingdom Viridiplantae; phylum Streptophyta; class Magnoliopsida; order Asterales; family Asteraceae; genus Chrysanthemum; species Chrysanthemum lavandulifolium. Next base: position 17,186,920 of record CM040239.1, on the reverse strand, counting down.
TTCTAATCTTTGTATATGAAAAAATCAGCTCCTCTAGACATTCTAACTGGTCAAGTTCCCGGGGTACCTCTGGAATACTGCCTCCAAGTGTAAGCTTTCTTAAACCTTGTAAACTACAGATGCTTCTTGAAAAACTCTCAAGGTTGGTACAAGGACACAGACCTATAGAAATAAGCCTGTCAAGATTTCCAAACGATGAAGCTCGATCTTTATAAGAACATTCAAACCGAAACTTTGGAGAATCATTGTCGGAGTGCAATGGGCAAACATATGTGGGTGTTGCTTCCAGATGTAACTCAGATACAGAACCAGCCTCAGCTGGTTGAGACCATTTGCTAAACACAAAATAATTAAACCTCCCACAACCAGTTAAGTTTAAGAAGAAAAGATTTTTCAGACATCCAATGGGAGCATTAATTTCTACCAAATCAGAACAATTTTCAAGATTTAACCTTTTGAGATTTGGAGTGAGTCCAAGGTCAAGGGTCCTCAACTTTGAATGACCAAGGTCGAGCTCTTGGAGCTTTAGACATTCAGAAGGCATTTCAAGTTCTACGAAATCATAACAATGGTAAATAGTCAACTGCTCAAGATTTGGTGCCACCCTAAGGTCAAAGGTCTGTAATTTTGAACTACGGAAGGTGAGGAACCTTAGCTTATGAAGAACCTAACATAAGTACAAAAAATAATTAATATAGGTGCAATGACAAACCAATAGATATTATATATAGGATCATAATGAATCATGAAAAACAACAATTTAACCATTATTCTACCTTTTCTTCTCCATCTTCCCAAAGTTGAACAATATTGCTGCGCCATATTTCAAGTTCAACAAGATATTTTCCTTGAAATGTATTCGGTAAACTCGAAAAAGGAAAACCCCACCAACTCATAAATCGTAAGGAACTTGGAAGGTATTCGCTAACTTTATCAAATTCAACAATATTGCTCTTAAAAGATTCCTTTCCCAGACTTATGAAAATAAATCTAAGATCCTTCATTTTTGCTAGACCTTTTACTGCAATTTCAGCACTCAAATCCCCTGAGTATAGACATTTAGTTGCTTGGGTACCCTGAAATCGAAAAAATAAAACCCCTTAATTTTTGTCGGAACCCTAAATTTCAAAACACCCAAAATCACTGAAAAAATTTTCAAATTGAGAGTGACTGAAGATGATATAAAATGAATTGAATGATAATTCAATTTGAATTAATGAATTTTGGAATGATTATTAGAGAGAGAAAGTGAATTTGGGGAAAACTTTTTAGAGAGACACAAAGAGGAATTGTTATGTGTTTTTTATAAGAAAAGTGACGGTAACTTATTAAATGGTCAAACCCAAATGAGTCTTTCATTCTAGACCAAACTCAGAAACTTTTAAAATTATTGGACCAAAAATGTAGTTTAATTAAATCATACTAACTTGATTCTTACCAGGTCATTAGTCAATATGTACTCGATTTCCTCATCAACCCACAATCGGCTATGTCTTTGAGGTTCATCGGGGTGTGACCGACGAACAATATTCCTCCCCATTTCTTCTAAATGATCATGCATCCCCAAGTACCCAAATTCATTATAAGTTATAAGAGATTTCTGCTCAAGAACTCTTAAACCAACTTTAGCACGAAATCCAAGGCCTTCAAGCACTCTAACTGCATATTCTTTGTAACAACCTTTTAGTATGCATGCAACATCTAAAAATATTTCTTTGTAATCATCCTCTAGACCATCAAAGCTTATTTCCAATCTTTCCATAGTTGCCTTTAATGGAATTTTTTTTAGTCTTTCTATAGCATCTACCCAGTAAGGTTCAATTTGACCACAAAGAAACGAACCCAAAACTTTGATCGTTAAGGGAAGACCATGAGCATATTGTACAACTTGTCCTGATAGCTCTTCGCACCCTCGAGTTGGATTCTCTCTTCCAAACGCATACCTACTGAAGAGGCAACCCGCTTCCGCTTGAGATAACAAAGTCACATTATGAATCAAGCTCACTCGGTGGGCTACTAGTACTTGCTCATCTCTTGTTGTAATTATGATTCTACTTCCCGGCTCAAACCAATTACAGTCATCGGCTAACGCCTCAAGCTGGTCTTTATGATCGACGTCATCTAGAACAACAAGTACCTTTCTACCACGCATCCTCCTTTGCATCATACTTTTTCCACCAGAACACCACTTACTTCAATGTTTTGATCCTTTAAAACATCCGAAAGTACTTGTTTCGCAACTTTAGACCCTCCAAAGAGGCTTTTGAAACTTCCCGACATTTTCAATAAAGCTTTCACCTTCGAACTTGAATGGATATATGATCAAAACAGCCTGGCCAAGGTTGTCTTCCCGCACCTCCCATCCCCATATCCCTAGCATGCGAACATCATCAACACCGGTTTCTAGTGATGAAACAACATCCTTTACTCGAGTCTCCATGCCGACTAACTTTTCATCCAAGCCGAAATTGATGGAGCGTAACTCTAGTGAAATTTCTTGAACAATCTTTGGATAAATTTAGCTTCATGTCCTGTAAAATAAAATTCAATATGCTTGTTAAAAATCCTACTTGAACAATCAATTTCAGATAATAACACATACAATTGTATATTAAGTAATGGCATAGAATCAGCTATCAGTTAGATACTAGATGAATAACAGATAGGCTGGGAATAAGGTAATTTTTTTACGGGTCAAAACAGGTTGGGTCTACCCGCAAACACTTCCCTGCAACATCTAACTTATAATATACTCGTTTCAATGCATTAAAAACTGCTTTTAAGGTTATATGCATTAAAAAGACACCATGTTAAAATATAAATAGTTATTTACCCATTTGACCCGTTTGAGATTAAACATGTTTTTTTGAAAGCCATTAATTATGTATATATAAATAAAACTAGCAAGTAGCTAATAACAACCACCCTGAAACTACAGCTACATTGGAACCCACTGGAATCATTCAATCGTAGATAAAAAAGAAGTAAAATCAAAGAATATTGCCTAGACGATGAAGAAATTTACTCACCCATTAGCAATGCTTTTCAACTCCCAGCCAGCCAAATCAGATGCTTCTTTCAAAGCCTCCCTCCATTTCCCAGCAGCTTCATCCTCTTTATGTTTTGCAAAAGCATCTCCAACTGACCCACTTTGTTTGTGAACCTCAGTGGGCTCCACATCATAGAACACAGGATAAGCAGTATGCCCAAAACCTTTCCGGCATTCCATAATCTTAACAAGCTCTTCCAAGCACCAAGATGAAGAAGCATAGTTTTTGGAGAAAACAATAATGTAAAATTTCGAGTCTTCAATGGCCTTAATAAGCTCATCACTGATCATCTTCCCTTGCTTAATATTCTCATCATCCTTATATGTTTCAATACCTTTTTGTGTAAGAGCAAAATAAAGATGATCAACAAAGTTCTTTCGAGTGTCTTCGCCTCTAAAGCTTAAGAAGACATCATACCTGAAGCTGTTTTGAATGGATGAAACTGAAGTAGAAGCCATTAGAAGTATGGTTGAAAGAGTTTATGTGAAAAAGTGTCTGTGTTTGTGTGGGTATAGTTGTGGAATATTGATGTTGAATATTGATGTTGAGAAACAAAAGCCACTCATATGGTCTTTTTGGTCAATGAAAAAGAAAGATAAGATTCACTTTTGAACTTTCAACCAAGTGACCAATACACACACACCACCATTTATAAAAGGCTATTGATATTTATGTTTTCACATTTTGTTAGTTGCATACTGGCACATGTTTTTTGTTTCTTAATTTTCATATAAATGGTGGTTCAGAAGATCATTACTTGTTTCATTGATGATATCATAATCATTACATAAATTTTATGTCAGTCACTATTCAAATCATATAGAATTTGCTACAAACAATGGTTGAAGAATAGTCGGTAAAGTATTAGTTGATTGGTTTTACTAGCATCTTTAGATCAGAGAGGAGAGATATGTTGTCTTTCCCACTAAACTAAGGAACCAGGAGCCACCTATTGATGAATCTTGAAACCACTGAAGACCTAAATTGAAAATAGCGAAAGCATTAGTCTCACACAAACACATTATCAAATAAATTGGGGTCAGTTCCCAAGACTGCAGGTACAACGCCAACGCCCTAAAATGTTCAGGAATGCACCCACAACAGTTTTGCTTTTCGAAAAGCTGCTAAGAAAAGCACAAGACTTTTCGTCAGAATATTTGCTTACAAGAACATTGAGTGCATGACTGTATGTGTTTTGATTGAAAATCACTGTATGCTAAAATGACATCCATTTATTAGTATAATCGCCATTGGAAAACTATAAATCTCTTGTAGAAACACTAAACCCATGTCTCAAGTTTGTTCATTAGTAAAAAAAGGGCTGGACTACAACTTGAATTTTGAAAAGCTTCCGCTTTCTTTCCTCTATTTTCCAGTACCAAGCAGCCTCAACACTTCTGAAGTTTTCATTTGTAGATTGATAGATACTTGTGTCAACTGCCTTTGAACAATCCAAATCAGACTCAGTGTCTCAACATGATTAGATACGGATATACCAATCGCACATTTCAAAGGACGATCAGCACTCATTTCTTCTTGGTGAAAGTTTTCTTCGCCTTTTTATTTTTAAATCCTCATCCACTCTCCTGTCAAAACAACAGGTATTCTTCAATGATAGCTGAAATCAGACTTGCTAAATGACAAAAGCATCATTATTTAGCTCATATCATATTTATACGCAAAAATAAAAGTTTAAAACCAAGTTTATCAATTATAAAGCAAAGCAAGGTGAAAAAGTTGAGAGATATAATTGAGCGGAAGTACCTTTCTATAGTGAATGTAAGCAGCCTTGCCGGTCATTTCTTGCCCATTTTTAGTGACATAAACCTGTATGTACAAGAAAATTCTATTTATATCATACATCATAGAAAGAGATGCCATCAAAAAGTAGGGGTGGCAATTTCTAACACGAAACACGACCCAAAACTGACACCAAACTAAACTGGTAGGGTCTCGCCTAAACAGTTTTCATTATGGGTGTTAAACAGGTTGACCCACCAACCCGCTTTGAGTTTATTTATTTTAGACAAATTATGAACAAAGTGAGTTAAACAGGTTAAACAAGTCGATCCACCCACCAGTTTAGAAAAACGGGTTAAATAGGCAATGTTCGTGTTAGTGTAAATGGGTTAGGATTGACAAAACTGACCTAACTACTGAAACTGACCTAAAAACGGGTTAAGGTGTTCTGACATGCCAATCCGAACCCAAACCCGACCCGTATTTGTTTGTAACAGTTGTTTCTTGATTTGAAATGACTACATTAACAGAATAAGAACTTTCCAACTTACCTCTCTTCCCATCGCCATTTGTGAACCAGTGCCCGCCCCTTGACCATCCGCTTGAGCCCTTCTTTTGCCAGCATCTTTTTTTATTCCTTTCGCAGTATTGACTTTAGGATTCATAGAACCTTGTGACGTTTCATGAGCCTTGGATTTTCTTGAATTTGTCCTTAATGAACTTGTCTCGGCTTTATTAGTTCTAGTAGCTTGTTTAGTTTTGTCGCCACTGCTAAATTGACCCCTAGAAACACAAGAAATGCAACACAAAAACATGAATCATGATATAGGATTTTATGAAAAAAGAGCTAATCTTTTATGCAAATAACACCTTAAAAAACTATCAATAATATAGCAGAATTAACTTACATGTAATCGATATTCGATGTACTGGGAAGCTCAGAACCTCTACTTTCTGCATTTAACGGGAAAAAGTTGCACAAACGGGTTCGCACAAACTCTTGGACCCTCAAATCATTCACCCAAATCTACTACATTGTCCATAATATGACTATTACGGCTACTTTTTCCAATATTACTCTGAACTTTACTTTTTTCTTTCATGGAACTAAAATAATCTTCACAAACCTCATCCATTGCAGGTGTCGGGATAATGGAACCTCTTCTCGTGTCTAAAATCTTCCTATAAATCTTTTCTGGCTGGCTGAAGTAACGAGTGATTCACTTAATTTTCTCAGCTGATGTAAATCTACACTTTTTCCCCTATCTAAATTAGATTCTGACTTACTGCAGATCTTGTTAGTAGCAACTTTACCGGTAGATGGAATATCAAAATCAGAGTCGGAATCAATTAGCTGAAACTTTCTAAGTGGACTGACAGTTAACTTTGGAAACGGTTGTTTGCTGCAGTTTGTGATTACGGATTCTGGAACGTTTGAGACATTTGAGAGATTGTGCTTTCTTTTTCCTGATTTCCTGGTCAAAACACCTAGTCCAGTAAGCGGGAATTTGGAACTGTTACTGACTGAATAGTGTTGTGTTGGAAGAGTCTCATCTGCATTTAGCAATAATAACAACCAGTGAATATGGGAATGATAAACAAGCACACATGACAGTAATTAGCACACTGGTTTAAGTTACGTCTGACTTCAAATTACTTTTATGGAATCTTATAAATCATAGAACTGGCACAAATACCATCCATTTTATGCAAAGTTAATCAACGTGGATATCTTTGTGATCTTTCTTGGATTACGAAGAATCACAAGTTGCTGCTAATGTAAGTGTTTATGTCTGAGCCAAAAACATTTCAATATTCAGATATGAAAAATCATTGGTAATGATTACAACTTTCTAGTCTATATTAAGGCCTAAGTAAGGGTGTATAATAACCGTCCAAAGGGGTTCTAACTTGTAAATTGTAGCCCAAGTGCCCAACAGCACCAATTCACTAAATACACCAGACATGCTACATAATCATAAAATTAACTAAATATATTACACAATGAAGAAATTTCTGTTTATATCATACAACACATAAAGAGATGCCATCAAAAAGTGGGGGTGGCAATTCCTTACACGAAACATGACCCCGACACGGAAATAAACGGGTTAGGATCTGGTCTAAACATTTTCTGGCCATTGGTGTTAAACAGGTTAACCCACCAACCCGGTTAAGATTTCTCTTTTTTTTTTTCTTTCTTTCTTTCTTTTTTTTTTTTTTTTTTTTTAAAAATTATGTTTATGGGGTTAAACAGGTTAAACAAGTTGACCCACCCACCAGTTTAGAAAAATGGGTTGAATAGGCAACGTGCGTGTTATGATTAAACGGGTTAGGATCTAGGTTGCACGGACACGGACACCGACACGGACACGGATACGGACACGGACACGGCGACACGGATTTTATAATATATATATATATATATATATATATATATATATATATATATATATATATATATATATATATATATATATATATATATATATATATATATATATATATATATATATATAATTGAGATCAAAGTTATAAAAATAAGACCCATTAATTAACCAATAAGATTTGAGCAAGTGGCATTTAAAATTTTAATTAAGCAAAATAACTAAGTAAATGAAAAAGGGGTATTTTTCAATAACTCTAAAAGTAACCTAATGTCTTTCTCCCACTTACAACAGCCGCCATTTTCTTTTTCCTTTTCTCACATTCAGTTTCTCAGATCCAATAAATTCCAATCACCATATACCTTTCTCTTTTTTCTCTTCGCATGAATGGTAAAGGTAACCATAACCACCGTATACCTTCAATCATATCTCACTAAATCCGGCTGCTACCTAATGACCACCGCCGTCAGATCCAGTCACGGCCGCCACCACAGCGGTTCCGTCTCTTTTCATCTCGCCGGAGGTGATAAAAGGTAACAAATATTCAAACCTTAAAACGCAAACATTCTTTTTTCAAAAATAAAATCCAAATCCGTGTCCAAATCCGTGTCCAATCCGTGTCCAACCCGTGTCCAACCCGTGTCCAAATCCGTGTCCGACCCAAACCGCACGTGGGACACGGCACGTGCGTGTCGGACACGTGTCCGAGCCGTGTCCGTGTCCGACACTGCCACGCCGAGGTTTTTGCCGTGTCCGTGCTTCCTAGGTTAGGATTGACATAACTGACTCATCTACTTAAACATGCCGTGCTCGGGTTAAGGTGTTCTCACATGCTAATCCAAACCCAAACCCGACCTGAATTTGGTTCTAGCAGTTTCTTAATTTCAAAATGACTACTATAACAAAGAATTCAAACTCAGAGAGATATCAGTTTCCTGATTTGAAATGATTACTATAACAGAACAAGAACTTTCCAACTTACCCTCTTCCCATCGCATTTGTGAGCCAATGCCCAGAACCTTGACCATCAGCTGGAACCCTTCTCTTGCAAGCATCTTTTGTGATCCCTTTAGGAGTATTAGCTTTCGGATTCATGAAACCTTGTGACGTTTCTTGAGTCTTTGATTTTCTTGAATTTTTCCTTGATGAGCTTGTCTCAGCTTTATTAGTTCTAGCAGCTTGTTTTGTTTTGTCGCCACTGCTAATTGACCCCTAGCAACACAAGAAGTGCAACACAAAACATGAATCATGAAATATGACTATGAAAAAGAGCTAATCTTTGATGCAAATAACCCCTAATAAGGAAGCAGAATTAACTTACATGTAATCGATATTTGATGTACTGGGCTGCTCAAAACCTCTATTTTCTGCATTTAACAGGAGAAAGTTGAACCAACGAGTTCGCACAAGCTCTGGACCCTCGAATCATTATGGAAAAAATACTGATGTGCTGGCGGGAGAGGGTCACCCATAAATCTTTACTATTTTCTTTCATGGAACTATAATATTCCTCACAGACCTCATGTAGCGCAGGTGTCGGGATATGAAAACTCTTCTTGTGTCTAAAATCTTCCCATAAATCTTTTTGGCTGAAGTATCGAGTGATTCACTTAATTTTCTCGGCTAATTTGAACCTACAGATTGCCCCCTATTTAATTAAGGTTCTGACTTATTGCAGATATTGTTAGTAGCGACTTTACTGATAGAAGGAATATCAGAATCAGAGTCGGAATCAATCAGCTGAAACTTTCTAAGAGGACTGACAGTCAACTTTGGAAACGGTTGTGTGCTGCAGCTTGTGATTAGGGATTCTGGCGCGTTTGAGATATTTTGCTTTCTTTTTCCTGATTCTCAGGTCAAAACACCTAGTCCGGTAAGCGGGAATTTGGAGCTGTTACTGACTGAATAGTGTTGTGTTGGAAGAATATCATCTACATTTAGCAATAATAACAACCAGTGAATATGGGAATGACATACAAGCGCACGTGACGGTAATTAGCACAATGGTTTATAATACGTGTGACTGCTACTTGATGGAATCTTATAAAGCATAAAACTAGCACAAATACCATCCTTTTTACGCTAAGTTAATCAACGGGAGAAATCTGATTCAGCGGTGCTGCTTCGTGGGTATCTTTGTGATCTTTCTTGGATTACAAAGAATCACAAGTTGCTGCTAATTTGAGCGTTTATGTCTGAGCTAAATACACTTCAATATTCAGATATGAAAAATCATTGGTAATGATTACAACTTTCTAGTCTATATTAAGACCTCAGTAAGGGTTGTATAATCACTTGTAAATTGTAGCCCAAGTGCCCAACAGCACCAATTCACTAAATACACCAGACATGCTGCTACATTATCATAAAATTAACTAAATATATTACACAATGAAGTTATCAACGGTTACTCGTAAGTCCTATCAGTCTACCACCCACAACATACAGTTTAACGTCCAGTTTTTCGTTACAATTAGAGTTCAAAATAATGTAATTGGCTGCCCCCGATAAGAAATACAGAATCACAAACTTTGTTTTTCTCTTTATGAAATCAGTTTGAACCAACTGAAAAAGCATTAGTGGTGTTTAGGATTGCTCTTAATATCTTTTTGAACGGCAAATAATCAGTTAATTTTAGTGTTTGGACGGATGTTAATTGATCATGATATCATTTTTATATAAACTATTTCAAAGTTGCTTATTTATACTGACTTAAGGGCTGAGCATCGGGTCAAAACAACTGAAACCCGATTCTGTGGAACCGAAACCGGTTTTGTGTCGGTCCGTTCGGTTCGGTTTATATGGTTTAGGTGTGTTTTTCTCGGTTTTGGCTCGAACTGAAACCGAAAATCATAAATATATACTCTGTAGAACTGAAAACCAAACCGAATATGGTCGGTTTGGTTTCGGTCGGACCGGTTCGGCTTTCGGTCTGATTTGGATTACTTTACCATTAAACTTCATTGACAATCAGCATTATCAAAGTAACACTAGCACAACTTAAAGTTACCTACGAAAAACTTCTTATCAAAAGTTCTATATGTGCTAGTAATTCACTAACGAAATCATGTACTAAGCAGTTTGGATAAGCAGTCCCTGAAAACTATATGAAACCGCAATAAACAGATAACAATATAAAACAATCCCCTAATAATCAAATATCACCAAAATGAATTGAATATGTATTAATCACCTTTAGCAGCATCTTCATTAAAAAAGAATGCAAGTCTTGTGTTTTCTTTCTTTTTCTTTAGAGTAAATTGCAAAAATCGTCCCTGTGGTTTGCCCAGATTGCAAAAATCGTCCCTAGGGTTCGCTAATTGCAGCGGCCTCCCCTGGGAAACTTTTCATCATTTTGGTCCCCGGCTTTAACCGGCGTTAACTAGATTCCGTTATGTTACACTTTAGCCCCTTTTGGCTAACTACCGCTGTAACGTTAATCCTTTAAACCACAGGGACGATTTTGCAATTACACCGTTAGTCCTCAATACAAAACAATTGCACTGTTAGTCCTTAATACACAATTTCGCTTAAAAAGTCAAAAAAATTGTAAAAAATCTTCAAAAAAAATAAAAATTTGATATTTTTTCTAAAATCTTTAATATTTTCGAATAGTTTTTTTCAAAAGAAAAATCGAATATTTTTATTCCAAATTTTTATTTTCAAATTATTTTTCCAAATTTCTAAAAATTATTTTGGAAAAGAATTTAGAAAAAAAATTCGAAAAGTATCTGACATAAAAATGCGACATATTGTAATTTTGAAAAAAAATCATTTTTTTGAATTTTTTCTTAGAAATTATTTTTCCAATTCGGTAATATCCAAAATATTAAACTCGCTAATTTAGAAAAAGAATATTACAAACATTCCACGCAACGCGGGGTTGAAATCATCATTTTAAGACATAGAGTTAACGCTAAAGAGACTCGCTAAGTATAATATTAGAAGCAAATTTCATATTTACGTATTATGCGAGTAAGTTAAACCGTTATTTTTTCATAAAATGATCGCACACATACGAATGATTGAATGAAGATAGGTAAACTTGATTCGGTTTTCGATTTAACCCCTAACTACATAACTTTTATTTTTTTAAATTTAATTTTATATATATTTAGCAAAAATATATTTCACACTAAAAAGTGTTTTAATTTCGTATGAAAATGTTTAATGGTCTTTTAGGTATATAACACGATATATTTATATACATAAAAATTCGGTTCTGGTTTATATTTTGCTAAATATCCAACGAAACCGTATATGTAATTCGGTTCGGTTCTAAAAATTCGGTTGATTTTTTTTTCTGGTTCGATTTCGCCACGGTTCTTGTGGATATTACCCGAATTGTAAACACCCTCTCGCATGCTAGCAATAATGCACCTAAAAAATTCAAAAAATGATTTTTTTCAAAATTGCAATATGTCGATTTTTTTGTCCGATACTTTTTCCAGATTTTTTTTTCTAAATTCTTTTCCAAAATAATTTTTAGAAATTTGGAAAAATAATTTCAAAATAAAAGTTTGAATAAAATATTTCGATTTTTTCTTTTGAAAAAACTATTTCAAAATATTAAAGATTTTAGAAAAAAATATCAAATTTTTTATTTTTTTTTTGAAGATTTTTTTTACAAATTTTTTTTGACTTTTTTTAACTGAAATTGTGTATTAAGGACTAACGGTGCAATTGTTTTTGTATTGAGGACTAACGGTGTAATTGCAAAAATCGTCCATGTGGTTTAAAGGATTAACGTTGCAACGGTAGTTAGCCAAAAGGGGCTAAAGTGTAACACTTAACGGAATCTAGTTAACGCCTGCTAAAGCCGTGGACCAAAATGATGAAAAGTTTCACGTGGAGGCCGCCGCAATTAGCGAACCCTAGGGACGATTTTTGCAATCTGGGCAAACCACAGGGACGATTTTTGCAATTTACTCTTTTTTATAAGCAATTGATTTCAAAGGGAATGAACAAATTAGTTGTTTTAATGGGAAGATGGTTCTGTTCACAAATAATTGAGAATCAAATACGGGTCGGGTTTGGGGTTATATGTCAGAATAGAATATTTACATTTTCTTCTTTACTGCTCACTACAAAATAGAATATTTACATTTTCATTTTTATAAGTTACTACTAGAGAATACGATTTGGAAACTTAGCTTATATAGGACACCACACACAGCTGGCCCAAAAAATCATAAGAAAGCGAAAGAGTCATTCCTTCACTTTCAACTTTTATGTATTAGTAGTATTTTTGCCCATCTTGAGTACTATAATACAATTAGCATTCAGTTTGTTTGATACACTTGCATTTGTAAACATCCAATGACCACACTTTGAGTTTGTTAATATTTATGTGCTTGGCCATTTTGGTGTCCAAGCCAGAATTTATAGATCACTGGGATTTGCTAGTCATTTTCCGGTCGTGGTACTAGGTTTTGTGGATCTCATTTTAGATAAGAGAAATGTAGAATGTGTATGTCATATAATACATGCTTTTCGCACGGAAACTCACTTTATTAGTTTGAAATGGTGATTAGTTGTTTTATAGCGTTGTTATTAGATGACATAAACTTGTATGCTAAAGCTTGATTCTTTTGTTGGTGTAGATGATGGATTTTGATATATGAGGCTTCCTCACCTTACCGGCTTTTACTTTCTTTGTTGTATGTAAGAAAATGATTTAGACAGAATATTGTGTGCTCATTTCATGAGCATAACTTGGAAATCTTATGGCCTAGTCGGATTCTACTGCAGTAAACGTCGTTTGGTTAGGATTTTGGCCGCGCTAGCATGGTCTTGTTAATGTTATCTCAGGTGAGATATATAATTGAGTGGAAGTACCTTTCTATAGTGAATGTAAGCAGCTTTGCCGGTCATTTCTTGCCCATTTTTACTGACATAAACCTGTATGTACAAGAAAATTCTATTTATATCATACAGCATAGAAAGAGATGCCACCAAAAAGTAGGGGTGGCAATTTCTAACACGAAACACGGCCCAAAACCGACACCAAACTAAACTGGTAGGGTCTGGTCTAAACAGTTTTCTGGCCATGGGTGTTAAACAGGTTGACCCACTAACCCGTTTGAGTTTATTTATTTTAGATAAATTATGAATATAGTGAGTTAAACAGGTTAAACAAGGTGACCCACCCACCAGATCCTAAAAACGGGTTAAGGTGTTCTGACGGGTTAGGCAATATCGTGTTAGTGTAAACGGGTTAGGATTGAAATTGACCTAAAAACGGGTTAAGGTGTTCTGACATGCCAATCCGAACCCAAACCCGACCCGTATTTGTAACAGTTGTTTCTTGATTTGAAATGACTACATTAACAGAATAAGAACTTTCCAACTTACCCTCTTCCCATCGCCATTTGTGAACCAATGCCCTGTCCCTTGACCATCCGCTTGAGCCCTTCTTTTGCCAGCATCTTTTGTGATTCCTTTCGCAGTATTGACTTTAGGATTCATAGAACCTTGTGACGTTTCATGAGCCTTGGATTTTCTTGAATTTTTCCTTAATGAACTTGTCTCAGCTTTATTAGTTCTAGTAGCTTGTTTAGTTTTGTCGCCACTGCTAAATTGACCCCTAGAAACACAAGAAATGCAACACAAAAACATGAATCATGGTATAGGATTTTATGAAAAAGAGCTAATCTTTATGCAAATAACACCTTAAAAACTATCAATAATATAGCAGAATTAACTTACATGTAATCGATATTCGATGAACTGGAAGCTCAGAACCTCTACTTTCTGCATTTAACGGAAAAGTTGCACAAACGGGTTCGCACAAACTCTTGGACCCTCAAATCATTCACCCAAATCTACTACATTGTCCATAATATGACTATTACGGCTACTTTTTCCAATATTACTCTGAACTTTACTTTTTCTTTCATGGAACTAAAATAATCTTCACAAACCTCATCCATTGCAGGTGTCGGATAATGGAACCTCTTCTCGTGTCTAAAATCTTCCTATAAATCTTTTCTGGCTGGCTGAAGTAACGAGTGATTCACTTAATTTTCTCGGCTGATGTAAACCTACACTTTTTCCCCTATCTAAATTAGATTCTGACTTGCTGCAGATCTTGTTAGTAGCAACTTTACCGGTAGAAGGAATATCAAAATCAGAGTCGGAATCAATTAGCTGAAACTTTCTAAGTGGACTGACAGTTAACTTTGGAAACGGTTGTTTGCTGCAGTTTGTGATTACGGATTCTGGAACGTTTGAGACATTTGAGAGATTGTGCTTTCTTTTTCCTGATTCAGTAAGCGGGAATTTGGAACTGTTACTGACTGAATAGTGTTGTGTTGGAAGGGTCTCATCTGCATTTAGCAATAATAACAACCAGTGAATATGGGAATGATAAACAAGCACACATGACAGTAATTAGCATACTGGTTTAAGTTACGTCTGACTGCAAATTACTTTTATGGAATCCTATAAATCATAGAACTGGCACAAATACCATCCATTTTACGCAAAGTTAATCAACGTGGATATCTTTGTGATCTTTCTTGGATTACAAAGAATCACAAGTTGCTGCTAATGTAAGTGTTTATGTCTGAGCTAAATACATTTCAATATTCAGATATGAAAAATCATTGGTAATGATTACAACTTTCTAGTCTATATTAAGGCCTAAGTAAGGGTGTATAATAACCGTCCAAAGGGGTTCTAACTTGTAAATTGTAGCCCAAGTGCCCAACAGCACCAATTCACTAAATACACCAGACATGCTACATAATCATAAAATTAACTAAATATATTACACAATGAAGAAATTTCTGTTTATATCATACAACACATAAAGAGATGCCATCAAAAGTGGGGTGGCAATTCCTTACACGAAACATGACCCCGACACGGAAATAAACGGGTTAGGATCTGGTCTAAACATTTTCTGGCCATTGGTGTTAAACAGGTTAACCCACCAACCCGGTTAAAAAAAATTCTTTTTTTTTTTTTTTTTTTTTTTTTTTTTTTTGGAAAATTATGTTTTTGGGTTAAACAGGTTAAACAAGTTGACCCACCCACCAGTTTAGAAAAATGGGTTGAATAGGCAACGTGCGCGTTATGATTAAACGGGTTTGGATTGACATAACTGACCTATCTACTTAAACATGCCGTGCTCGGGTTAAGGTGTTCTGACATGCTAATCCAAACCCAAACCCGACCTGAATTTGGTTCTAGCAGTTTCTTAATTTCAAAATGACTACTATAACAAAGAATTCAAACTCAGAGAGATATCAGTTTCCTGATTTGAAATGATTACTAAGAACAAGAACTTTCCAACTTACCTTCTTCCCATCGCATTTGTGAGCCAATGCCCAGAACCTTGACCATCAGCTGGAACCCTTCTCTTGCAAGCATCTTTGTGATCCCTTTAGAGTATTAGCTGGATTCATGAAACCTTGTGACGCTTTCTTGAGTCTTTGATTTTCTTGAATTTTTCCTTGATGAGCTTGTCTCAGCTTTATTAGTTCTAGCAGCTTGTTTTGTTTTGTCGCCACTGCTAATTGACCCCTAGCAACACAAGAAGTGCAACACAAAACATGAATCATGAAATATGACTATGAAAAAAGAGCTAATCTTTGATGCAAATAACCCCTAATAAGGAAGCAGAATTAACTTACATGTAATCGATATTTGATGTACTGGGCTGCTCAAAACCTCTATTTTCTGCATTTAACCGGAGAAAGTTGCACCAACAAGTTCGCACAAGCTCTGGACCCTCAAATCATTATGGAAAAAATACTGATGTGCTGGTGGGAGAGGGTCACCCATAAATCTTTACTTTTTTCTTTCATGGAACTATAATATTCCTCACAGACCTCATCTAATGCAGGTGTCGGGATATGAAAACTCTTCTTGTGTCTAAAATCTTCCCATAAATCCTTTTTGGCTGAAGTATCGAGTGATTCACTTAATTTTCTCGGCTAATTTGAACCTACAGATTGCCCCTATTTAATTAAGGTTCTGACTTATTGCAGATCTTGTTAGTAGCGACTTTACTGATAGAAGGAATATCAGAATCAGAGTCGGAATCAATCAGCTGAAACTTTCTAAGAGGACTGACAGTCAACTTTGGAAACGGTTGTGTGCTGCAGCTTGTGATTAGGGATTCTGGCGCGTTTGAGATATTTTGCTTTCTTTTTCCTGATTCTCAGGTCAAAACACCTAGTCCGGTAAGCGGGAATTTGGAACTGTTACTGACTGAACAGTGTTGTGTTGGAAGAGTCTCATCTGCATTTAGGAATAATAAAAACCAGTGAATATGGCAATGATAAACAAGCGCACGTGACAGTCATTAGCACACTGGTTTAAGATACGTCTGACTGCAAATTACTTTATGGAATCTTATAAATCATAAAACTAGCACAAATACCATCCCTTTTACGCAAAGTTAATCAACGTGGATATCTTTGTGATCTTTCTTGGATTACAAAGAATCACAAGTTGCTGCTAATGTAAGTGTTTATGTCTGAGCTAAATACATTTCAATATTCAAATATGAAAAATCATTGGTAATGATTACAACTTTCTAGTCTATATTAAGACCTAAGTAAGGGTGTATAATAACCATCCAAAGGGGTTCTAACTTGTAAATTGTAGCCCAACAGCACCAATTCACTAAATACACCAGACATGCTACATTATCATAAAATTAACTAAATATATTACACAATGAAGTTATCAACGGTTACCCGTAAGTGGTTAGAACAAGAAGAAAAAAAGAGTCACACCAGCGAGTTGGATTCGAACCTTCGTTATTCATCTCAAACGAATAATGTTATCCGGCTGCCTATTTGATAATCAGCATTACCAAACACTAGCACAACTTAAAGTTACCTACGAAAAACTGCTTATCAAAAGCTGTATGTTTGCTAGTAATTCACTAACGATTTTGTAAGCAGTTTGGATAAGCAGTCCCTGAAAACTATATGAAACCGCAATAAACAGATAATAATGATAAAAAAATCCCCTAATCATCAAATCAAATATCATCAAAAAACTAATAACCAAAATTAATAAACTTACAAAAAATCAATCACCAAAATGAATTGAATATGTATTAATTACCTTTAGCATCATCAATGTACTGGGAAGCTCAGAACCTCTACTTTCTGCATTTAACGGGAAAAAGTTGCACAAACGGGTTCGCAAAAACTCTTGGACCCTCAAATCATTCACCCAAATCTACTACACTGACCATAACATGACTATTACGGTTACTTTTTCCAATATTACTCTGAACTTTACTTTTTTCTTTCATGGAACTAAAATAATCTTCACAAACCTCATCCAGTGCAGGTGTCGGGATAATGGAACCTCTTCTCGTGTCTAAAATCTTCCCATAAATCTTTTCTGGCTGAAGTATCGCGGGATTCACTTAATTTTATCGGCTGATGTAAACCTACACTTTTTCCCATATCCAAATTAGATTCTGACTTCCTGCAGGTCTTGTTAGTAGCAACTTTACTGATTGAAGGAATATCAGAATCAGAGTCGGAATCAATCAGCTGAAACTTTCTAAGAGGACTGACCAGTAACTTTGGAAACGGTTGTTTGCTGCAGCTTGTGATTACGGATTCTGGCGCGTTTGAGACATTTGAGAGATTTTGCTTTCTTTTTCCTGATTCTCTGGTCAAAACACCTAGTCCAGTAAGCGGGAATTTGGAACTGTTACTGACTGAATAGTATTGTGTTCGGAGAGTCTCATGACTCATCTGCATTTAGGAATAATAACAGCCAGTGAATACGGGAATGATAAACAAGCACACGTGAGAGTAATTAGCACACTGGTTTGAGATACCATCCCTTTACATGAAAAGTTAATCAACGTGGATATCTTTCTTGGATTAAAAAGAATCACAAATTGCTGCATATTTAAGCGCTTAAGTCTGTGCTAAATAGAGTAATGAGTTACAAAGTGGGATGATGGATTACATAAATATCCCCTGTTAATAAACACAATCCCATTTCGTTATTCAGACATGAAAAATCATTGGTAACGATTACAACTTTCTTGTTAAGACATCAGTAACCGTCCAAAAGGGCGCCCAACGGCACCAATTCCCTAAATACATCAGACTTGCTACATTATAATAAAATGTAACTAAATATATTACATAAAAGACACAATGAAGTTATCAACGATTACTCGTAAGTCTATCCACCCACAACATACAGAAACTAAAGTCCTGCTTTTCGTTACTATTATTGTTCAAAATAATGTAACTGGCTGCCAAACTCATCCTGATAAGAATACAGAATCACAAACGTTGTTTTTCTCTTTATGAAATCAAATTGAACCTACTAAAAAAGGCATTAGTGACTACTCTTAATATCTGATAATTACGTTTTGAAATGGCAAATAATCAGTTAATTTTAGTGTTTAGACGGATGTTAACTGATTGATACAATTTTTAGACAAAGTATTTCAAAGTTGCAGATTCATACTGATTCAATTACTTTACTATTAAACTTCACTTATAATCAACATTACCAAAGTAACACTAGCACAACTAAAGGGTACCTACGAAAAACTGGTAATTTGCTTATCAAAAGTTTTATATTTGCTAATTCGCTCACGTAATCATATAAGCAGTTTGGATAAGCAATCCCAAACATCCCCTAATCATCGTATCATATTATAACTAACAAACGAACTCTAGTAAACAATCACACATAGAAATATCAATCACTTTTACCTTTGGCATTATTATCCTAGGGCGACGAAAAATCCTCGATATCATCATCGTCAACAACCACCGAACCCAAATCCACTCTACTCTCTTACCCGAACTCGAACCCAAATCCAAATCCACCGTACCCGAACTACACCCGCGCTTTAACCGCTTCAATCTTGGCCTTGCCTCCACCTCATTGTCCTCATCTGAATCAACAACTGTCTTCACATCAGCAGCTACTGGAACATCTACCGAATCACGACTCGATGTGTTATTCGGTGTGATTTGGGGTTCAAAATCACCCATTATGATTGATTGATTGATTATTAGTATTGTGAATTGAAAGTGTTTAGGGTTTGATTAATTGATTTTGTGTTTTGTAACTTCTTTGAATTTTGGGGGTTTTTGTTTTTGTTGAAATGAAATGTGTGGCGGCATTGCGTTTTCTTTTATGTCGAGGAATGAAAACAGTTACTTGGGACTAAAGAATATTTTCTCGCTAGTTTTTTTAATTTGTGCTTTTGTTAAGATTAGACGATTACCGCATATAACGTGCACAGATAAAGAAATAGCATCAATTAGCAGAATTTTGTTATCTATATATGAATGTGAAGTAACTAAAAGTGAATAAAGTACAATTTTCAAAAAATAGACTACGTCGTATAGGTAAGTCTATATACGTCATATAACGCCTTATAGTAATATCTAAGATTTTTCTAATTAAAAAAAATAAAAAATAATTATATAGTTATAATACTCGTGCATACACATGATTTTACATTATTATTTGGTATACATTTTTATTGCACGAAAGATTTGAACTTTTTTAACTTAAATAGTGTTTATATTAATCTTGTTTAAATTTAACTATTGATAATATATTCTATACATTATGTGTTGATACAAAAGTTTTCCTCGTTTCAGCCCTGCTCGTGACTAATCAATATCACGCCGGCATACGCGCACTAAGAAATGTAAAACACCGCTATGCTTATCGCGATTGCCTCCCACGATTATCCTCCCATGGAATAAGTAATCGGCTTGGGTTAATAAGAGAGTTAGGTTTTAGATCGCACTTTAATGAGGATGAGATTCCCATTATATACACACGAAATCCTTGTTGGTTTCAGTTCCCAACCTTCGCAGATCCCGCCTAAGTCGGTTGGTAAACAATTATCTCCAAAGTTGGAGATATCCGATATCCTATTCCATAAATAACTTTGGTTTGGGCCTCGTGAGCCCAAACACTTATCGCTTAGCCCGCCCGGCTCTACCACTAGTAGCGGTCCTTTGTCCGGTTCGTGACCAATGTAGACTATACGTCATCATGTCCCCCGCCTAGTATGCGCAGTGACGAATCATGGATGCTAGACTAATAACGCAGCCCAATATAAAATCAAGCGTAGCAAAGAAGCCAAAAGGTTTCCGCTTGAAAGATACACGTTGTATCTAGACATAATATTTAAAATGGATGCCTCAGAATCGGAGGAAAGAATCAGAACCACGCCACATCAAGAAATCCTATCCACTCAATTAGAGATAGTGATCCACGCGCTCATCGCGTGGAGGAAGAAACTTATATAACCGCCCACCTCCTTATTACTATGACTATCACAAGAAAATCATTTCCGCCATTAAAGAAGCTTCAAACTTTCCAAAGAAGAAAACCGTGATATTCCAAAGGTAATCACACAAGATATAAAACGATACCATGGTCCGAGGTTTATATGATTTCACATCCGACATAAATGAGGACGAACTTCTAGAGTTCGCTCGATTATTATATTCCTTCGCGTGCATCCGAAGTTCCGTGCAAAGGCGCTAATCATGGACTTCCGGCGGAAAATAGGGTATACACGCTTTTTTCGAGTTCGCAAATCAACGTGCGCCAATATCTTTATTCTCGAGCGACGTGTTAAACTACTACCGTCGTGATATATCTCACCGACCGCATAGGTGCGCTAAAATCACCAACTTCGAGGTTAATTGCCGCCATCGCGATTAACCCGACCATCCACTGTTCGCGCTTTACCACACAAAGTGGTCAAACGGGCGGGTATCATTCGCTAAGCGCTACCGGGCGACTTCAAGTTATAATCGAAAAATTAGACGCGCTTAGAATTGAGAGAAACATTCTTCTAGGTCGATGATGCGCTTTCATCGCGCTCGATTTCTACACCTGTGGTTCATTGCCAAAGGACGAGCGCCTCCCTCGATCGTGACAAATGGAGGATGCAGATACAATAAACACCAATCGCATCCCCATCAATTCCTACCCCGAGGAATTTTGGTGCACATGGGCATTAGCCGCAATTATTTTGGTAGACCGAGGAAGTTCCAATCTTTTAGGCGCGGATGGCCGTGCGGGTGCTCGTCCTTCGATTCCTTTACTTTATTAATGTGTTTTCTTCTTCCATTGTACTTATAATAACTTGTTTGTTGTTGTCTTCGTGGCGCAGATGGATCTATTCGTAGTCGCAACCGCGGCCGCCGCCAAGTAATGTAGGGACGCCACCGAGAGGGGAAGAGCCCATTCTGATGCTATAAGCAGGCGCACTCAGAAATGGAGCCGGGGAAGCGAGCTAGCTCATCCGTCGACCGAAGCGACTCCACCGCAGCATGCCGAACCCCGAGGCGCCACCCTATTAGTGCAACCCATCACAAGTAGTAGCGGCGAGCACACGGAAGAAGAGGAGGAAGAGGACTCGGGTCAAGCGCAAGAGATCGCTGAGCGATGGCGCGAGCTCATCGAGGAAGAAGCGCCCGCTGTCCCGGTGGTGGAATCGTCATCGAGTGATGTTGCTTCGCCTCCCCCTTCGGCTGATACCGCCGGTCCACAGTAAGTAATATCATGAAGGTTTCTTGCTCATCCCCTGTTTATGTGAGAAACAATTAATAATTCCCTTTCTTATGTGCAGGTTTGAACAGTCTGCGGAGTCGCCCCCCAGAGATAGTCCTGTTTACTCTGAGTCTTCCGAGCCAAACAGCCGAAGTGCTGAGCCATTGGTGGCTGGGGAGCGCCAATGGATCAAATTGTTGAGGAGTTGGTACTGGCGGTCGCGCATCAAGCTTCGCTGGTGGAGAAGCTAAGGACCAAGCATTCGAGAAGCGCACTGTGGTGCTCAAAAGGATCAAAACATTGCGTCACGGAGGCGCAGCTTGGCTAGTGCCAAGGTCGAGGCAGAGGGCTCGAGTTCAGACGCCCAAAAGCTTGTCAATAAAAGATGGCGCTGATGGGTCAAATAAGTCGAGCGTCACACATCATCGGGTATAAGGCTTCGCCTCTCGGGCGTCAAGTATCTCGGTATGGCAAGAAGAGTTGGTCTCGCAGCTTGGAAAATTTTGGTGCCACCGTGAGAAGTTCATTGAAGCGCAGGAGATGAAGTCATGCAAGCTCGGCCCGAGTATGATGAGGAGTTATATCCCCAACTCCCGCTACTATCGCCGAGCGCAGTGGCTCATCGGTCATGGTCTCGCGACTTGTCGCCTCAAAGACCTTGGAGTCGCAGGAAGTGGTGGACGCTGGGGAGAGTTCAGCTGCTGGCGCGGGGCAGAGGTCGCTGAGGAGCTCAAGAGGCTAATTTGTTGAAGGCGCTCACGATAAGGTGCCCTACATAACCGCGATTCATATGATGATCCGTGGTCATGCATGGAGAAGATGAAGTCATTGAGCTTCCCATGATTTCGAAAGTTAGAGCGCGACCGGACTATCCTATAGGGTCACATGAGGGTCGACCTTAGCTCGACATCGCTACCGAAAATGCGGAAGCGCAATGACCACTTTTGAAACCCGATGAATCTCAACCCAAGTGCTCGTGTTTTCTCGCCTAAGGATATCTTGAACCTTCACCTGGAGAAGGAAGTGTCCTTAAAGCAAGTGTTGGAAGCGCATGCTACAAGACTTGCCAAAAGGAAGGGATTAAAGGTAAAGCCATTTTGTGCGGTATCGAGAAATTTACCTCCCCAGATCCGACGGATACCTTAGTTAGCGTACACACGGTATCTCGCCAAGACCACCCTATGAAGAAGTTGGACGAGATCGGGGATGCCGCAAGTCGTGGGACTTCGCCTCTTAGACGTTCTAGGAGTATGTAGATAGGAACTTGTATTTGTAAACATCATTTTTGTAATAACGCATGGTGTCGAATAAAATTCTCCTTTTGTTGAATGCGTGTTGGTATTATTGCAGCTTGTAATGTTTGTACTTAGTTATTCGTCTTTGCGTAAAAAACGTACTTGTTGTCTAAGAATCAAACTGTTACATAAGCGCGAATAATATAGGAAATTCATAGTCATGTATGAAAATCACGGTATACTTAAAACATAATTTCTAAGTAGTTGTATCATGGTCGTGTATGGTGTGATATGCAGCGTACTGTAAATATCATATCAAGGAGTCAAGTGTCTTAATTCCTAATTTGTTAAACGCGCACAGTATGCATAGTTGCAAGTTTTTGCGAAAGAAAAATAAATAAGATATTGCCTAAGTAAAACAAGATAAATACACGGATAATTATTGGGCACTTCACTAAAGTGCGGGGTAGTTCACGACCATCCATGTCTAGAGATAACATCGCTTAAGATTGCAAATGTTCCATGTCCGTGGTAATTCACGACCATCCATGTCGCGTAGCTTATACGCACCTGTTCCTAATGCTTCAGTAACCTCATAGTGTCCTTCCCACTTCGGGCCAAGTTTTCCCGTGTCTTCTGCGTGGCTCGCATCATTGGCGCGGTATACGAAGTCACCTGGTCTGAATGAAACACTTCGCACTTTAGCATCGTAGTATCCCTTCATTTTTGACTTCGATCTTGCTTCACATATAATCGCCGCGCTTTTCTTCCAACAGTGTCTAAGTCGACACGCCTCGCCGTCATTGGTTGCGACATTGACTTCAGCAAGGCGAATAGTTGGCATCCCAATTTCGGCCGGTATATTGTCCCATAGACTGAGAAAAGGGGTGTCTCCGCTAGTTTTGATGGAAGTGCGGCGCGCCCACGTAATATGCGATAATTCTTCTACCCACATTCCTTTGCGCTCGCCCGACGCGCCTTTAATTCCTTCACCCGCACTTCGATTTGCACGCCTACTAAGCCGCTGGTTCGCGGATGTTTAACCGACGCCGTTGTCGCGCGATATTCAACCTCTCGCACCGCCCCTGAAGGGTTGTCACAAAATTGTTTCGTTGTCCGAGATGATTTCACCGTAGTCCGGCGGCATACAATATTTTCCCAAACAAAGCGTCAATTCGATCGACAAGAATTGTTACAACCGCTTTGCTTCGATCCACTCGTGAAGTAGTCTATGGCCACTATGAAACTTCAATCCTCCCGCCGCAACGGGAAGCGGACCTACAATGTCGATACCCCACTTGTAGAATGGCCATGGCGCCGTGATAGGCGTTAGCTCTCGCTGTGGTTGGCGCGAACGGGTCTATGAACCCGCAATCGCCGCATTTTCTTATTAATTCCCGCATCACGGCATGGTGGGCCAATAGTATCATGACCGTAGGAGCGCCACCACGGATCGTGGTCCCGAATGCATGTTGCATGAACCGCATGGATTTCCGAGTACATAATTTGCTTGTAGGGTCGACGCAATGAGCCATGGTTGCGTAAAGGAGCGCGATATAGCACACCGCCTCAAGTTCAAACCTCTCGTGCGCTACCGTATTCTTCGGCTTCCTTATGTTCTCGGGGCAATACGCCTGCTTATGAATTCCATTATTGGTGTCATCCACGAGGACCTTCCTCCTCTATTACCGGATATTTCCATCTCCGAGATGGATTTGCTCTTTAACGCTTCCACCAACACTTGTTTTGACAGTGCAAAGCTTGGATGCAATCTTGCTTAGTGCATCCGCCTTCGATTTTCCCCTCAGAACCTACTGATGGTGAACCCGCAAAGCCTTGATTAGTGACTTGGTCTTGTCGAGGTATCGATCATGTTTTCCTTTAGCCACGCATCGCCCAACACATGGTTGGCTACTAGCCGAATCCACATTTGCTTCCGTGTCACAGACACCCATTCAAGCCGCAATGCGTAGTCCGCCGATTAGGCTTCATACCGCTCATTGTTTGTCGCCGTGAATTCAAACGCAGCTGTAAGTGAATTCCATTCCTTCCGGACTTGTGAGGACGAGGCATGCTCGACCCATCCACGCACGAAGATCCATCCGTGAACAAGATCCATGGATCTTGTAGTTCCTTCTTGCTTGCGCGGGTGCATCATCGCGTCTCGGTTTTTCGATGATGAAATCGCTAGTATTCCGCCTTTACCGCAGCCGCGTGGTCTCGTAGAGATGTTGTGCTCACCTAGCAACACGCCCACTTCGTAGTCGCCCGATGCGCCGTTTGAGATGATTTGCTTGATTGGTTGGTCCGTGATCATCGCTATCAGCGCGCCTAGAAATACCGCAAGCCGCTTGGCGGCGAACACTAAAGCCATGACCAACTTCCATTGCGCCGTAATTAATCTCCGCTTTCTTGAGTGCTTTGCTTACAAAATACATGTGTTTGTATCGAATCCCTACCGCCGCAAGATCATACCGACCGCCCATGTGTCGCCGATAAGTACATAATTAATTTTTCCCGGCCGGGGCGCGACTAGTGTGGGAAGCTCGCCAGTGTTGTTTAAGCCGTAAAGGCTTCTTCCGCCTCCGTAGTCCAAATAAAATCTCCCTTTTTATACACTTCGATTGTTTTCAAGAGAGGTAGTGACTTGTCTCACGACCGACAAGAATCTATTTAGACCGACAACTTTCCATCGAGATTGAATTCCTTCAACGCGCGGTGAAGGAAGTTCGATGACAACCTTAGTTTTCTCTCGACACGGTTTGATGCCATTAGGTTCTATCGTATCCGAGAAACATGCCTTCTATAGCGCCAAAAGTGCATTTTTAGATTTAGCTTCATGTTGATCTCTTTGAGTGTCCTAAACGCTTCCTCAATGTCGCGCACCGCTCATCCTCAGATGGCTTTTT
Organism: Chrysanthemum lavandulifolium; assembly: GCA_022545495.1. Classification (NCBI taxonomy): domain Eukaryota; kingdom Viridiplantae; phylum Streptophyta; class Magnoliopsida; order Asterales; family Asteraceae; genus Chrysanthemum; species Chrysanthemum lavandulifolium. Next base: position 17,161,064 of record CM040239.1, on the reverse strand, counting down.
ATGACCGTGTCGTCAACGAAACCTCTAGGTCATGCCCACCTGCTTTTCGAATGCATTATCTACTAACCGATAGTGGCGCCAAGTTCTTCAAGCCAAAGGGCATTTTGGTATAGCAAGAGACGCCTTGGCTTGTATGAAAGGCCGCTTTCTCCTCATCTTCTTTAGCCATACGGATTTGGTGGTATCCTTTGTATGCGCTCAGAAGCATTTAAACGGGTATCCACACAAAGACTCTACCTTCCAATCTATCTCCTAGAGTGGGTACGCCTTGTGGACATGCCTTGTTGAGATCCGTGAAGTCCACGCACATCCGCCAACTACCGCCGCTTTCTTCACCACCGGATTGGAAAGCCGCCGTGGTAATAGACTTCTCGCATGATACCCACCTCCACAAGTTTGTGTACCGCTGTAATTGCTTGCGCGCGCTTCTTCGCGCTTCGTATTGGCGAGTATCCTTGTCGGATTCTCGCCAGTGTTCTCGCGATCGAGCGTGGTACCCCGCCATGTGCTTTGGTTCCCATGCAAAGATATCCGTGTTCTTTGTAGGAGTGCACACACTACCGTCTTGCCATTATCCGACAAATGATCCTCCGATCGACACTTCCTGCTCGGGTAATCGTGATGAATTGCTACCTTCGTGTTTGGAACTTTGGTTGCGCTACTGCTCGAATGAGTGTCGCCTCATATGTAATCGTGTTACATTCTCTAGGCACACAATGGCATTGTAGAGTAACAATACCTCCTTCCACCGGGAATTTGAGCATCCCATGCGTGAGATCTGATCGCTGTATGGTCGATATCCCCGGTCTTTCGATAATGCCATTGTATGGCGGCGGGATTTGATTACCATAAAATTCATCCAGTCGTCATGAGTGTTCTTTATTACCCACATTGACTAGAGGCGATTTGCCCCATAGGCCATATCTTTCTCATTTAAAACCAACACCGCCATGACCGGCTTAACCGATCACAGATCTCGTGTCGCAATGCTTGAAACAAGTTGTTCAGACATTATGTCCGCAGATGCTCCTCCATCAACATACATGAAAGCGGATATCGCGATCCCCGCATTAATTTCAATGGCGAGCGGCTCTACCATCGCGTTGTCCGCAACAAGCGCGGGAAAGAGATTTCACTTCCACGGGAAAATTTCTGGCCGACCTTTTGCCTAGTTACTCGCTGCCATGATTGTATCATGTAGATGGTGTCAGCCTTATCTTTGGGTGCCTCTTTCTTGTTCCCAGTCTTCTTGCCATCTTTTTGTTTGATGTTCTTAACCAAATGGTCCAATCTGCCCTCTTTCACTAGTTTATCAATGAGTTGGCGCAGTTGGACACATTCATTGGTGGTGTGGCCCTTATGTCCGTGATAGTCGCAAGATCCACTCCCACGCACCGATCCTCCGGGTGCGATCATGGGGTCTCGGGAAGTTCGCGCTTCGCATGCGAATATCTCCTTTGAGTCTTGGTCACGGGTATACCGCTATTATCCCGCCCACCCCCGACCGCGGTAGTTCTTGTTATGGTTGCTACTCCGACAGTGGATTGTCTCCCGTGTTGTTCCCGTGACCGATAGTTCGAGTAGCCTTTCTTGCTATTCGCCGCGCGGCTTCTCCTGGATGAAGGACCTTGTGTGTTTCATAAGTTCATCAAAGGTTCGGGGATCTTGTCGCTCAACCTTTGATGAGTTCTCGTTATTGATCCCATTCATGAACCCCGAGATTTTCAAAGACTTCGGGACATGCCTTAACCTCAGATGCACTCATCTTCAAGCGCCCACATAAGCGCTTGTAGATTCTCCTCGGCGCTGCTTGACCGGGCGAGTTCGACAGGTTTTTAGCGCACTTTTTCCGCTGAGTGAAGTTTAGGTCGAACGCCTTTCTCAACTTTTCAAAGCCATCAATGCTTCGCGCGGAAGCTTATCAACCGCCCGCGCGTTCCCACTAGTGTAGAATTGAACATGTGGCACCACACGTGTCCGGCCAATTTTCAATGGTAGCGGCCGATTCAAAATTTTAGTGATCATCGATCACCTGCTCCATCATAGGTTTTACATTAGCGGCATGCGCCTTCTTGTCTTCTCGAGAAATTACCGATACGCCGAGCGAACACATCCACCTTTTGGCGCGCCACCAAGAGACATGTCTTCCTCCTCCCGGTCACCATATTTCTTCCTGGACTTCCAGTGTCCTGCTTCGCTATCCTCGTTGTCCGAGGAATTACCAGAGACTAATTTTCCTTCTTCGGCTTCATACCGACCGCCCCTCGAACCGCATCAAGGGCTTTCACTGGGAGTACCGCCGCCCAAGTCTGCGCCCCGAACCCCGCGGCTATCAAGCCTAGCGTGATATTGGTACGCTGCTCATCCTCTTCGCTTTCCGATGTCGCGAAGTTAGTCTGCCTCATCATTCTCAACTCTCCTCCCAATTTTGTTAAACACCGGGGTCGGCGGCTATCCTCCCGCCTTCTCTTTTGATGACGCGCGGTGATGTCTCGTATTCAGATCGAAATTAAGTCGGCATGTAGGCTTCGACTGACCTCTTTTTGCTTCTTCAGATGAGAGCGCCGAGTTTCGTAATTTTGAGATACGAAATCTCCCGGCGCTAGTTCCGGTGTGACCCCTTCTAGAGCAAGGGTGCCTGTTTCTACCACAGGGCCCTTGTTTCTGTCATGTGCATCTGGTTCCTTCGAGAGGTCGGCCTCAGCACCGATTGGAGGGAGTGGTAAAAGGGTGCGCAGCGGATCTCCTATGCTAGTGGTAGTCAGTAGTAGCTCTGGTTGTCCCCAAGCGTTGTTCCACCATAGGAAGACCGTGTCCGGCTCGACCTTGGTTTTAGCGACACCGGTTGTTCCATAAGTCTATTTAGAAGTCGATCCGCTGCGCCTTCTTTCCGTAAGGTCCGTTGCGATCGCCGATTTTCGTGCTTCGTCATTCTAGTTCTTAGTTCTTAGTGATGGTCCCACGATGGCGCCACTTGTTGATACAAAAGTTGGGCTATCCTTGTTTGGGCTCCGCTCGTAACAATTGAATATTGCCGCCGAGACCGCACACTAAGTAACAGAAAACACCGTTAGGCTTATCGCGGATTGTCTCCCACGATTATCCTCCCATGAGAGTAAGTAATCGGTTTTCGGGTTAATAGGAGAGTTAGGGTTTTAGATCGCACTTTAATGAGGATGTGATTCCCATTATATACACACGAAATCCTTGTTGGTTTCGTGTTCCCCAACCTTCGCGATCCCGCCTAAGTCGGTTGGTAAACAATTATCTCCAAAGTTAGGAGATATCCGATATCCTATTCCATAATAACTTTGGGTTTGGGCCTTCGTAGCCCAAACACTTATCGCTTAGCCCACCAGGCCGGGCTCACTAGTAGCGGTCCTTTGTCTGGTCCGTGACCCGAATGTAGACTATACGTCATCATTATGTGTGTTTAGTGGTACATAATGACTCTTGAACAATTAAGTGTCATTGCTATATGCACAATTTCGTCTATTTATTTTTATCGTATAGTAACTCGTGAGGTCGTGCCTTCATTTTGATATATATATTTCGGTTAATAATTTTAATTTTAATCGAATTTAATTTTTAAACTCGTGTACGAGCGGATTAAAATTATAAAGAGAATAACATGTGTCATTATTCGATGTGGATAGTTAATTTTTTTTTGTAGATATCAGTACATAATCTCATAAAAAGAACTAAAATGAGTCATTCGTATATTTATAATTTCGTGTATTCTATTACATCTCATAGTAACTCGTGTTTTCTTTTTTATATTTATTACTTAGTGCAAATGCATCAGGTTAATATATAGTGAAAACAGTATTTATAAATAACAATAATATTTTGTTGTATTTTTTTATAAAATATAAAGTATATTGAGAATAAAGTCTATTTGTATTTACTAACTTTGTAAAGTTATTAAAAACCTGAAATTAATAATTATACCTAAGTCAACATAATTTATTTAAATTTTAACAACTAAAGTTTTATTAATTACTGCTCATTTTAAAGTTTTTTATACAATCAACAAATATTTTTTTAGCACATTTTGAAAAATCGACGAAAATTAAAAAGTTTGACCAATTGAGTTTCAGTTTTGACTTTTATTGACCAATAGAATAGTCCAATTTTGCCATATATGCATAATGTTTCACTACCATTAGTATGATTATAATTCTCAACCTTATTTTTTCAATGAAGTTTCTTCGTTATATAAAAGATATTTTATATTTGTTTATATGCAATCTAAAACTGTCGACAAATATTAAGTATTACCAAAAAATATTTTATCATCATTGTTTTACGCAAATAACGTGTCGTGGTTATGTCGAAATAGTGATAAAAATTACTGTATTCAACATGGAGACCACGGGGGCAATAAAAATGTACTATTATTGATTGATAAAGTTTTTTAGAAGTATGATAATGTATTAAAATGCTCAGAAAATTTAATGTGTATGTTAAATTCAAGAGGGTCCATTTCATTTGCTAGCTCCTTGTGGGCTTCGTGTGGTTTCCCTGAAGCAACTCAAATAACTCGTCATGTATATTTCAAGAAAGACGACTATATATAATACTGTACTAGTAGTAGAAATTAATTGCAAAATTTTGACCAAATCGATGTAACTCTTACATCGCCCACCGACGGTTTCTTTTCATAAGATTTCATATAAAGTTAATAAATAAATAAATAAATTGAATTTTTTACAAGCTAATGTTTCACAAATTACATCTCGACTTGAACCTACAAACTTTAAATTGTTTGGTTACTCGCATAAAGTTAGGCCAAAAGATTTTGATATTGAAAACGACATTAACGCTGGAGCAAGATGTTGTCGAGAATTGTAAGTAAAGGTCGTAGCTTTTATATAGTACTAGTGGCCACGGGTTCAAATCTAAAACTAAACTAGGTCAAGTTTATTAAGGGTAATAACGTTTTTACTCTATAGTATGGTATATAATGGAAAGCCGTATAAGTTTATATAGTATGCTCGACGGATAAGTTAGAGCATGAGAGCCACCATTTTAAAGAAGAACAAACAATGCTAAATCAGAAGTTCCATATATACCAGCTGAACACTAATTGTTACATACTTATCACTGCAACCTTGCAAAAGTAAATATGAAAAACATATGTACGTAACTGTATATTCTAACATAAATTAAGTAAACTAAGAAATAAAGCTCACGTACTTTGGGTAAAAAAAAATTAACCAAGACGGATCAGTGGATCATCTATAGCTATATGCTTACTCCGAAATGCTTTGTAGAGCAAGCCTCCACGCTCGTTGATGAGATTCAAATCGATCACAAACATTCATCAACCGAGCAAGCACTTGTTCTACTGATAACCCTTGGACATCTGTCCTGCCTAATGATCATTCGTTCAGTTGCTTTTTCGATATCTTAATTTTTATCTCTGTCTTCGCCTTTTTCTCACCATCCCCCGAAATTTTTTCTATCTTCTCAGTGTCGGAAATATTATTTATTCATAAATATTATTACACTGTTACAAGAATTACAGGTAGTGGCCCAAACTTGCCCAAACTCTTTTCAGTAAAAACAGAAAAGATTGGTATATCGAAGTTCCAATACAAAAATAATCAACACTGACACCACAATTTCAATACAAACCCTGCGTGTCAAGCTAGTATATCATCGTGTCTTGCCTAATTCAGAATCTTTGGTGCCCCAGAAAGTTGTTTCCTCATCGATAGTAACATATAATCAATCAATGAACAATTTAACACAGTAATAAATAACAAGTTGCGTGTATAGTCAAATATACAAGCCAATAAAATATGCTTTTAACCGACTCTTTATCCTCATGATTCAGCTTAGAGGCATCGACACCATGCTTTTCATTATACCCTTCCTGCAATGAAAACAAATATGAACAGGTCATTGTAATAAACATATCTTCCTACAATGAAAACAAATATAAACAGGTCATTCGGGGGGTTTGGGGCTAAAATTATTCCTAATGGTCGAATGGGCTAAAACTGCGTTGATGGGTTACTGACCATCCCATATTCCCAGCTCTAAAAGTCATTCGCTTTAAAAATATTTAATCATTGTAACAAGATAGGTTTGGTAATCATTTGTGACACAACCCGATTAAATTTGCACTACCCATTCCGACCTGAACATGCTTTTTTGACCTGATAAGTTATGGTAACAAGATATTTTTGCATTCATATTTAACCTGACCCGTTTTAGTCTGCACAAAACTACCCATTCTGACCCGAGCCTGCTCTGACCTATTACTTACCCCCCAAAATTGACACCTTTAAAAGTCATCCCATTCACATAAATTAAGTTATTGCAATACACAATAGTTTAGATCTGCACAAACCTACCCATTTTGAACTGGACCGGCTTTAACCTGTTACTTACCCAACTTTATTGCCACCAAAATATATATGCCTAAAATATTCTGTATAGGAATAGCAGAAGATGAAGTTGTGCAATCGTCTGGTAATCTAGTTATGTATAAGTTAATTTGGGTTGAAACGAGCTGCTTTGACCCATAACAGTTTAAGAAGGGTTTAATCTAGTTATGTATAAGTCAATTTTCAAACCTACTGTTAGGGCCGCGTTAATTTAAATATTATGCGGATCCTATCACGTACCTTTACTCTCAGCAGCAAGCAGATGCTCCTTGGCCATAGCTGGAGCAATTCCGAGTGTCCTTGCAGCATCAGTAGCACTGACCCCACTTTGAAGGGCATCAGGCTTTTGTACTAGTGATCTGATCCTAGAAAATACCTACAAATGCAATAAAAAATCAAGTAAATCCTATGTTTTTGCTGAAGCTAAAAACGAATACACTCTAGTTTTCAAAGATACAACATCAACCGAACCACTGAAGAAGTGCATAACGTTTAATTGTTTATCACCAGTGTCACATACAGAAAAAACTTTATCTTTTCATCACTGTGAGACTTGTTTTGGATGACCATAACCCTGCTCTCAAACTTCTTAAGCATTACTGGTCTGCAATATAACAGGTAAAATAAAGGGAATCAGCTAAAAACATGTAAAGACAAACTAAATACTGAAATAAAGATTAATAAGTATCAGCAATTTTCACAATTCTGGCCACAAATAATTCACCAGAAACACATAAAGAGTGCAAGACTGTGCGGTACATACACATTAAGCTTCTCCCATAGTGAACAACTCTGCAACAAATCATCAGGTGAAATCAATTTTAATTTGCGCCGAAAGAAAATAAAGGATCAGAAGTTCCTTCTATAACGAGTATTATTAACTGAGACTTTGAAATACAAGAAGCCAGATGGAGAACCTGTTCCACGCGCACGATTGAAGAGACAGTAAATAACTCAACAAAGGCAACTAAATTATTTATTAAGTAGTAATGCTAGAATATAACACGATATAATAACAGAGAACCTTTTTACCACTAGAACTGAGACTCCCGATGCCTCACGGATTCCTAATAAGTTGCAAATACGCTAAAGATGTGATATGAAAACCAAACATCGTGGCTTTTAGGTGACTATAATTTTGACTAATAGGTACTGAGAATGCGCCATTTCAACAGCATATGCAAAATGTCACTTATCAAAATGATGGAACAATATCGCTATTACTAGACGTCTCAACACAATGTTGCACTCCAAAGCAAAAATATTGCTCCTACCAAATATCGCTATCATTAGACGTCTCAACCCAATGGAACAATATTGTTAAATCAATTTTTGCGCCTAAACTGCTCTCAACGCCAAATGTACAATCTAATCTATCACTACTGATATCGCAATTCATATGCATAAATCGATTAATATCATTAAAATTATATAATACACACAATAAAAGTTAAAGCAAAAATTAATCGATTACCTTATGCAAGCAAAAATTAACACGTCACACCAAACACCTACAAAGCAAATCATAGCAGATATATTAATTAAAAGCATCATATTAAAGCAAATTTGACCTAATAATATATTAGACGTGAATACCGTCATTTGAATATGCATCATGTTAGTTTGTGCATCATGTTTCGGTGGAGTCGCGGTGGTGTTGCCGTGGTGTGGCAGTGGAGTCGCGGTGGAGTCACAGTAATGGCTTTGTGGAATTAGGTAACCGTCATTTGAAACGAAGGTACAAAATTATGTGTTGTGGTAAGGCCCGAATATTATGGGTTTAACACCCAATCCTCCTCATTTTTTGTGCCACTCTTTTTAAATTTTATTGCTAAAGTTTTAGTTCTTTTGCTTTTACGATTTCATGTTCTCACTAACAAATCCAGATTTATTTTATGTTCTACTTATTTGTGTTCTCAAACCCATGTTCTTCCATGACCTCCCAATAAGATCAATTTCCTCATTTTTTCTCTGCCATCGCATTTCTTTCTTTTTTTTCAATTTCGCTTTTCTTTTTTTTCTTTTTAAATTTTTTAACATAAATTAAAGTTTCATTAATAATTAAAATGTTACAATACTAAATAAAACAATAATATATTAAATATAAAACGATACGAAATACATAAATCATAAATCTAATATGAACGCTCCCCGATGCATAGTCATACGAGGACTCGATAACCCAAAAATTCCTCGACGCGAGCCAAATCTTCCTCATCTAGCAGAGGTTCCCAAAACAATTGGTAGTCGTTGATGCACCTACACCATCTTTTTCGCTCTCCCAGCTCCATTGATTTTGGTGCCGACGTTGTCCGATACCTTTTCAACACATCGCCACAACTTGTCGCCAATCTCGCCGTCTTTGCGGGCTTGATCTTTCAAAAATTTTCGATCACGCCTTTTCGCTCAGCGAATGTCGCAGTAACTCTTGTAGTTTTCTCTCATCCGCTGCTTCTCCGCCTCGCCTTCTCAAATGTATGGATAACATCTATAATAGCGTTTTTCGAGCAACATCATCTTCGCCGCATTGTTTATTAACGACATTTTCATATCTTCAACCGAATGGAGGAGACGACAAGCCCATAATAAATCTTGTGTTGAGAAGTATTTTAGTTTGAATTATGTGAAATTGATTTGTGGATCGAAGTGTGTTTGTATTGTGTATTTATAGGTTAATTTTTTATTTTTTTAACCGCTGCATGCTAATAACGGTAATATATTGTTTCAAAAGTTGAAATGTATTTCGATCGTGAACAAGACCAAGATGGGTGAAAAGTTTGGGCGATCGATTCCCCACATGAATGCGATCGAGACATGATCGATCGACTATGTCGATCCCCACTTGTTACTGCGTCCAACCTAATTGTGTTGTTCCCAAACCAGGGATAAATAAATATCCCGCTTAAAATAAAGTTACATAAACTACCCTTGATTACCGTAATCGACAAAATCAACCGGACCGACAAATTATCGGTTCGGTTTTGCTTCGTGTTTTACATGTTTTACATGCTTTCGGTTCGGGTCGGTTCGGTTCGGCCCAAAACTGACAAAAACATGTCAAAATACACCTAGACCGACAAAACCGAACCGAACCGACGAAAAACCGGACCGAACCGACAACATTCGGCTCGGTTCACGTTTTTCACGGTTTTCGGTTCTCGGTTTTCTCATTTATGTTCGGTTCGGGTCGGTTTATGATCGATGCTCAGCCCTAATACACCCTATCCTCGACACTACACCTGCACCGTAACCGCTTCAATCTTGGCCTTACCTCCACCACATTCTCCTCATCTGAATCAGTAACCGTAAGCGTCTCAATCACAAACTCTTCTTCATCATTACTCAGAGTGATTTGGGGTTCTGGGAGATCGTCGAAATCGAAGTCGAAACCTAATGAGAATGAAGGTGCTTCAAAACCACCCATTATGATTAATTATAATGTGAATTGAAAGTGTTTAGGGTTTGATTTATTGATTTGTGTTTTGTAAGTTTTATGAATTTTGGGGGTTTTGGAAATGTGTTTCGGCGGGTTTTGTCTTTATTGAGAATGAATTGTGTGGCGGCATGGAGCCCGTGTAAGAATGTTTTCGAAATTAATTTGGATTTAAATGAAAAAGTTACTGGGAGTTGGACTAAAGAATATTTTCTCACTAGTTTTTTAATTTGTGCTTTTGTTAAGATTAGACGATTACCGCACATAACAAATGATGGTGTATAATAACGTTAATTAGTTTGTGTAATTTTGTTATGTATATACGAATGTGAAGTAACTAAAAGTGAAGAAAGTACAGCTGAATAATGGACTACGTCGTATAGGTAAGTCCATATCGCCGATAACGCCTTATATAGTAATATCTAATATTTTACTAATTAAAAAATACTTATATAATTATAGTACTGCATACACATGATTTTACATAATTTTTCATTATATATTAATTGATTATTATTTGGTATACATTTTTAATGCACGAAATGACCTTTTTTTTTTTTTTTTTTTTTTTTTTTTTTTAACTTAAATGGTGTTTATGTTAATCTTGTTTAAATTTAATTATTGATAATATATTTTATACATTATCGTGTTTAGTGGCGATAATGACTCTTGAAAAATAAAGTGTCGCTGCTATATGTACAATTTCGCCTATTTTTTATATTATACTAACTCGTGAGTCGTGCGCTTCATTTTGATATTTATATTTCGTTAAAATTTTTAATTTTAATCGAATTTAATTTTTCAACTCGTGTACGCGCGGATTAAAATTATAAAGAAAATAACATGTGTCATTATTAGATGTGGATAGTTAAAAAATAAAATTTTGTAGATATTAGTACTTAATCTCATAAAGAGAAATAAAATGAGTCATTCGTATGTTTATAATCTCGTGTATTTAATTACATCTCATGGTAACTCGTGTTTTCTTTTTTATATTTATTACTCTGCACAAATGCATCGTGTTAATATATAGTGACAACAATATTTATAAATAACAACAATATTTTGTTGTATTTTTTATAAAATATAAAGTATATTGAGAATAAAGTCTATTTGTATTTACTAACTTTATAAAATTATTAAAACCCAAATTAATAATTATACCTAAGTCAACATAATTTATTTAAATTTTAACAATTAAAGTTTTATTAATTACTGCTCATTTTTATGTTTTTTATACGATTGAAATATATATTTTTAGCACATTTTGAAAAATCGACGAAAATTAAAAAGTTTGACCAATTGAGTTTCCATTTTTACGTTTATTGACCAATAGAATAGTCCAATTTTTCCATATATGCATAATGTTTCACTACCATTAGTCCGATTATAATTCTCAACCTTATTTTTTCAATGAAGTTTCTTTGTTATATATAAGATATTTTATGTTTGTTTATATGGAATCTAAAACTGTCGAGAAATAATAAGTATTACCAAAAAAATATTTCATTGTCATTGTTTTACACAAATAACGTGTCGTGGTTATGTCGAAATAGTGATAAAAATTATTCAACTTGGAGATCACAGGGGTAATAGAAATGTACTATCATTGATTGATAAAGATTTTTAGAATTATGATATTATATTAAAATGTTCAGAAAATTTAATGTGTATGTTAAATTCAAGAGAGTCCATTTCATTTGCTAGCTCCTTGTGGGCTTCGTATGGTTTGATTGAAGCAACTCAAATAACTCATCATGTATATTTCAAGAAAGACGACCATATATAATACTAGTAGTAGAAAGCCACATTAATTACAAAATTTTGACCAAATTGACAGAACTCTTACATTGGGCCTACCTGATGGGTTTCTTTTGTTAGGATTTCATATAAAGTAAATAAATAAATAAATACTCCGTAACTCGCAATTTTTTACAAACTACACTGAATGTTTCACGAATTACATCTCATACTTGAACCTACAGACTTTAAATTGTTTGGTCACTCACATAAAGTTAGGCCAAAAGATTTTTGATATTGAAAACGACATTAACGCTGGAGCAAGATGTTGTCGAGAATTCGTAAGTGAAGGTCGTAGCGTTTTTATATAGTACTAGTGGCCAGCCGGGTTCAAATCTAAAACTAAACTAGGTCAAGTTTATTAAGGTAGTAAGTTTTTACTCTATAGTATGGTATATAATGGAAAGCCATAAACATAACTTGTACCGGACAAAACCTTCTCTCTCTTCTAACTAATTTTCCCCTTATTTCACCATTAAAAACCTTCAAAATTCATGATTCTGATCTCAATTCATAGCCGATCCAAATAATAATCCATTCATCATGTTCAGTGTTGAATTCCGCACATATCCCAGTGCTTTTTAGAGATTTTCCATGGCTAATTTTGGAGATTGTAAATGGAGATTTTGGCGCCAAAATTCAATTTTGGGCACAATGGGATATTAGTTAGTTGTCACCATTACAGTACTTAGTATTACGTTCTTGTGTGTTAGTTTACAGTTTTTACTGATTAATTGACATTTTCATCTTAATAATCATTTTTCCCCAATTTGTATAAACCCTAGTTTGAAAGATGAGATCTAAGAGACAAGTTAGAGTCCCTCAGAAATTTGTTGATTCAAATTACTCTGTAAATAATAATAAACCTAATAGTCACAAAACTGAATCAAAAAAGAAGGATAGGAATGGTGTAAAGGAAAGCATAGTAGATGGGGGTGAAGGGAAAAAAAGTGATGAAAATAGCAGGAATATGGAGGAATCAGGGATAGTGAATGGGACAGAGGGAGGAGATAAGCTTGAGGGGAATGATAAGATGGTTATTGAGGAGTTGGATAGGAATGAGTATGTGCCTGAGGTGGTCCCATAGGTCCGTGTTATCGAATCGATAAGACAAAAGATGATGAAGGTATGCGGATCGTCAATGTCGAGTCATCCGTGGTAAGGTAAATCCTAATTCGTATAGCCGTGAATAAGAGTAGTACAAATGGTTTGGACAAGGGTGGAACTAGTATGTCTAATAATGTGGGGAAACTCTTATGCTAAAATGGTGAATGAAAATTAGTCTATTACTCGATAAAACTTTGATTACTATTCCCACTGAGATTGATAAAGATGGAAATGAGGTTGTAGTATTTGATGAAGTAATGATCAGTGAAGGTAGTAAAAGATGGGAGCTAACTGTGTGTGGATTTTTTGTGGGTTGTAATATGTCTATTAATGAGCTAAGGTTTAACCTGAGGAAAATGTGGAGTAGGCATGGATTTAAAGACATTATTGACAGTAATAATGGCATTTTCTATATGAAGTTCCATCATGAAGATGGCTTGAACTACATAGTTAATAATGGTCCTTGGTTAGTTAACAATAAACCCTCACAGTGCAAAATGGGACATAAACATGAGTGTTGATAAGACCGAACCGCAGGAACTTCCCATATGGATCAAATCGAGTAATCGCCATTGGAAGCATGGACAACCAATGGGAATAGTGCATTAGCAAGTAGAGTAGGAAAGCCTATGGTTATGGATAATGTGACTGCTTCCATGTGTAAAATAGGAGTGGGGAGAGTGGGGTATGCTAGAGTGTTGGTGGAGGTATATGCTAAAAAAGAGTTGCCAAGTGAGATTGAGGTTGTTTATAGGAATGGTCAGGAAAAGGAATTGTGCAGGAAAATTGTTAAGGTAGTATATGACTGGAAACCTCCTAAGTGTGATATTTGTTGTGTGTATGGCACTCTACACAGATGTGTAAGAAGAATGTGAATAAAGAAGGATTAGAAGGGAAAGTGAAGGAGACTGCTAATAAGAAGGAGGGTAATGCATATGATATAGGCTCTAAAAGGACTGATGATGATGGGTTTAAAGAGGTCAGATACAAAAAGAATTACAAGCCAAACCAACAATCTTTAAGATATCAACCAAAGAGCACAAACAATGAAAATAAGGAGAAAACTGAAGGCAACAAGGAAGAAGGGAAGAAGAGTCAAGTTAATAATCATAACAAGGAAGAGATGAGAAATAATACTCCTAAAATGAAAGCTTGGAGTGTTGGTAATGATGTTGTCAATGCTCTAAGAAGGACATCTAATAAGTATGCAGGGCTGGAAATGTATGATGAAAACAACCAAGATGAATTAAGTGATATGAGAAACAAAGAAATTGTGGATGGTTTTCTTAGCCTTAACCAATCTCCCTCAAAGGAAGATTTGAAAAAATGGGACATTAATATTATTGCCTATTACAGCAAAAGAAAGGAGTTATTGGTGGATAAAGGTAAGAAGGTTATGGGAGTATGGAGACACAAACAATCGAGCAAGAGGATGTTATCGAGGAAGACTCGTGAATGGCTAAAAGTATGGTTGGTGATGAGATAACCGGTATGGATAAGAGGGTGTTGGAGGAATGCTAGTAGTTTGTTTGTTTGATAATGGATTTTAAAATAGAGCTTGGAATATCAGGGGTCTTAGTACTTCTGATAAACAAAAGGAAATAAGGAAATGGATATTGGAAGAGAGATTGTATGTTTGTGCAGTGCTGGAAACTCATGTGAAAAAAAAAGAAATTGAATAATATTGGTGATAGTATATTTGGTAGCTGGAATTGGACTTCAAATATGAGATACTGTGATAAGGGATGCATAATTATGATTGGTTGGAGTAGTGATGATGTGATGGTAAACGTGATACATATGGCAAACAATATATTCTTTGCAAAATTGAATCTACTAGTGGCAATATTAATATGTATAGTACCTTCATATATGCTGCCAATGGTGGCAGTGAGAGAATGGAACTTTGGAAAGACTTGGAGCTAAAGAATTATCGGTAGGGATCCATGGGTGATGCTAGGTGATATGAATGTCACATTGGCCCCTAGAGAACATACTACAGGAGGCTCTAGTTTGACTAAAGACATGAGTGAGTTTCAAGACTGTATAAATAAGATTGAAATGGAGGATATTTCAAGTACTGGTTTGTACTATACATGGACAAAGAATTTGCACAAAGCTAAAGGTGGTGATCATACAGAATTTTGAAGAAGCTTGATGAGTTATGGGAAGTGAAGAGTTCATTAATACTTTTAATCAAGCTCATGCTTTATTTTACCTTATTTGATTTCGTATCATTGCCCATGGGTGCTTGTGATTCCCAAGGCTATGCAAGTTAGGAAAAGATCTTTTAAATTTTTAAATTTTGTTGCTGACAAGGAGTTTATTCCTTTGGTGGAGCAACATTGGATTGATAGTGTAGAGGGATGCCAAATGTTCAAAACTATCAAGAAATTGAAAGGCCTTAAGGGTTACATGAAGAAACTTGCTTGGAGTAATGGTGATGTATTTGACAATGTTATTAAGATGAGGGACAAATTTAAGGAAATTCAAGTCAAGATTGATAAGCAGCCTGATGACAAGAGTTTGAGAGAGTCTGAATGTGAAGTGTTGAAAGAGTATGTGAAAGCTATGAAGGAAGAGGAAAAGTTGTTGTATCAGAAGGAAAATGTGAAATGGCTTAGTACTGGGGATAGGAATAATGCTTTCTTTCACAGATCTCTTAAAAGCAGACAACACAGGAATAAAGTCATTGCTATAAATGATGAGCAAGGGAATAGATATGAAGGTCAAAAAGTGGCAAACCAGTTTGTGAAGCACTTTCAAAATTTCCTGGGAGTGAATGTGCTTGTTAGTAAGATAGGGGATATGGAGAACTTGATTGATGCCAAACTGAATGAAGAGAAGCAAGTAGAATGGTGAGAGGGGTCACAAATGAGGAAATAAGAAAAGCTATGTTTCAGATTGATGATAACAAGGCTCCTGGTCCAGATGGCTTCTCTTCATTGTTCTTTAAAAAAGCATGGAGTATTGTGGGTGAAGATATTTGCAAAGCCATTAGAGAATTTTTTGAAAAAGGGAAGATTATGAATGAGATCAACACCACTTTAATTACCC
This sequence comes from Chrysanthemum lavandulifolium, assembly GCA_022545495.1. Taxonomy (NCBI): domain Eukaryota; kingdom Viridiplantae; phylum Streptophyta; class Magnoliopsida; order Asterales; family Asteraceae; genus Chrysanthemum; species Chrysanthemum lavandulifolium. The sequence continues at coordinate 17,145,269 of CM040239.1, read as the reverse complement.
TTGTTCCAAAGATTCCTACACCTGCTAAAGTTTCTGATTTCAGGCCCATTGCTTGTTGCAATGTATTGTACAAATGTATTAGCAAAATTATAACTGACATAATGAAGAGTGGTCTTGAAAATCTTATAAGTATGAATCATAGTGCCTTTATACCAAACAGACAGATTCAGGACAATATTCTGATTTCTTAGGAGTTTCTAAAGGGCTATGACAGAAAAGAGGGTCCCAAAAGAGTTGCTTTAAAGATTGACATCCAAAAAGCATACGATACAGTCAATTGGCAGTTTCTTGAAGATATTCTAAGAGGTTTTGGATTTCATGAGACAATGATCAATTGGATCATGAAATGTAACTACAACCTCATTCTCGCTTGTCTTAATGGTGAGAGACATGGTTTTTAAGGGTGGCGGGGGCTAAGGCAAGGAGACCCAATGTCTCCTTACTTATTTACCTTAGTGATGGAAATTTTAACTTTGATAATGCAAAGAAATGTTGAGAATGATGGTAGATTCAGATATCATTTTGGCTGTAAAAAGATGAAGATTACACATGTTTGTTTTGCTGATGATCTACTTATGTTCTGCCATGGCAATAGATAGTCAGTGGAGGTTATCAGAAAAGCTATTAAGGAAATTGGTATTTACTCTGGGTTACTTCCTAATTTCAATAAAATCACTATTATCTTTGGCACTTTACCGATATTGAAAGTCCGAAATTCTTGAAATTGTTCCTTTCAGTGCGAAGCTACCAGAAGATATCTAGGGGTTCCTTTGATCACAAAGAGACTGGGTGTGAAAGATTGTAAGAGTTTAATTGATAAAGTAAAGGGAAGGATCTACCACTGGAAGAATAGTTGTTTATCCTATGCTGGCAGACTTCAGTTAGTGGCATCAGTGTTGGAATCTCTCCATGTGTACTGGGCTTCAGTTTTTCTGCTCCCTCTTACTGTGATAAAGGACATTGATAAACTTCTTAAGGGCTTCTTATGGAATCAAAGTGAAATTTCCAAAGGAAAGGAAAAAGTAGCATGGCAAAGCATTTGTAAACCAAAACAGTATGGTTGTTTGGGTTTGAAAGATTTAAGAACATGGAACAAAGCTATGATTATAAAACATTTATGGAATGTGGCTAAGGATAAGAACTCTTTGTGGGTAAAGTTGATTAGTACTATTAAACTAAAAGGAAGGAGCATATGGGCTGTTAATGAGGAAGTGACTGATAGTTGGGGATGGAAAAATTTATTGAGATTAAGAAAGGAGGTGAAGGATTATGTGATCATGAAAGTGGGAAATGGAATGAAGGCATCTATGTGGTTTGATAACTGGAGCAATATTGGATCCTTACATACTTGGTTTCTTATAGAGATATGTATAATGCTAGATTTAGTGTTGACATGAAAGTTGGGGAATTTATTGAAAATGGTATGGCCTCGGTTGTAAAGTTCTGATTACAAGACAACCCATTGTATTGGATCCTCTTAAAATGATTATTTGGTGTGGAAATGCAAAGATGGTCAGCTGAGAGACTTCTTTGTGGGGCAAGCCTATAGTCATCTGCTAAGTTTGGGTAATAAGGTGCCTTGGTTCAAACTGATTTGGTTTACCCAAAACATCCCTAAACATGCTTTTGTGTTATGGTTTGCTATACAAAATAGATTATCTACTCAAGATAAAATAAGGAATTGGGTCTGTTATGATTTTATGGTCTGTCCACTGTGTTATCAGGACATAGATTCACACCCTCACTTGTTTTTTGAATGTAAATATGCTGAGCAGTTTTGGGGCAAAGTGTTAATGAAAGTAGGTATGGACTGTGGCAATATGGAGTGGGATGAGATAGTGAGTGATTTTGTCAGGTGTTTTAATGGGAACTCTATTGGGAGTGTTATAAGAAGACTAGCTCTAGCTGCAAGTGTCTATCTTATTTGGCAAGAGAGAAATAATAGAATTTTTAGAGAAGAACAAAGAAGTAGTGAAGATCTTTTAAAAATTCTGCAAGATATTATGAGAATGAGGATGATGAGCTTGAAGTCAAACCTTCTAAGACAGTTTTAAAAGCACAATTGGATTGGGAAGTCAAGATGAATATGGTAGCTAATGGTACAGTAAATGCTGCATAGTCCAAAGGTGGTGTTTGGAGTGTATGTTGTTTTGTTGTATAAGGTTTATCCTTTCTCTCTTGCAACCTATCTATTGGGTTGTTTGAGATCATTGGTTCATTACTATGGAGAGCCTTGTATCTTGATTAATATGGAGAATCACAGTCTATATTGTGTAGCAGGCCTTTGTTAGGTAGCTACTCATAGAAATTGTGTTCTTTTTTGTGTTTAGCTCAATTAATCATAAAGTAGGTTGCCTATAGTGGAAGGTAAATGAACTGAGGGGTGGTACATGGGATGATTGGAATAGTGAGGGATGCAAGATGACCATACTTGGTCCTTTCAGTGTACCATTCAGGGGGCATATAGTTTCTCCCTCAAGGTGAGTGTTTCTAGGACCCTGAAGCCTTTTGTAAAGAGGGAAATGTAGGGGTCCTGGAAGAGCCCTTGATTGGAATGGTTGGGTTCTTGATGATGCCATACTTCTTCCCTTCTTTGGCTGTTGTGGGTGTCGATTGAATGGTCGTAGTGGGGGGTTGTTATGAAAATGTAATCAGAAGGTAAGGTGCATATATAAAGGTGAATTCAATTGGATTGGGTGTTTTATGCAGTGGTGATGTTTGCTATAGTTTGGATTTGTTATCGAAGATAGTTGTATCGATGTAGTTTATCCGATTTGAGTTGTATTGTTGGAGTTTTTGTATCTGATTTGGTTTGTCAAATCAGTGTTATTATGCTTATAATGTACACTTTGGAAGTTATATATAAGATTCACCTTTTGCACCAAAAATAATGGAAAGCCATATATGTGCTCGACGGATAAGTTAGAGCATGAGAGCCACCATTTTAAAGAAGAACAAACAATGCTAAATCAAAAGTTCCATATATAGTACCATTATACCAGCTGAACACTAATTGTTACATACTTATCACTTCAACCTTGCAAAAGTAAATATGAAAAACATATGTACGTAACAGTATATTCTAACAAAAATTAAGTAAACTAGTAAGAAATAAAACTCACGTACTTTGGGTAAAAAAAAATTAACCAAGATGGATCAGTGGATCACCTATAGCTATATGCTTACTCAGGAATGCTTTGTAGAGCAGGCCTCCACGCTCGTTGATAAGATTCAAATCGATCACTAACGCTCATCAACCGATCAAGCACTTGTTCTGAAGATAACCTTTGGACATTTTTCCTGCCTAATAATTATTCTTTCAATTGCTTTTTCGATAATATATCAGTAATTTTTATCTCTGTCTTCGCCTTTTTCTCACCATCCCCAAAAATTTTCTATCTTCTCGATTCGAAATAAAGTTTTTCTCGGGTGAAGCTTTCGGTGATCGAAATCATCGCGTAGGGTGAATGTTTCTTTATACAATTTCCCATTTTATTCTTTTGTGTATAATATGAAAATGTGAGTTAGGTTACGAGTTTATATAGGGATGTAAAGAATGCCAAGTTGGAATAAAGAGTGCCACGTTGGATCGAAAGCGGTGCCTTACGCGGCATTGATACCAATCATCTTCACATCTCTAGTTATAACACGTACACTTCATACGATACTAATTACGTAGTAGTTAATTTCTTAGTTACTTGGGATCGGTTCATATAATATATGAAATCGACTCATCTTTAGTTAAGATTAAGTAAAGTGTTTTATACTTGACTTGTATAGTTCGCGATCTAATTACTTCATTCGTCCCAAAAAAGTGTCCACCTTACTATGTTTGTCCCAAAAAAATGTTCAGAATTTATTTTTGGATAGTAATTATGATTGATTTTCCTATTTTACCCACATAATCAAAACATGCATTAATTATTAATTTCTAATTTCTATATTAATTATAAATGATTTTTTATCAATCAAAACTAACATTAATTACACATATCATAATTTGTTTGTGAACATTTTTTTTAGACGGAAGGAGTAGGTATGTAGCATTCTATATGTTCACCCTCTTTAGGTGTATGTAAATTTACAAAAATCCACTACCAGTAACTAATCGAGTAGAACCATAGAAAAGCAACAAAGTTGGCGAGTACAAATCTTGTTTGATATTATTATATTTTGTTACACTAGTAATCTAGTCGAGTCAAGTTTTATAGCCAAATCTACCGAGTTTTAAATGCGCTAGCTAGTATAGTAGTAATAGCACAAAGTCCATTGTTCCTCGAGACTTCAATGTTTTAGGATCGAGATGAGCCCTCACCATTAAGCGATATGATTGGAATTGAAAACTTGTGTTCTTAAAATTCTAATGTTTTAACCTCGCTTAATGAAACCATAGTTTTAGGTGTTTATTACAATTTTAGCATCAATAGTGAAATTTATAATACATATTCAAAATGGAAGATGATTTGCGCACTCCATAATTTGATCGGCACACTCTAATTTAGTGTGTATTGTTGCTTATACCCTTACATTACTTATACTCCTTTGAGTTGTGATCCTATAGAAAGTGGGAAAAGATTAAAAAGTCTAGAAAGTCATTATATGATGGCAAGTGTCCCTTTTATTATTAATGCCAGATTTGTTTTTGCTATTTCCACACCTATATTTTACTAGCTTATAAACATTGCTGGACATTCAATTTTTGCTCTAAAATGATGAACGTTTAATTTTTTTTAAACTCGTGAACATTTAATTTTTTTAAAAAGAAAATTGACGAATATTTAATTTTATAAAAAATAATAGTTAAATTGATGAACACTAACTGATGAAAAATATCAAAAATAACTGATAAACTGATAAACATTGTATTTTTTAAGAAGAGTACTAAACTGATAAACAACTTTAGCTTCAATTGATGAACATTATCAAAATTAACCGATGAACTGATGAACATTGTTTTTTAAGAAAAACTAATAACAATAATAACTTGAACTGATGAACATTATCAAAATAACTGTGATTAACAATATCAAAATAACTGATGAACATTGATTTTTTAAAAAACAATGGTGAACTGATGAACATTATCAAAAATAACTGATCAACTGATCAAAATTATCAAAAATAACTGATGAACTGATAAATATTGTATTTTTTAAGAACACTACTGAACTAATAAATTGATGAACATTATCAAAATTAACGATTAACTGATGAACATTGTTTTTTAGAAAAATTGATAACAATAATAACTTAAACTGATGAACATTATCAAAATAACTGATGAACTGATGAACATTGAATTTTTTAAAAACAATGGTGAACTGATAAATTGATGAACATTATAAAAAATAACTGATCAAAATTATCAAAAATAACTGATGAGCTGATAAATATTATATTTTTTAAGAACACTCTTGTAAATTGATGAACATTATCAAAATTAACCGATGAACGATGAACATTGTTTTTAGAAAAAGCGATAACAATAATAACTTAAAGCGATGAACATTATCAAAATAAGCGATGAGCGATTAACATTATCAAAATAGCGATGACTCATTATCAAAATAGCTAATGAGTGATGAACATTTTTTAAAAAACAATGATGAGCGATGAACAACAATAAGTTCAATTGATGAACTATAACTTCAACTAATAAACATTATAAGCGATGAACATTGTGTTTTTATCATAAATGAACAACAATAACCTCAAATGATGAACATTATAAAAATAATTGATGAACATTGTATCTTTTTAAAAAAGCGATAGAACATTGCTAACTGAAGTGATGAAGATAATCTCTAACAAATGAAACTATATACACCAAGAATTCTTAAATCACCAAGCCAAACAATTATTTATCTTTTACCTTTCATCTCACCTACTCCTTTTACTTTATCCTTTTTATCATCTAAATCATTATTAGATGAACATTGAACCAAACAAATACTCTTACTATTGAGTTTGTATAGATCACCAACTAAACAATCATCAAATGTTTTACATTTCATCCACCGATTCTTTTACAAAGTATTTTTTTAAGGCTTACAACTTATGGATGAATTAGTCCTTCCATCTCTATCATCTAAATCATTATTATGACACACATTTTATCAAAAAAGAAATTTAATGTTCTAAATGAAACCAAAACCATAAACCGAAAACATCAACTTATGATTTTCTTGCTTATTTCTCCGATGAAAGAGGCAGTGACAAAGATGGTGGCTTCAGTGACCTAGGTGGCTAGCCACCGCGACGAGACTACTTGGATCGATTTAGGAACGTGATGGGAACCTTCACTCATGGGAGGTGTAGTTCAGTGTAGCGGAAAGTCGCTGGAAATGGCAAGAAAAAAAATTCACACAAGTCACGGCGTGACGACACGCGGGCAACATCAATGGGGCTCGGACAATAGTGGTTTTGGTCGTGGATTATGGTTGTCTTGGGTGGTAGTGTTTAATTTTTCAATAATGAAGATGGTAGTAGTGGTTGTTGTTAGAGAGAGTATAGATAATTGAGAGATGAGAGAGAAATGTATGATACGAGAAGTTTGTGAAGGAGATAAGGATTGCTTTTTCCACACTTTAATTTAGAGTCATTGATTAAATTGTATGATGATCCGACGGATGATAATCTTTTAGAACTTTTAAAATGCCCACTTTTTAATAGATCCTCTACCATACTCGTTTCACCTCTACAAGGGTATGTCTGTGCACACACACACTAAATGGTGTCTAATCAAATTAGGAAGTGTAAATCACCTCCCATTTAAAATTAATGTGTGACACTTCTTGGGCGCAGAGTTTAATTAATATGTTAGTTTAATTAATAGGATAAGTTGAACTTTCAGTTAAATCAATTTTTATATTCATTAATCCAATGATGTTCAAGTGATTAAGTCTTTGAGCATGCTTTTTCATTTTTTTTTATAATCATCGATCAATGCAATTATATTCAATTGAGTGATTCTTTTATATATAAGTCCCTTTCAAGGATGTGAACATAGCTTTTTCAACCCTTACAATTTGAATATCAAGAGACGTACGGATTATAACACAATGGGAAGAAGGTTCAAAGTAGCGGGCCCAAATTATTTTGTCTTAAGTGAACTTTTAGTCGGCAAAAACATTTAACTTTATAAGCTGAACTAGAGTCATATACAATTAATCCATACCGAAATTAATATCCATTCATATCTGAAATCCAAGAATCTGAGAAAGTCGTTCCGTTTCTTCACCAAGTGTATTTTTTAGGCGATTCCAAGTTGACATAAGTTCGGTTGCTAAACCTCAATTCGATTCAAGCAGTTGTTTGGACGACAACGTCGAAACATATTTTTGATATTTTGCTTAGATGAGCAGCATCTCTCCGAGAGATTAGGTCTTTTGGATAGTCATCAAATCCACATGCCACCAATGCAAAACCATCGCCCATAGGCTAGTAGCAATCTTGAATTCTGATAACGTATTTAATAATAATTTACCCCTTACGACCAAAGTGTCTACATTTACCAAGTAATATGAAGTTATGAACTCAAAATGTACCAGTTTGGATCATAGTTGAGGTGTAAAAAATGTTACTGTAAATGGATGTGAGTGTGAACCCAGATCATCATTTAACAAAAGAGATCACACTTGGGGTTCAAGGATCAATCAAGGGTTCACAGAAAGGTTAAAAGCGTATTCACGAGGTTCAAAGATCAATTGAGGGTGCACGAAAGGGTTAAGGTCTTATCTTGCGGGTCATAACTCGAGAAGGCATAATTGCGTGTGACGTATAAATAAACCACTTTTATTATAAACCTTGTGGCCAAAGTGTGAAAAACCAAAACTTAAAACAAATTAACCACTTTTTAACCGGGTTATGATTCTGACCCGCTTTCTACCCAAATCATTTCACATTTTGCGGGTTTTCGAATTTCTTGTGGCAGTGTAGCAAATGAATTGAACAATAAATTGATTAGGATACCAATTTTAGCTTATAAAAAATGATTTTACTCTAAAGTAAGTCCATATGTTAATGAATTGGAGGTTTGACATAATGTGTCCTTCAACTTATTCCTTTTTATTCATTTCTCACCCACGCTCTTTCAGGCTTTCAAAAAACTTGTGTATGATAACTAAATCACTACTGAAACCCGGTGAATCAAAGTGTAGACATTTAGTTGCTAGGGTACCCTGAAATCGAAAAAATAAAACACCTTAATTTTTGTCGGAACCCTAAATTTCAAAACGCCCAAAATCACTGAAAACATGATCAAATTGAGAGTGAATGAAGATGATATAAATCGAATTGAATGATAATTCAATTCGAATTGAATGAATTTTTGAATGATTATTAGAGGGAAAAGTGACTAGGTAACTTATTAAATGGTCAAACCCGAATGTGTCTTTCATTTTAGACCAAACACAGAAACTATTAAAATTATTGGACCAAAAATTAAAATATACACGGACCAAAAATGTAGTTTAATTAAATCGTACTAACTTGATTCTTACCAGGTCATTAGTCAATGTATCTTCAATTTCCTCATTAATCCACAATCGGCTATGTCTTTGAGGTTCATCGGGGTGTGACCGACGAACAATATTCCAGCCCATTTCTTCTAAATGATCATGAATCCACAAGGACCCATAATCAGTATAAGTTATAAGAGATTTCTGCACAAGAACTCTTAAACCAACTTCAGCATGAAATCCACGGCTTTCAAGCGCTCTAATTGCATATTTTTTGAGCCAACCTTTTAGTATGCATGCAACATCTAAGAATATTTCTTTGTAATCATCCTCTAGACCATCAAAGCTTATTTCCAATCTTTCCATAGTTGCCTTTAATGGAATTTTCTTTAGTCTTTCTATAGCATCTACCCAATAAGGTTCACTTTGACCACAAAGAAACGAACCCAAAACTTTGATCGTTAAGGGAAGACCATGAGCATATTGTACAACTTGTCCTGATAGCTCTTCGTACCCTTGAGTTGGAATCTCTCTTCCAAACGCATACCTACTGAAGAGGCATCCCGCTTCCGCTTGAGATAACAAAGTCACATTATGAATCAAGCTCACTCGGTGGGCTACCAGTACTTGCTCATCTCTTGTTGTAATTATGATTCTACTTCCCGACTTAAACCAATTACAGTCACCGGCTAACGCCTCAAGCTGGTTTTTATCATCAACGTCATCTAGGACAACGAGTATCTTTCTACCACGCATCCTCGTTTGCATCATACTGCCAGAAACACTGCTTACTTCAATGCCAGAAACATCCTTCAGTACTTGTTTCTGCAACTTCTCTAGACCCTCCGAAGAGGCTTTTGACACTTCCCTGACGTTTTTAATAAAGCTTCGACCTTCGAACTTAATGGATATCTTATCAAAAATAGCTTTTGCCAAAGTTGTCTTCCCCGCACCTCCCATCCCCCATATCCCTAGCATGCGAACATCGCCAACACCAGGTTCTAAGGATGAAATTACTTCTTTTACACGGGTCTCCATGCCTATTAAATCTCCATCACTGCTCGAATTGATGAAACTTAACTCTACTGAAATCTTTTTAACGATTTCCTGTATGAACTTAGCTTCATGCCTACACGTTAAATAAAGATTCAATTAGCTTGTGAAAATTCCCGAACAATTTTTAGATCTTTAATACTGACATACAATAATACATGAAGTAAATGGTGATATAAGTATTATATATGATTAATATAGTTATATAGGTGAAAACTTATCTGTGGTTTCATACCACGGGATTGTAATTAAGTTTGACAATAGTGTGTTAAAGAATGACAAACTATATGCTTTTCAACTCAAACCCAGCCAAATCAGATGCTTCTTTCAAAGCCTCACTCCATTTTCTTGCAGCTTTTTCGTCTTTATGTTTTGCAAATGCATCTCCAACAGCCCCAGTTTGTTTGCGTACTTCAGTGGGCTCCACATCATAGAACACGGGGTAAGCAGTGTGCTCGTCCATCGTCTGGCAATCCATAATCTTAACAAGCTCTTCCAAGCACCAAGATGAAGAAGCATAGTTCTTTGAAAAAACAATAATGTAAAATTTTGAGTCTTCAATGGCCTTAATAAGCTCATCACTGATCATTTTTCCTTGCTTAATTTTCTCATCATCTTTGTAGGTGTAAATGCCTTTATTCTTGATACAGATGATTAACAAAGGTTTTTCGAGTGTCTTCACCTCTAAAGCTTAAGAAGACATCATACTTAAAGCTGTTTTGAATGGATGAAACTGAAGTAGAAGCCATTGAAAGAGTGTGTTTGTAAGTAAAAATTATGCAATGAGAAACAAACTGTTGTACATGTTTGGGGATAGATCAGAAACGAACTGAATACAGATCTAGTCAACGCTTATCTTCAGTTTTTCTCCCTCACCTTTTTTCTTCTTAGCAACTTTAAACTTTGTTTCTTTTATCCACTTCGAGTCCCTTAACTTTCAGCTAGCTAGCTGCAATTGTTATTATTTAAGATGTAAATAATAAACTTTTAGCGTAGTTGTTAAGATCTCGATTTTATCGATCTACATGCAAGCGATCCGGATTCTACGTAGGATCTTGCAAGCTTAAGATCTTATTAGATCCCGATCGTGACCATATGATCTTAAGATCTAATCCGATCCGATCTTACTTTTCTCAAATTCTGTTAAAAACTACAAATTTATGGATTGAGTTTTATAGAATCTAAAAAGCAACATAAATCTCCTTAAACATTTTATATTCATAATTTAGGACAAAGACTATTAAGATAATGGCATTATAGTAGGATCTTGGGATCCAATCCAATCTTACGATCTCGATCTTACAAAAACGAAAACGATCCTGAATAGGATCCTGATTTTGAAAATTAAAAGTAACCAAATGACTTATGTCATAATGTTACCCTATGTGTGAGAATGTTCCCCAATCAAAATGGTTGCAGGTTCAAGTCCTGCTTAGGAAATTGTGAGATAGTTAGTTGGCTTTAAAAAAACTTTTAAGTAAATACAAGTGTTGATGCACAATGTACACCTTACAGTTACTTTTATCCGTTTATCTTTCACAACATTTTAACACCACACTTATTATATTTTTGAATTAGTGTAATTATTGACGCAAAAATACACCACTAACTCGGAAAATATTATTTAAATAGTATCCTCCAAAACTACAAGCAACCTCTTTGAATTAAAAAAAAAAAAAAAAAAAAAAGCACTTTTATGACACATAAGAAGATCCTTTCAGCTTTTAGGGAATTCCTTTAAAAAATGTCGATCGAGCATGTTCAAACCGCTACTTACTTGATTAACAGATTTTTTTACATATGTGCTAAATGGAAAATCACCTTGTGAACTTATATATGAAAAATGCCTTCACTCTATCATTTAAGGGTTTTTGGTTACTTGTGTTTTGCTACTATTCTTAATTCTTCAGGTACCCATGCATTAAGTTCGATTAGCCAAATTATGATTATATCATGTGTCCTACACTAATAGTAGAGGTGAAAATTTAAGACCCATTGGTTAATCATGGGTCTAGTTGGGTAAATCTTTATTAGAGGTTGGGAGATGGGTCTAATTGTTTATTTGATAGAAAGTGCAATTATAGAATAATTACCCAATGGGTTTAAAAGAGGTCTAGCGGGTCAAAATTATTTTAGTTTATTTTATTTACTTTTTTCACTTTCTTCATATTTCACTAAAAAAATATAAAAAAAAAAAAAAAAAACTTTTTTGAAAATGACCAAAACCCATTTAGATCCGGACCCATGTTTCTTGAAGACCCATCTAAACACGTGACCCATTTAAACTCAAACTCATCTAGACCCGTGAAGCGACCCGATTCACCTATTTTGCCACCTCTAACACAGTTTGCTATGTAAATTAACACATCTTTTAACCCCTAAGTCAATCTGCAATCTTTGTTGGGTTTGTTAAATATGTTATGAAATCCAATTTAAGCTAAAAGACCTTGTATTCATCACATCATGTACAAAGTAAATGCATTACGTTTCGACCAAAAATAGAGTGTGAGATTTGTTGTTTCCTATGAAAGTGTGATATCATCATCAAATTGTTACATGTTTTACATGTCAGTATCCTTCGTTATTGCTTTTTGGGTGGTATGCTTGCACACCACCGACAACACCACTCATAAAATTTTGAGCATTAATCCCATACTCATCTCCATCACTAATTTATTGAATAAATTTATTATTTTTCTTACACACGCTAACGTGTACTTTTCACACACAATTCAAAACACATCGCCTTCAAAATTCATTTTACTCTCTCACTAGAAATCTTTTTTTTTCCAATTTCACTCTCTCACCAAAAATCTTCCTTTTTTTCATTATTTGCTTGTCTATTTAAAATCACGAGATTCTCATCTCATTTATTTTTTTCACCTGTTTATTTCCGTCTCCCATTTATGTCCAACCACCATTTTCCAAAAGACAACAATTCCGGTAAGCCGAATAATTCCGGTAAACCGAATTTTAGGCATCACAACAATCTTTCTCTACAAAAGATATGATATTACTTTTAAATATTGGATCTTGGAGAGGGGCTCGAGATCTAAAAGTGATCTTACTTTTAAATATTCTGGAGGGGATGTTTCCGGCAATGGTGAGGTTCGGTTATGGGTGTGGTGGCTGGCGGTGATAATTAATAGGTAATCATTAGCTAAGTTAAACCAAGGTCTAGAGGTTTTGTTAGTAGAAATAAAATGTATATTTAGCATGGCTCTTTTTCCGGTGTGAGTTTGGTTTCTTAGAGAGAGAATGAGTTTTCGAGATAGTATAATAGAGATGATAAGATGATTGTGTGAGAGAAAAAATATACCAATGTCGGTGGTGTGCAAACCTTTATAAAATGTAAATAATGATTAGTGGTGTTTGGATCCTAAATACTAGTGTGAAACCCACATAGCCTATAAGATATGGTACTGATTTACTTTATATTTTGTGGAGCAAAAGGATACAGAAACATTCAGAATACCAAGAAGAATTGGAAGAAAGTGAAGGTTAAATATGCCCATATACGTACATAAGACGTGTACACAAGATGCCCAAAGTCATCATAAGTCAAATACCACACATACAACTTATGCTTGTTAACTGACATGCGTCGTATTTAGCATTAAATACGCACATGTAGAATATGCAAGGGTATATAATGCGTATGCACATCTTGTGACATACGCTATATCCATGGTCGGTTTTGTAAAACTCTATACAAACAAACACATTCCACTAATTTTAGGATAGAACCATTCCACCACTCGACTTTTAGGGTTTCCATAAGTATTTTCCATGACTTTTGGAGTTTCAACTCTTATGGATTAAAGAGCCAAAGGCGTATAAACATTAGTCTTCTTCAGTTTGGCAATATTTTCTTCGTGAACATGTTTAGCTTACTTGATATTTGTTTTTGTTTATCACTATATGATATTGTAGGCTAAATACCCTTAGTGTTTGCCTAATTAGAAAGATTCTTTATTTTAATATAATTTGATTTACGTTTATTGATGTCTTGTTGGATAAATTATGTGTTTATCGATGAAATTTCTTATCCTTAAGTTTATTAGCTAGATTTATTGTTGAGTAATAATTGTATCATTATGTTTATTGCTTTAATCATAGTTATACATGACCATTGTTATCTATGACTAGAGATGGACAAATCTTAATGTTTAATCAAACATAATTAAAGCGCAAAGGTTAGTGCTTAATTACATGTAGATGACCATTCTCATGGAATTAGTGAATACTATAATCATCGGTTATGCATAGCTAGATCACATGAATTGGTTGAAATCCTTAAAGCATGATTGAGATAGTTAGCATTGTAGCCTTTGAGTTAACTTAATGATATTCATAGATCTATGTATTCATGACCATCTAGTCTATATTATATTACAAATCACCAACAAGATACTTAATAAACATTGCACTAATCAAGTTGTATGTAACACAGAGGGGAATGATAACTAGGTAAACACGGTTTTATCTTTATATAGTAGAAACAAACTAAACACACTCATAATTTTCAAATTTAAATTCTTATTTGAATAAATCAAAGAATTTACAGACAATCCCATTTGAATACAATTCAGGTGTTCTCTCTTTCACTCAAGCTAAAACCAAAGTTATAGTTTGGAAGTAAACTCGGTGAATGATTTTTGAGTTACCTAACAAGAGTAATTCTCTTGAATTTATATCACATTAATTGCAAGAGTTAGCATTTACTCCACTATAAACATTCACGTATATAGGTAAGGAATTAGGGTTTCCTAAAAGGTATTATAGATATGTATCTTGCATTCGATGATCACGTAAATAGTGCACTAAATAATTCTACTTTAGGTAAGAGATAAAATTTTCTTTAGGGAACACAATTTACAACTTTTGTACTAGTTTACAAACTCTTTGAAAGGTGTTGAGACTCCTATGAAGACTTGCTTTATCTACTTTTGCTTTTAGGGTTTTCCACCACTTGACTTTTGCATACTTAGATATTTTCTAAGTATCTTTGTTTAAGTGAGAAAAAGGATATTGAGTATTGTCAAACCTAACTAACATAAACATCTTCTTTTTGTTCTTGTTCCTCAATTGTTGAACCGCCTCATCATCAAGTGAAAACTCTTCGTATTTAAAGAACCCTAAAGATGTTATGGGAAGTATTTGGGCTACTTTGTGTTCAAAATTAATCAGAGATCATCGGAGACTGAATTGACCTAAGAACATTTTCGAACAAATAATATGAAAACATATTTTTTGGAAGAAAAAAGAAAAGAAAACAACCAGAATATCATACATTGATGTTGATACAATACATCGGTAACCAAGAATGCAACTTTTATTTATTTTTTTCTTCTTATGTAAGAGTGTTCTTAACTCTATACTTTTGAAGAATATAACAATAAAAAAGCAGGAGCTTATAGATTGAGATATTATGTGCATATATTTGATATTAAATGACTCATATTCTTCTTATAGTTTTGGAATTCAAAATGGACAATTGGTGTGCTCCGTTTTTAATAGGTTTAGGTGACTATTAAATTTATCTACTAGTAACTTCAAAAATATTTAAGTTATATAATAAGTGTAAGTTTAATAAAAAAAATATGAGTTCACGGGTATTTTGAAAAGTATATCCGCGGGTATTTTAAAACGGGTGTGAATGGTTTACCCACAATGGGTATACATTACCCACCACCCGCTGGTGGGTTCATTTTTGCACCCTAAGACCCACCTGTTGGTAAATATTGACGGGGTTACCCACCCATCACGGTCTGGGTACCGGTGGGTTATGGCTTTCTCGCCCTTGGCATCCCTATTTTCTATTTATTTTATTTTATTTTTTTTGAAAGCTTCAATGCGATTATAATGAAGCGGTGGAAAAGATAATTTTAGAGGGTTAGAGTTGGCGCGAGTAATGTCACATTTTCTCACTTACAATATGCGGACGACACTATATTTTTTGGTGAATGGAATAGAGAGAATGCTAAGTCTCTTATGTGCATCCTAAAGTGTTTTGAGGAGGTATAATTACTGTAACAATTCGCATTCTCGGGTTACTATTCATTTTTACTATTCACTCCCGATACCCGCACCACCTTTTGACTAATACATTTTAATTTACCTTGCCAAGTCATATACCTAGTCATCAACTAGATATTATTTAGATAATACCTAGTTAAATATCTACAAAATATCTCATTAAGAGAAGTCAAGTTGAAATTCTCTTCTTAAATATCTTACCATTCTAGGCTTTAACAGCGTTTACGTGCTCCGTCAAACTTATCACTCATTTAATATGCTAATATAGGTTATATTAACGAGTTTTAACATTTTTATAAGTTTCATATTTTTAAGATATCCGGTTTTAAGTTTCGTGACTTTACGACTTATGGTTAGCGATTAACGGGACCAAAACTCACTCCATAAAAGCAAGATATTATTAAACCTCATATCTAATCATCCAAGATAGGCATGGAACAAAATTTTAGACCACATGGGGTTTTTGTATATGTGTCATCAAGATAAGACTAGGAAACTTACAAAGGAAGACTTATACATGTTTAAGTAAACTTAACAACTAAGTATTTCAAGACTATATAATTGTTTTATGACTCATAAGAACATAAAAGATCAAGATAAACTCACAAAAACTCTCTATTTTCCTTCATTTGGTAGTTCACTTCACAATCCCTAGCACCATGATTCTTTAGTCTTCAAACTACAAGTTATATATCAAAGTTCAAGGCCTAGTTATTCCCTACATGATTCAAGAGTTTGTTTGGTGGTTCCATGGTTGGATTAGGAGCTATACAAGGTGAAAAGGTCTGAGTTAGAAGTGTTCTTACAAGGTTAGATCAAGCCTAGCAAGGGTTAGCAAGGTGTGTTAAGGATTTGGAAGCTCGGGTTCATATTGGAAGGATTTAGGTTTTAGTGTTCTAGTTCTTGTTTCTTGTTAGTATTCATCACAAGGATTTTAAGCAAACGCTTATGTTATCATTTGATTACTGTGTATACTAGTATTTTAGGTATGTTATATGTTCTATATGCTTATTATACTTGATTGTGCTTGGATAATTGAACTAAAACACTAGAAACTGTCGAAAGGACTAGATTTGCAACACAAAAACTGGACAGGGGCTGTAAAATAAATTCTGGGTAAAATTGTGGATTTGAGAAACTTAAGTAATAACATAGGATTATATATCGATGTCTTGTGGTCGTTTAGCCCGGTGGCTCATGCCGTAACTCATCCCGATGAATAAACTAGAGCCAAAAGCGGCTAAGCGTGTCCAAAAATGAGTGTGATTTTAAACGGCTAAAACTCATAAAAATTAGTATAACCCCTTGTTGGTCAAAGAATAAAGGTTTTTGCTAACACCCTAACTTAAACGTGGCCATTGTCCATGCATTAAACGGAGTTATAGAACTCGACTTATGACCAAAACCATGAGACAGTTTCTTTGTGATTGAAATAACTAGTAAATTAAAGGGTAAATTGGTAATTTCACATTAGTTAAATAATTTATGGGGCGATGGGACCCACTAATCTTTAGTACATTTAATTACCTTTACGAGGACATAAAAATCGAGTCGTGATCATTTACGGTTTAGATATAATGGGTAGATTTAGATGGGAAAACTTAAATAAGCAAGCGTAAACACTTATCACAATTTAGAAACATCAAGTATCCAAGCATAATGAATGTAATAACTATATAAGGCATGTTTATATATTCAATTCGTTGTTTTAGAACCTAAGACATAACAACATATTCTAGGTTGCGCTTAGAGACTTCCCGACTTATCCATCGATTCAGTTATACGTTTTGATATCATCTACTCTAAGGTGAGTCATAGCCCCTACTCTTTTAATGCTTGTTTTACAAACTCTTTGGGGGAGATACATGCTCAACTACTTGCTTTTACTATTACAAATACTCAAAGCATTTATATTTGATTGCATTACACTTGATTACGTTATACTTGAAAACATTATACTTGATTGCGTTTACATGATTGTGTTATACTAAACACTAAAGTCTCCCAACATAAGCGGGCGTGCAATTCTAAAGTCTCCCAACATAAGCGGAGCAGTTCAATTCGAAAGTCTCCCAACATAAGCAGGCGGTCAATTTGAAAGTCTCCCAATATAAGCGAGCGATCAATTTGAAAGTCTCCACTTGTCGGCGAACAACACTAAGTGCAATAATGTGAACTATTATATTTGTATGTGTGACTATAAATGTACTATATTTTAGCGATGGGTTGTAAACACCACAGTTTGCAAGTTTTGTATGGGCGGAACTTGGGCGAGAGTGGATTTACAATGCCTTTGTTGTGTGAACATTCTTTAAAGGCTTTACATGTTAAACAAACTCTATGAACTCACCAACCATTGTGTTGACACTTTTTAGCATGTTTATCTCAGGTCATAAGGCGATAGCTAGAGTTTGAAGCATAGAGTCGCATGACATATTTTGAAGACTTACGCTTTTATCATTTACCATTCGAAACATTTTGTAAACATTTATATATTATACTTTGGGACCTCATGTTTGTAACTCTGAATTTATCAATCGAATGGTAACTTTTCAAAACGTCTCATTTAGAGGTCGTTTTCTATAACTTGTACTTTGTATTATGAAGTAGCACCCTAGTGACACAATCTTCCGCCGCGATATTTTGGGGGTGTTACAATTACAACAAAAGAAAGTTATATGGTAGTGGGTCAATGAGTTGGAATTAATGGATATGGTTGTTTGGATGGGGCGAGGTGTTGGGGGATTTCCTTTCACCTGGGTTTACCGATTAGGGAGAACATGAGGTAGATAAATGCATGAAATCTTGTAGTAGAAAAGTTCAAGAGTCGGTTGGTCGATTGGAAAGCTAAAACGATGTCGTTGGAGGGGTGTCTAACATTGGTTAATTCGGTTCTAGGTAGCTTGCCATTGTATTATTTTTCGATATTCCGTATGCCTTCGAGTGTGTTAAATCAAGTTGAGAGAATTAGAAGAAAAAAATATTTTGGAGTGGGGTTGGGGAGGGGAAAAAAGTGACTTGGTTCAAATAGGATTTGGTTCTAGCATCATATGGGGTGGGTGGGGGGGGGGTTTCAAAACATTGGGTCATTGCTGGCTAAAAACTTGGCTTTATTTGGATAATGGTGGTGGAGGTTTAGAAAAAAGGGTGGGTGTTTAGGGTGATTAAAAGTATCTATGGTGTTAGTGGCGAGTTATATGATAATAGGTAGTGGGTGGGTGGTGGGGGAATGGGTTTGGGGTGTGACGGAATATTTTTAAGCATCATATGGGTAAAATATTGGGGTAAAGAGATAGACGAGTTGGGTGTAGATTTTACTTCGTCATGTAGAGGGGTGTTGGGGGATAGGGGTGATATTAAGTTTTGGTCGAAAAATTTTAAGCTGTGATATAACAGAGTTAATTAAATTGATGGACCTGGTGCATTTTATATGTATTTTTAGGAGGAAAAAAAAAACTCGGTGTTTTTGTTTCAAAAATTAACACTATATTGAAAAACTCCATAGGGGTCCCGGACCCCGCGGGAAGTCTCCTAATTCCCATCCCTGGGCGGATGATTGAAGGCTTTGTGATAGACTTTCTAGGTTGTTTCATCTAGATAGGAATAAAGAGGATTGTGTGAGAGATAGGGGGAATTGAGTGAATGGCTTGTGGCATTGGGAATGGGAATGGGGAAGGAGTATTAGGGGTAGAAATTTTGATAATACTCGTAACGTTTATGAAATGAGATTTTACGTAAATAATTATAACCGTCTATTTTAAAGAAATAACAATTTTATAGAGCCTTAGCTTTACATCATGGCCTCATTTCCAAATCTTGCCTAAGGCCTTTAAAACACTGTGAATGACCCTAATATCATATCATTGATATCATAATCAACAAAAATCTAATAACGCTATATTTTTGCATGCACATTCATTTTTTTGGTGCAAAGGGTGAAAATTTATATTAATATCAACACAAATTACAAGATATATGACATTCACTAGTTTGGACATTCCCAACCAGAGGCAATACATGAAACACTATACTATCTGATATTAGATACAACTATGCTAGTATCTCAGACAACACATATACAGCTTATACATAGAAACAGAACTTTGACTGTTAATCAGCAGCATTTCCCCTTTCTGCAGCAACAAACAGCAAATGAATTCACCCTTTGAGTGCACCAAGACCATAACCTGTCTACATTTCCAAAACTACCTCCCATCCTTGATCACTCAACCATCATCCACAA
Organism: Chrysanthemum lavandulifolium; assembly: GCA_022545495.1. NCBI lineage: Eukaryota > Viridiplantae > Streptophyta > Magnoliopsida > Asterales > Asteraceae > Chrysanthemum > Chrysanthemum lavandulifolium. The sequence continues at coordinate 17,125,475 of CM040239.1, read as the reverse complement.
TAATTAAGAGGAAAGGTGGAAGGCATCAATTATGTAGGTTATAGCCACCCATTCACCATTCTAGTCATGGGCTATATCAGGTTTCTACATTTCCAACCTAACCTCTTTAGGAGTGTATAGCTTGGAAAAAGTAGGTTCATCTTTCACTTCTCGCTATTCCAAGCTTCATACACTGCCCTCCAAGTTCATTCTACCCTTCACACACAGGGGAACCTACTTTAAGAATTCCTATCCATCTAGAATCAATTTCATGAGTGTAACAAGCTCAGTTACCTAACAAAGGCCTATTAAGAGTTAATGACATGGCAACTGATTCAAGATATCAAGAGAATCCAAGGTACAAGGCCATCTGTTGTGAATGAACTTAAACACTCATTCTTTCAAGACTGAAAGAACATATATCTTGATGGAACATGCATGACGCGCACAAGATCCTTTGCCACAAAATCATGAACAAAATAAATTTCAAGATCTATATGTTTGGTGCGCTAATGTTGAACTGAATTATTGGAGATAATACATAACTGGCAATGTTATCACATTAAACCAAATTAGCAGTAAAACAGGTGCATGTAACTAATGCAAAAGGTTATGTGCCCAAGAAGTTTTGGTAACAACATTAGCAACACCTCAATATTCAACATCATTACTTGATCAAAATAACGTAGCTTGACGTTTAGCAGATTAAGAAAGGAAATTATCCCCAATGAAAACATAATAGCTAGATATGGAACGTCGAGTGAAGCCCAGTCAACATCAAGACCAAGCGTAGAATCAGTATCAATAGGTTTCCGACAAGAATTACACTTTTGCACATGAGCACGTTCACGAAGCTCTTTAGCATAGGTATTTTAAGATAAAAATAAACCTGCTGAAGAACGTTGAGAAGACATACCAAGAAAATAACTATGAGAGCCCCTGTCAGTCAACAAATTCTCCATGAAGCGATGAGATAACTTTCTGAAAAAAAGATGCAGAAGAAATGTGAGGATAATATCATTAACATAAAGAAGCAAGTATGAAATATTTTTCTTGCAATGAAAGATAAACAATGATGAATCAATTTTATTGTGGTGAAAACCAACTTGTATGACATAAGAAGCAAAGCACTAAAACCATGCACGAAGGGCTTGCTTAAGCCTATATAAAGACCGTTGCAAATGAAAAACATAATTAGGATTATGAGGATCCACAAAGACTGGTGGTTGATGCATATAAACAATCTCTAATAAATCACCATGAAGAAAAGCATTCTTTACATCTAGCTTATGAATAGGCCAATTCCTAGAAACTAAAAGACTCAAAACAATGCGTATGATAGCCGGTTTGACAACCAGGTTAAATGTCTTGTCACAATCAATACCCAAATACTGACTACGTTCATTCACTACAAGGCGAGCTTTATACTGACTAAGTGATCCATCTGCATTAAATTTATGTGTGAAAAGCCACAACATAACACAATATTGACATTTAGCAGGACGAGGCATAACTACCCATGTCCCGTTATTAATTAAAGCATTTTATTTTTCTAACATAGCTTTTTGCCAATTAGGGTCATGAAGAGCAAGAACACGAGGCCGATGAATGGGTGAAGTGGTGATAGTGTTAAGAGACGAACGGTCAATAGGATTTGTGAGGCCATCTTTAGCACGTGTGACCATAGGGTGTCCGGTAATGGTTATAGATGAGTATTTGGGTTGGGTGACAGTGGTTAGGTAGTTGATAGTGATTCGGGTGTATTTTGTTGTGGTGTTGATTGTAGGACGGTGTAGTCTGTTGGGCCGAACCAATTTGGGTCAGAAGAGGATGGTTGAAAGGTGATGTTGGTGAATTCAAAGGTTAGGTCGTGGGAGTTATAGGGGGCATGAGTTTGGTGGGGTGAGCTCTTGGGCCATAGGATGCTGTACGTAAGGTTTGTCAACTTTGAATAACTAAGGTCGAGATATTTGAGCTTTAAACTTTCGGTAGGCATTTGAAGCTCTACTAGATAATCACATCCATCGAGTATTGGCATCTCAAGATTTGGAGTATTCCTGATGTGACGGTTTGTTGACTCTGAATAACTAAGGTCGAGATTTTTGAGCTAAAACTTTCGGCAAACATTTGAAGCTCTACCCAATCCTTAAACTTATTCGGTTTTAGTATCTTAAGATTCGGAATATTCCAAGTTGAAAGGTCCTCAGTTTTGAACCGGTGAGGGTCAAGAATCTGAGCACCGCAACTTATTTCAAGTTCAACAAGATTTTTTCCCTTGAAATGTAGTCGGTAAACTCAAAAAAGGAAAATCCATTTCACAAATTGTAAAGAATTTGGAAGGTATTGTCTAACTTTATCTAATTCCCAATTAATAGTATTACCATTACATTTATCTAAGGTGATTACGTCAATCAGCAACTTATAATACCTTGGTTATTTGGCATTTTGCTATATAGGATCGATGGTTATCGCACTAGCAATGTGAACATGATCATTTAGGGTGGAAAATATTTCGAATGAGATGGTGACACAAATAAAGAAAAAAAGACCATAAGATTGTCAATTTACACGTCGATGGAAGTTGTAAAATTGTTTTTTTATAAAGGTTTTTCTAACATATGTCTCGGATATAAGATAAAAGATAGAGACCCGATATAAAGAACTCACGGACCACATAAAAGTACAAAAACATAAATTATTTGAAAACTATACTTTGTGTGGATCTCGAATTCTTTTGTGAGTCTTTACTCTTCTTATCGTGTGTCTCCAAGGCACAAGTTAAAAAAAATCCTTTTATAATTTCATTTCTTTGTCTTGGGCTTGCTTATTTATTACTCGTAATCATATAGTATCATTTTAATAGTTTAAAAGTATCTTTCTCCTATAATATTTAATTAATTTTATAAACTTTCCACACACTTAGTAGTTTATTCTTGGCTTATTTTTTAGGTGCATTCGATATGTCTAAACATCTTTTATTATATAAAAGAAACCTTGTCTTTAACATAAGATATTTTTAAACATTTATACTTATTAAGAAATAATTGAATTATTATTATTATTATTATTATTATTATTATTATTATTATTATTATTATTATTATTATTATTATTATTATTATTATTATTATTATTATTATTATTATTATTATTATTATTAAAAAGGTGTTTAATAAAATAAATAAAAATATTTTATAGATTTGGTAAAAAAATTATAAATTCTTCTTTATACTCATACGTACTTAGAAAAAGAAGTAGAAAATATGTATGTACTTTTTAGCTATTTTATACACACAATGTAGCTTTTTACCCAGTTAACCCAAATACGATCCGACTCCGTATACACACAATGTAACATTTAAATAAGGGAGGTGATTTACACACTTCATGAATTGATTGAAACACTCATAAGTATTATATCTTGGCATTTATACCATTGCACTAGTGAATATGGGTAAAGTGATTTAAGGGTATATATATCAGTACATATATAATAGTTTTGAGTGTCCCAATCGATTAATGGTGTCTGCAAATCACCTCCTTTTAAATAAACATTCAATGTAAACTTACAAGTTACAAGTTTAACCATCAATTACACCACCTATTTTCCATAAAATGTGCTTTAATTTAATAAATTGTTTACCATTTGGGGACTTTTTCTAACTAATTCACGATCAACCAATCTTCTGATTAAATTGTGGCTCAATTCATTGAACAAACGACTTCAATGTACTAACTTCAAACTATTTTTAGTACTAGTGGCCAAACTGCAAATAAATAAACTTACAGTTCAAAACCTTGTGGCCAAAGTGTGAAAACCAGAGCTTCAACAAAATACTTTCATTTTCTCCTGGTTCATCTTTCTGCCCACAATACACTGAAATCATTTTTTTCGGGGGTTTTCGAATTCCTTGTGGCAATTGTCCACCTTCAGTATTACCCAACAAAATTCGAGACATGTGTTTAGGCATCAAAGTTTAAACCTATATGGAGGTATGAGTGTAAATGGGTAAATGATTGACGTTTATCCCCATACATGTTAGCCGTGTAAGGCGTGCCTTTTGACTAAGATGTACGCGGCCTCACCGGGTTAAACCCAAGACCGTTTACAACCCTTTCCTGCACCCAAATGTACACCCCTAGCGAAGTTGGAACCCTTTACCTCTTGTAAATAAACCAAAGACCTTACCACTACAACATTTGATGGTGGTTACTTATAAAACCTTATGTTATTATCTTTAACATCATATTCAACTCAAACCTTTTTATTAAGAGAACAGTTTGACTTTTTCTAAAAGTAAGCTCAGTTAGCTAGCTGAACTCCATAAACTTTAAACTGATTTCAAGGAGTTACAAATTCACTTGAAATGACGAAATAAGCTTCGAGAAAAAACAAAAGTGAAGTACAGACTGAAGTGTCCCAAAATGACGACAAAGGTTACACAGGGAAAGAAGCTGAATTTCCGCAACAAAGCTTGGTGATATGTCCTGTATGGTGTCATCTTCCGCAATTTTGAAATAAAAAATACAAACTTTATAGACTTTGGTAACATAACCAAATCACGCCATATCAACTACGTGGTCGATACTGACATGGTTTAAACGGTTTGTGTTAGCTCAGTTTTACCATGTCAAACTGTTTTCAAATTCTACATTCCACATTTTACATCTCAACCATGACGAATACACAATAGGACTACACAGTGGCATTTAGAAATCTCAAGTAAATATGTTTGTCGGTATACTTGCCATAAAAATCTCAGTGAAATTTGATGAAAGCAAATAGTTTGACTCAATAATGTTCATTAATAAAACTTGTTTAATGATAAAAAGTCAATACTGTAGACTTAAAAAGTCAAATGGGTTTAGTTTGATGATTTCAATCCAGCTTAGAGCATATTACTGTAAATATTAAATCAAACTCCCACCATTTTCACTAACAGAGTTTGACTTTCTCAAAAAGTCAAGAATGTTAACTTTGAACTGTAAATTAATTTACATTATTCACTTGACAACATATCAGCCTTAAATATACTTAGATGTTTATAAAAATATCACACTTAAGGATCAAAGCTGTTGAAAAAACGATGTCAAAGTTTTGAACAAATTTTCTTCAATATAGCCTATCAGTAACAAAAATGCGATACAACCGCAATTGCCGTGTAACATGAAGGCAAGTTTCACATATCATTAGACCTTTTTCGCGTAGTGACCAAATGAAAAAAGTATTTTTCCCTTTCTTTAACAACAACAAAATAATTTTATTGAAACCTGATGAGGTTTTGATACGAAAAACGTACAACATGGAAATAAAACCTGACAAATCATAACAGAGTGCCAAGAAAACAAGGAAATGGCTAAACAAATGATACCTAAGATATGGAGATAAAGCTATCTCTAAAAAAGAGTTAAGTAAAGACCGACACCTATATCGATGCCTTTTAGACCTAACTGATTTGAACAATCCACAGCAGTGTCATCTTATTTTGATAAGTTCATGTTCATCCCGTGTTCCTAGTTTCTGTCCAAACATGGATTTTCCCGAATCATTCGCGTACGTCTCATTCCTGAAAAATGTTCAGTATCAATATCATCATCATCATCACCACAACAACCGAAACCACCAAAACCCAAATCCGAACCCAATCTCAAATCCGCCTTAGCCAAACCAGAACCCAAACACCCGCACTACACCCGCACCTTAACCGCTTGAAAATGAAGGTGCTTCAGAAATTCCCATTCTAATTATTATTATTGTGAATTCGAAGTAATACTTTTATCAGGGGTTTAGTTATTTTGATGGGATTTGATTCGTGTTTTGTAATGTTTTTAAAGATTTTGGCGGGTTTTTATTCAAATGAATTTCATTTTTATAAAAGCGTATCCATGAGGTTCAAATACTTGCGAGAAGGCCCAAAGTTGCATCTGGAGGGTCATATATAAGGTCCAAGGTAAGCAAGTTCCAGTGGCTGCATTGGATATGTGACCTTGAGTGCAAATAAATAAAAACTTTCTAATTTACCGGGTCATGATTTTGACCGCTTTCCATAAATCAATCCATATTTTGGGGTTTCGACTTTCTTGAGGTAGTGTTGTTGCAATTGACCAATAACTTGATTAGGATATCGTAGTAATTAAACTACGTTTAAGTATCAATTTCATCTTATGAATAATTACTAGTTATGTCTGAGCTAAAGCCTACATACATAAATACATTTCGATATTCAAACAAGCGTATGTGACAATAATTAGCACACTGGTTCAAGATAAATCGACTGCAAATTACTTTATGGAATCTTGAACTGGCACAAATATCATCCCTTTAGCATAAAGTTAATCAATGTGGGGATCCGAATACCTTTGTGATCTTTCTTGGATTACAAAGAATCACAAGTTGCTGCATATTTAGCGTTTATGTCTGAGCTAGAGCTGGCAATCTAGACCCAGCGGGTCTAGATGGGTTATCTAAAATGTGATAAGCTTATGCGTTGGCGTTGGTCTAACAAGCCGTAGGACCCAACATACTTATTCTAATAGCTTTAGAAGTGACCCAATTAGACCCATGAGATGTCTAGACAAACATTAGCGTACAAGTTCCACTTTCCCATATAAACCCGTAGACCCATTGGGTCTAGATTGCCAACTCTTTTAACGATACAACTTTCTTGTTTAGCCTAAAACATAAGTAAGGGTGTATAATAACCATCCAAAGGGTTGTAAGTTAACAGCACCAATTCCCTAAATACACCAGACTTGCTACATTATCATAAGACTAACTAAATAGATTACACAATAGACACAATGAAGTAATCAACGGTTACTCGTAAGTTCATCCACCACAACATACAGAAACTAAGTCTAGTTTTTCGTTACTATTAGAGTTCAAAATAATGTAATTGGCTGCCCAATAAGAAATACAGAATCACAAGCGTTGTTTTCTCTTTATGAAATCAATTTGAACCTCTGAAAAAGCCTCGGTGGTGTTTAGGATTGCTCTTAATGAGGGGCGGAGCTACGTATGAGCCACCTGTGGCACGTGCCACACATGGTTTACGTGACGAAGTGTAGTTTTTCAGTAAATGTTTTTGGTTTTCTTTAAGTGCTACACCCATTTGTAGTGAAAATTGTTTCTTGAGCTGCGTTTTTAGAAGAAAATATGAAGATGATGGAGATGGAACTCGAGGATGATGATGAACAATAGTATTTATCAATGTTTTGTTTCATTTGTCTTCTAGTTATTTGTCTTTTATCTTTTAGTGTGGAGAGTGGGGCTATGCCACAGGGGTGATTTGACCGAACATTTCTTTATGTAGCTTTCATTTTGTGAAAAGGTAATACAAAAATTTCATAAAGTATTAATTTTTTCAACCAGTACTGTTCAACGAAATTTATTATCCAAGTACCATGTCTAAATTATCCGCATCTGAAAACGAAAACCACAAAAAACCAGTTTTACTTAAAAAAAAAATGGACAAATAAAAGTAATAACTATTCGTAAAGTGAAGCGAGCCGAAAATCGTACTACACACACTTTAAATTCTTGTATCCGCCACTGCTCTTAATATCTGATTATTACATTTTGAAACAGCAAAGAATCAGTTAATATTAGTGTTTGGAACTGATTGTGACCATGATATCATTTTTAGACAAACTATTTCAAAATTCCTTATTCATACCGATTAGGATTACTTTACCATTAAACTTCAATAAAAATCAGCATTACCAAAGTAACACTAGCACAACTTAAAGTTACCTTAGAAAACTGCTTATCAAAACTTGTATATTTGCTAGTAATTAACCCACGAAATCATATAGTAAGCAGTTTGGATAAGCAATCCTGAACACTATATGAAACCGCAATAGACAGCTAACAAACAACTCCCATAAAATCAATCACCAAAATGTAGTATATATTACCTTTAGCATTATTACCCTCCGGGAACGAAAAATCCTCGATATCATCATCATCAACAATAACCAAACCCGAACCCGAACCCACTGTACTCTTACACTTTCCGAAACCCGAAATCCCCCTATCCTCCGCACTACACCCGCGCCTTAACTGATTGAATAATGTCTCAAGCTCAAAATCATCATCATAATTTCCATTATTAACAACATTCTTCTCGTTAGCTACTGATGAAACCCAATTCGATGTGTTAGGGTGTGTTTCAAAATTGGGTTTTCATTCTGACCAGCTTTCTACCCAAAACAAACAAACAAACCACATTTTGGGGGTTTTCGATAAGTTGGATAATTGTATCAAACCACACTAAGGTCAAGGGTACTCATAAAAATTTGACTAAGTAGTTAAGAATGGAATATAGCGTGTATATTGATATCAGCTATGCTACTAGATAATAAGATGAACAATCACCTCAATGACTTTCTATATATTTGCTATCTCAGTAACACGTCTTCAAAGTTTCAGATTTGCGTAGTTTTTTTATGTTTTTGGTTACCTAAGTTTCTGACTTGACATTGCAAGCCGACTAATCCCAATGCAACTACCGTTTTGGATTGCCAGGAGTCGGCGCAAGTGAACCTCCGTGGCCACAAGGGATAAAACTTTCACTAATAAGTAGTTAAGAAAGGAATATAGCGTGTATATTGATATCAGCTATAAATATTCTACTAGATAATAAGATGAACAATCACCTCAATGACTTTCTATATATCTGAGTATCAGGTGTTCGAAGTTTCAGATATGGGTAGCTTCTAAAACTTGTTTATGAAACCATACTAATCTTTTTACTTTAAACATGATACTTAGTATCCAATTCATAAAGGATGCAGTTTGACTTTTTTTTTATAAAGTCAAGTCATTAAGTTGAGATCAATCACCAAAACAAATCAATAAATAATCAAACCATACAAACAAACAAATTCAATAAAATTATCCCAAACAAACATTAATCAGTTTAACAAATCGATCACCAAAATAAAGAATTACCTTTACCTTACTGTAGTGTTACCCGCTTTCTACCCAAAACAAACAAGCCACATTTTGTGGGGGGGTGGGGGGGTTTCGAATTCCTTGTGGTGGTGTCGCAATTAATTAATCAATCCGTTAGGATTCAGTAATAAAGCAATAGTAATATCAGTTATAGCCCTATCACCAATTATTTCACCTTCAATTATTATGCCTAACAAATATATTTAAGGGCTTCAAAGTTTAAATCCATCTGTTAACGAATTTGGAGATATGACATAAGAGGTCCTTTAACTATTTCCTTTTCTTCATTTCTTACCCCTTTTATTTATTATACATTTTTTCTGATTTAATGGTCAAAACACCAAGTCCGGTAATTGGAAATCTTGAAGTATTACAAAATGAAGGTTGTTGTGTCGAAAGAACCTCATCTGCAGTTGGCAATATTAATAAGCAGTAGATATGAGAATCGTAAACAAGCACATGTGATAGTAATAATGACACTAGTTGAAGATACTTCTGACTACAAGTTTTTAGTTATCACCGGCATATCACCCAAAATGACGGCAAAATAATTTACTATTGAAAACCATTACACAAAGGGTATAAGTCCATAGGCAATGTAACAGTCACATCTGGATAGACTTCTCATTGAAAAGATTTGTGCATTTCATAAACCATTAAAAAACACACAAATATCATCCCTTTTACGGAACGTGAATCAACGTGGTGATCTCCAACATGTTTGTGATATTTCTTGGAGAATTTTTGTTCATGTTAAGAGTGCATGTTTACATAAGGGTATAAAATAATCATGCTTCCAAAAGGCTTGTAAGGGTTCGTTTCGTTTGCTTAAAGGAATCACAATGGATATTGGTATGATAATATGGTGGTATGAAAATGAGTTTGATAGTTGAAAAAATGTTGTTTGGTTTATATAATTGGGTTTGAATATTTTTTGATAAATATGAATTAAAAGAGTGAGGTGAGTGGGCCCATGGGAATGGTTTGGTAAAATCCACCATATTCAAGTGGTATGGATCTATGGGTTGACCGAAAAAGCAAAACTTCTAGTCATGTCTTATACGAGTATATCATTTTGATCTACATATCGAATAAATTAATCAAAGTAGTGTGAACTTGATTTGAATGAGGTATTTTTTGTGATTTGTCACATATTTGGCCATAAAACTAACACATATATTTGAGAGTAGACATTGGCTAAATCCATATTTAAAATGTTGTTGGGTTGCTTCAAGTATAGTTGGCAAAACTAACTTTAAAAATAAAGCATCTTTATTTTAAATCTATGTGGTCAAAATGTAAAAACAAAACTTGAGTTTTTCATAGGTCATCTTCTTGACCCCGGTTTTGACCAAGTAAATACCAAGGGTGATTATTACAAATATAGTGATTTTGTCGAAAGAGGCCTTCAACACTACATGTTCATTACAATGAATAAAAATTAGTAAATTTGATGAAAGTCAATACTTTGACTAAAAAGTCAAATTGTTTTGATGATTTTAACTCAAAGAGCATATATTAATACTTTTGTGTATGATCATACATCACTTGCAAAATCCTCGTATATTCATTTGTACATGATCTTCAACTTCATATCCAAGTCCTAACATTTTCATAAAAAGCATGATTGACTTTCTAAAAAGTCAGTTACTTTGACTATTTATTAAGTAACTCATCTAACTTCTAATTATACATAATATTCAAAAAGTAAAGCTTGTATTTGTAACCTAAAGCAATCTTACTTTAGGCTCAAACTCACTTCTACCAATATGATATCCTGTTATAACTGTAAGAGCTCTTAAAAAGCTTCAAAATTTCATTTAGAAACACTAAATTTAGGTCTAAAATATGTTTATTAGTAAAAAAGATCTGGACTACAAGCTAAATTTTATAAAAAAGCTTCGCTTTGTATCACATGTTAAGCGATGCAGAGCACCCTCGGAAAAATTCACGGCACTTACAAGCTACTAGTGTCAATGTATTTGAACAATCCCATTCGGACTCTTAGCGTCTCAAGAGGAGTATATACCAATCCCACATGTAAAGACACAGTCAACACTCATTTCTTCTTGGTGGACGTTTTCTTCGCCTTTTTATTTTTAAATCCTCCACTCTCCTGTCAAAACAACATATATTCTTCAATGTTAATAGAATTCAGACTTGCTGAACAACAAAAGCATCATTATTTAGCTCATAGCATATTTACATAAAAATAAAACTTTTGAAGCGATGTTTAACATTGTAATTTGTAAAGCAAAATCGGGTGAGAAAGTTGGGAGATATAATTGAGCGAAATACCTTTTATAGTGAATGTAAGTAGCTTTGCAGTCATTTCTTGCCCTATTTTACTTACATAAACACGAAAGTACAAAAATATCTAATTACATCTTACAACAAATAAAGATATGCAATCAGAAAGTAGGGTTTAGCAATTCCAAACACGAAACACGATCCAAAACCGACACGAAAAAATAAGCAGGTGAGGGTGCAGTCTAAGCAGTTTGATGGCCATGGGTGTTAAGCAGTTGATCCACCAATCCGTTTGAGTTTTTTAATTATAGATAAATTATTTTAGACTAAAATATACGGTTGGTCTAAAAACATCAATCCGACGGCGTTAGGACAAACACAGGCTTTTTCATCGTGGAGGTCCTTTTTCAACTTTTATAAGCTAAACCTGGTCTCTTTTGGCCTCTTGACCCGTTTCCGTTAGTCAACCCTATTATTTGCTTTCTTTTTGTTTTTAGCTAAAGGCGTAAAGGACATTTCATATATTTGGATTATTAAATCTTCTTCTACTTTTCTTCCTCTCCTCTGTTACCTCCACAAAAACACACACATATCATTGCATTCTAAGGTACGAATTACATCTTTATTTCTTCAATTAATAGCGAAAGCATCAGTCTCACACAAACACATTATCAAATAAATTGGGGTCAGTTCCCAAAACTGCAGGTACAACGCCCTAAAATGTTCAGGAATGCACCCACAACGGTTCTTTTGCTTTTCGAAAAGCTGCTAAGAAAAGCACAAGACTTTTCGTCGGAATATTTGCTTACAAGAACATTGAGTGCATGCCTGTGTTTGATCAAAAATCACTGTATGCTAACATGACATCCATTTATTACTATAATCGCCATTGAAAAACTATAAATCTCTTGTAGAAACACTAAACCCAGGTCTAAAGTTTGTTCATTAGTTAAAAAAAAGGGCTGGACTACAACTTGAATTTTGAAAAGCTTCCGCTTTCTTTCCTCTATTTTCCGGTACCAAGCAGCCTCAACACTTCTGAAAGTTTCGTTTGTAGATTGACAGATACTAGTGTCAACTGCCTTTGAACAATCCAAATCAGACTCTTAGTGTCTCAACATGAATAGATACGGATACACCAATCGCACATTTGAGAACACGATCAACACTCATTTCTTCTTGGTAGCGGTTTTCTTTACCTTTTTATTTTTAAATCCTCCTCCACTCTCCTGTCAAAACAACAGATATTCTTCAATGATAATTGTAATCAGACTTGCTAAATGGCAAAAGCATCATTATTTAGCTCATATCATATTTCAGACTTGCTAAATGAGAACACGAAACACGACCCAAAATTGACACAGAAATAAACGGGTTTGGTTCTGGTCTAAACAGTTTTTCGAGCTGTGTGTTTTCAACAAGTTGACCCGCCAACACGTTTGAGTCTTTTAAAATTTAGATAATTTATGTTTATAATGGATTAAACAAGTCAACCCACCCACCAGTTTGGAAAATGGGTTAAATAGGCAATGTTCAAATTATGCGTAAACGGGTTAGGATTGACATAGTTGAACTAAATGCTTAAACATTTGTTCTCTGGTTAAGGTATTCTGAAATGGCAATCCGAACCCACAAATGACCCATATTTGGTTCTAACAATTTTTTGATTTGAAATGACTACAATAACAAAACAAGAACTTTCCAACTTACCCTCTTCCCATCGCCATTAGTGAACCAATGCCCCGTCCCTTGACCATCTGCTTGAACCCTTCTTTTGCCAGCATCTTTTGTGATCCCTTTTGCAGAATTAACCTCAGGATTCGTGAAACCTTGTGACGTTTCTTGAGTTTTTGATTTTCCTGAATTTTTCCTTGATGAGCATGTCTCAGCTTTATTACTTCTAGCAGCTTGTTGAGTTTTGTCACCATTGCTGAATTGGCCCCTAGAAACACAAGAAAGACAGCATAAGAAATTATATCGGACTTTATACAGTCATTCGCATACAACCATGTTTTATGAAATTAATCATGCAAAAACTATGAGTAAATATAGCAGAATTAACTTACATGTAATCGATATTTGATGTATTGGGCTGCTCAGAACCTCTATTTTCTGCGTTTAACGGGAAAAAATGCACATACTGATGAGCTGGCGGGCTAGGTCACCTAAACCTATTACTCTGTCCATAACATGACTTTTATGGCTACTTTTTCCAATATAACTCTGAACTTCACCCTTTCTTTCATGGAACTAAATTATTCGTCAGAGACCTCATCCAATGCAGGTGTCGGGATATGGAAACTCTTCTCGTGTCTAAAATCTTCCCATAAATCTTTTCTGGCTGAAGTATCGAGTGATTCACACTTAATTTTCCCGGCTGGTTTAAAACTACAGATTGCGCCCTATTCAAATAAGGTTCTGACTTATTGCAGGTCTTGTTAGTAGCAACTTTACTAATAGAAGGAATATCAGAATCAATCAGCTGAAACTTTCTAAGAGGACTGACAGTTAACTTTGGAAACGGTTGTTTGCTGTAGCTTGTGATTATGGATTCTGGCGCGTTTGAGACATTTGAGAGATTTTGCTTTCTTTGTCCAGATTCTCTGGCCAAAACACCTAGTCCGGTAAGCGGGAATTTGGAACTGTTACTAACTGAATAGTGTTGTGTTGGAAGAGTCCCATCTGCATTTAGCAATAATAACAACCAGTGAATATGGGAATGATAAACAAGCATGCGTGATAGTAATTAGCACACTGGTTTAAGATACGTCTGACTGCAAATTAGTTTATGGAATCTTATAAATCATAAAATTGCTGCATATTTAAGCGTTTATGTCTGCTAAATACAGTAATGAGTTACAAAGTGGGATGATGGATTACATAAAATATCCCCTTTTAATAAACACAATCTCATTTCGTTATTCAGATATGAAAAATCATTGGTAACCGTCCAAAGGGGTTGTAAGTTGTAGCCCAAGTGCCCAACGGCACCAATTCCCTATATACACCAGACGTGCTACATTATCATAAGACTAACTGAATAGATTACACAATAGACACAATGAAGTAATCAACGGTTACTCGTAAGTCCATCCACCACAACATACAGAAACTAAGTCCAGTTTTTCGTTACTATTAGAGTTCAAAATAATGTTATTGGCTGCCCCCGATAAGAAAAACAGATCACAAACGTTGTTTTTCTCTTTATGAAATCAAATTGAACCTACTGAAAAAAACATTAGTGGTGTTTAGGATTGCTCTTAATATCGTTTTGAAACGGCAAATAATCAATTAATCTTAGTGTCTGGAACTGATTGTGATGATGATATCATTTTTAGACAAAGTAATTCAAAGTTTTTGCTTATTCACACTGATTCCGATTACTTTGGTGCGTTTGGTTGGGAGGTATGGGAATGAGGGAATGATGATGACTATGATTGTACATGTTTGGTTAACATATATGGGTTTCAAGTTATGGACTCATTCCTTAATAATTTCCATACTCCATACCACTCACAAGAGGTTGGTTTAGATCCATTCCATTTAATCATTCTACCCTACAATGAAACATATACCGCTTGTGATTCCGAAACTTATACCAAACATATACTCGATTGTGATTCTGAAACTTATTCCGATTGATAATCAGCATTACCAAAGTAACACTAGCACAACTAAAGGGTGCCTATGAAAAACTGTTAATTTGCTTATTATATTTGCTAATTCGCTCACGAGATCATATAAGCAGTTTGGATAAGCAATCCTTCAAAACTAGATAAAAAAAAAAGCAATAATGAGATAAACAAACAAGATCAATAAACATCCCCTGATCTGTATCATATAAAGCAACTCTAATAAACAATCACATTAAACAAAAATAGTATCATTTACCAGAGCTCGAACCCGAACCCGAAAACCCCCTATTCTCCCCCTTCTCTTCCCATTTTGACCCGCTTTCTACCGGGTCATCATTTTGAATTTAACAAAGTATCCACTTTTTTACCGGGTCATCATTTTGACCCGCTTTCTACCAAAAACAAGCTACATTTTGGGGGTTTTCGAATTCCTTGAGGTAGTGTAGCAATTAATCAATCAATCTATTAGGATTCAGTATGAATAAGCAAAAAGGTCCTTCAACTGTTTCCTTTTGTCCATTGATGGTTTGTTATTTGTAGGTATGACATAAGAGGTCCTTTAACTCTTTCAAATGTGAGTAAATTGCAAAAATCGTCCTTGTGGTTTGGTCAATTGCATGTTTCGTCCTTGTAAATCAATAAGTGCAAAGATCGTCCTTATTTTGCATTACGTGCACTTTGGTCCTTCAACGGTGAAATTTGGCAAACCACAAGGACGGTTTCGCAATGATGGAGGACCAAAGTGAGCGTAACGATCTGCCAATCCGGACGATTTTTGCACTTAATGAACTACAAAGGACGAAACGTGCAATTTGGCCAAACCACAAGGACGATTTTGCAATTTACTCTTCAAATGTGGGTAACTTTATAACAACAAACAAGTTATCCGCCTTTAACTATTCTATTATATTCAAAGTTAAACCTCAATATTAGTATTTTAAAGTTTTCAAAGATCAAGACATTTCAAGGGTTATTTTTTCGGAGCGACATTATCTATCTCAAAATATATCTGATAATTATATCTCATATTTCTACGCATGACTTGAACCCATGATCTATGTAACTATAGCTAGGGTATGTCTTTATTGATGAGTTTTATAAAGGGTGTTTGTATGTTTGCATTAGGTTTGATAATGTTGCAACAAGAAATAAGAATAGTATTTTTAAACTTTTGGATTGATGGATTACATTTCAATATATGTTTCTAGGAGAATGTATTTTTAATCACATTAGCTTTGTTTATTTAAAATACTTATAGGGTTGTTTAAAGTGCTTCTTTTAACTACCCATAAATATGTTTTGGAGCTTATATAAACTACTTATAAGGAAAATCACAAATAAGGTTCACTTTGATTTGATGATGTTAGATGTTATATCGAAATTGGATGAATCTTTATCACTTAATACTTGAACAACCATCGAACAACCAAAAAAGGGTCAGTTTCAATTCTTTGTTAGCAACTTTTATTCAACTATTCCGTTATTGAGGTTGAAGTTTAAGTTTTAAAATTTAATCAATCATTGTTTGTAACATGATATGTTTGTAGTGGTCGTATTATATTAAAATGATTTCATCTTATGCAATTTTTGGGAGTTACAATTGTTATTAGCGTTTTGTGTATTAGAAGTGATTCAACTATATAGAAGATGAAAATATATCTACCTATTATATAAAAGGAATGCTCTTATTTGCTGTAGCAGGCTAAAAAGAAGACACGTAAGCCGTGTGAAGCTCTAGAAAAAGGCCACGTAAGCCATTATTCTCTAGAAAAAAACCACGTAAGTCGTACCATCATTCTTTTCTCACACAAAATGCATTTTTAAGCTTGCATCATGAAGTTGACTATGGAGAATGAAAAGAAATTGTTTTCCTGTTAAATTTTAAAAACTAACTAATTCACGTATCTCTCTTACCCATTGCAATATCTATATCCTTTTACAATTTCTAAATTTAACTCGGATCTACTTTCACATTTTGTTGTTTTTTTATTTGCAACTCAAAGTGACTGGAAATGGACATGAGTCTCCAGCAAATAGTGACCGGAAGATTGGGATGAGCTTTTTTTATATATATATACTTTCGTTTTTTACTACTACTGTGTGTTACATATATTTGATTTTCTTTTTTCATTTTCCTATTTGTACCTCAAAGGTGATGCTGTTGTTAAAGGGGCGTCAGAAAGTTGAAAGTGTTGGAAATGTATATATTTACAAACATGTGAATGTCCGGATTCGAACTCGTGACCACGGGATTGCACACATTAGCGAATGAGAATTAAAGTTAATAATTAATGTTTATGTTTACGATTAATTATTACACATTAAGTCCGGTTAACGATCGTTATGTATTTAACGGAAAAATGACTAACGACCGTTAAAATGGAAAAGAGAAGGACTAGAAATGGAAACTTGGGAAAGTTATGGAATGGGCTTTGGGCTCCTCTTGGTGGCCGGCCATAGGCCTCTCAAGGCCTCAATTCCCTAACTTGTCCTCTAAGTTTTACCTACTAGTATATAAGGAGGGTGAGCTCTGGGTTTTCACACTTGTGCATTGAATTAACCTAGATCTCTCTCTTCTTTTCTTTGCATAGCTTGGCGAAACCCCATTTGTTAGGGAGTTCGTTTTTGTTTTGCATATCGAGGGCTTGTGTTAGATCTAGCAATCGCTTGATTCGTTGGTTAATTCGTGTGTACAAGAACGTGGTTGTAAGACATTATTCTTACACCATTAAGTACTTCTTTGGTTTGCTTTGCTCGAGGTGGTTTTGCTTTGCTCGAGAGATTTGATATTCGCAAGAGGTACGTTCGCATACTTTCGTTAATTAATTTATTTGTTATGATCTTAAGTCTTCCGCTGTGTACTCTTGATGTCTTTATGTTTTAGTATATTTTATATATCATAAATTTCAACAGTGGCATCACGAGCCTTGTATAACAAGTAATTAATTACTGAAACACATAATTAAAATAAACATGAATGTGTTATTATTTGTATGCTTAGTTCTAGGGTTTGCAAAACCTAAACCCTAATTTTGAGGGGGGGCGTGTTTTGGTGCCCTAATTAGGGTTTTGTAAACTTTTGTTTTAATTGGATTAGAAACCCTAAGATGCATGCAACTTTATGTGTATATGCGTAACTCTGTTTAATTGCATTAATTGTTAAGTGTAATTTATATCCATGATTATTACCTGCATGTTTTATCATGGATCTGTTTATTGTATGTCTTTCATGTTTTAAGTGATATACATTAAATAATGATAGATTTTGAATTGGGGAAGACCTCAATATTTATTAATTTTAATCAATTATGTGCTATGTGGTATATATTTAGTTTTGACTTACGCAATCGATGAATCGATGCATGTGGTTCACCTTGTACATAGATGAAAACGGGTGGAAGTCTTAATTAAATATATGCATATTGACAGATATAAAATTGGTTATTAATAAGATTTATCAAAACCGTTTGCATGTGGCTATTTGATATGCATGACTTTTATTTGTTATGTATTCATTGTTTATTTGTTTATTTTTCAAATACTTGCTTGTTTGTGTTTTGTAACAAGGTATTTTACAAGAAAAATAAACTGATCTAAACAATGGTGAAACATGTATTTTAAGAATAGTAATCATAATCGTTTAATTGATTGATGACTTTGGTACAAATGACCTAAAGGCTCACCCAGAATGAACTAATAAAAGGGGTTTAAAGAAGTGCGCACAATACATCGAATGGATGTCTTAGGTTGTGCTTTAGCACGTGCAGTCCTCGCCCTCAGTAAGTTCGAGTGGAGCTACTTAGTAAGTCATTAAATGTGCAAGCTCATCTTAAGGCGGTCGTGTTGATTCCATGCGCCACTTGGGTGGTAATTATCCGAAACACTAAGTGTTTACACTTATGCAAAAGTACGGTATAATGGATGATAATTAACAATAATTCCTTAATTGGTGAACCCAATACCTCAATTAAAGTTTGATGATGAAAAGCTTAAACATTAAAACAAGATAAAAATGTTTTAATATATAAACTATGCTACAAAGATGAATGCATGACATCTTTGTACATATTTGATTTAACATCAAAATTATTACCCTTTAAAATTTAAGTTATATGCCATCCAACGAAACGGAAACACCTAAGATTACTTTCTATTTGCGTGAGAACGTGATTTAGATCTTAATCAAAGGGTAAAATGTCCACGTGTCGTGAGAACGGGCATGGACGATTTTGCAATTTTTAAGTTGGAAAACTTAATTGAGTTAGGCGGTGGCGAAAACTCAAGGCATAAGATGGGATAAAACATGTTTACATGGCGATTGATATTGGCTATATGTAAATCCCATAAATCTAGGAATTGCAATTGAAATTGGCAATTGAGCAAATGCTCTACCATTTTGTATAAGGTTCATCACTAACGATCAAGCGATGTGATGAGATTATGACATTTGGATCCTAGTTTTCAATAAATATTAATTGGTTATATGAATATGAACCTTGGGTATTTAATTGTTTATTGAAAAGGAAAATTATCAAAATACTAATGATGGTTTTTGAACTTTTTCGTAGATGGCTCAATCGATAACACTATGAGCTTCTTGAGTGCCGCTTTCAAAGATATGATTGGAAGGACAAACCGACCGCCCTAATTTCAATGATTGGCATCGTTCACTTAGGATCATCCTTCGTGTTGCCAAAGGGTTGAAATTTTGACTACACCTCTGCTGAGCTCCTCCCAACACTAAGAATGCTCTTGAATTAGAGGCATATCGTGTTGAATATGAGAAGCATAATGATGTGGCGTGTCTAATGCTTTCGGGATGTCTGCTCAATTGCAAAACAATTTGAGCACTATCCGCCTATGAGCATGCTAGATGAACTCAAACGCATGTTTGAGAAGCCACCAAAGGTGACCGTATGAACTTATTGAAAAGGTTCACAGTGCAGCGGGAGGTCGGCAAATCTGTCTCCGACCACGTCCTTGAGATGAAACATCACTTGGACCAATTGGAGAAGCTCGGTGTGGTTACTCGAGCGATGTATGTGTCGGACTCATCAATCATTCCCTTAATCGAGAACGATTTGGTGATTTTGTCCATAATTTTAACATGCATTGCACGGGAAGGCGGTGAATGAGTTACATGCAATGCTTGTAGACTACGAGAAGAGATTGCCAAAGAAGGCTCCTACACTGCTGTGCTCGCTATCTGGGTGGTAGGGTGAATAAGCCTAAGCCAGCGGATAAGAAAGGAAAGGAAAAGGAAAGGGAAACAAGTTGTCATCCCACCAGCTCCTAAGAAGAACCACGAAAGAAAAGGAAAATCCTAAGAAGGATTTGTCTTGCCACCATCGCAACTCACCGTGTCACTGGAAGCGGGCTATCCGTTTATCACGAATGAGTGCCTTGAAATAAAAATAAGATGGTGCCTAGCTCATCGGTATTTTTATGTTTGAATTATTTTCTTTTCCTCATAAGTTAAATTCTGGATATATGATACGGGATGTGGTACTCACATCCGTAATACATCGCAGGACTTAGAGGCGAAGAAGTCGACTGTGGAGAGATACTTGTATGTTGGAAATGGAAAGCGTCACGGTATCGAAGCCATAGGGACTTTGATTTAGTGTTGCCTTCGGGCTTAATTTTAGAACTAAATAATTGTCATTATGCACCTCCATTGTTAGGGTGTCATTTCGGTTTGTGCACACTTTTACAAGTTATGGAATTTCGGTTTCTTTAAATAATGTTTTTACTTTAATGCAATTCCTATTCTTGGTGTGTTTGAAATTGATATGGATGGTTGTATATCCAATGAAAATAATTAGTTGTATAGCATTAGCAATAAGAAGAGCAAGTCGAACTGTGACTCTTCTTATCTTTGGCATTGTCGCCTTGCCCATATTGGCAAGAAACGCATGGAAAAGCCGCAACACGATGGGCTTTTACAAGCGGTCAATGATGAATCATTTGACAAATGCGAGTCTTGCATTCTTTGGGAAGATGACAAGAAACCTTTTCACCACAAGTGGAAAGGGCTTCGATCTACTTGGATTGATACACACCGATGTGTGTGGTCCACTTAGACATGTGTCAAAGCGTGGTCTTTGTCTACTTAACCTTTACGGATGATTTCGATCGTTATGGTTATGTTTATTTACTTAAACATAAACATGAAGTCTTTGAAACATTTAAGGTTTTCAAAAGTGAAGTAGAATTACAACTTGGAAAGAAGATTAAATCTCTTGATCCGATAGAGGTGGTGAGTATATAAGTCAAGAGTTCAAAGATTACTTAGTGAGTGTGGAATTATCCGGCTCACATCTCCTTATACTCCACAAAGAAAATGGTGTATCTGAAAGAGAAATCGTACCTTACTTGACATGGTACGATCAATGTTTGAACTTCGACTCTACCTTTACTTTTGGGATTATGCCCTTGAAGCGCTATTCGCATTTTGAATATGGTTCCAACTAAGAAGGTTGTTAAAACTCCATATGAAATATGGACCGGAAAAACTCCCAACTTTTCTTACTTAAAGGTGCAGGGATGTGAGCGTTTGTTAAACGTGACACACTGATAAGCTCCAAGCCGGATCTGTTAAGTGTATCTTTGTAGGATACCCTAAGGAAACTATGGGTTACTACTTTTACTACCCAATGAGAACAAAGTCATCGTGGCTAGGTATGGAGATTTCCTTGAAAGAATCTCATATCTCAAGAACTTCGATGGGAGAGTATATGATCCGGAATATGATCAAGAAGATACAACACCTACGAAACCACTAGCCAACTTCAAGAAGAACACGAAAGCTTAGGTGCTCCTCCGAAGTTGTTCCCATTCGTAGGTCCGAAAGGACTATCGAGCACTGACCGTCTATGTTTAAGCGTAGAGGTGGAGGAAAATATGGTTGGGATCTTAATGAACACGCCAACTATAAAGGCGCAATGGCGATCACGAAAAGGATAAATGGCGATTGCTATGAATGGGGAAATGCAATCCATGAAAGATAATGATGTACGGATTGAAGTTGATCTTCCTCCCAAGGCTAAGGTCGTTGGGAGTAAGTGGATCTTCAAAAGAAAACCGACATGGATGGCAATGTACACACCTACAAGGCTCGTCTTGTGGCTAAAGGTTTTACTCAAACCTATGGCGTTGACTACGAGGAGACATTCTCTCTCGTAGCGGACATAAGAGCTATTAGGATTCTCATAGCTATAGTTGCACACTATGACTATGAGATTTGGCAAATGGATGTCAAAACCGCTTTTAAGAATGGCCGTCTAGATGAAGACATCTATATGGCGCATTAGGAAGGGTTTGTGAATCCATTATTTCCTAACCGTGTATGCAAGCTTAAGAGGTCCATTTATGGATGAAGCAAGCATCAAGGCAATGGAATAAAAGATTCGATGGGAAATCAAAAGTTTTGGATTTACTCGAATCTTGATGAGCCATGTGTATATCACAAAGCTAGTGGGAGTCGTGTTACTTTCCTTATTCGTATGTCGATGACATATTAATCATGGAAATCATATACCAAGTCTAAATGAGGTGAAAGCCTATCTTGGTAAATGTTTTTCGATGAAAGACTTAGGGAAGCGGCATATATACTGGAATCAAGATCTCACGGGATAGATCAAGGCGGCTAATTGGTTTAAGCCAAAGTGCTTACATTGACAAAATATTGAAGAGATTCAATATGCAAAATTCCAAGAAGGATTTTGCCAATGCAAGTAAATCATGGTTTGAGCGACCAAGGTCATGCTTCAACACTGCAGAGGCGGCGCGTATGAAGAAAGTTCCTTATGCTTGGTGTAGGATCTATCATGTACGCGATGCGATGCACAAGGCTGATGTGGCGTTTGCTCAAAACTTGACCGATCGGTATCAGCGAAATCCGGGTGAAATTCATCGATCTAGCATTAAGCATATTCTCAAGTACCTTAGGGCTACAAGAGATATGTTCATAGTGTATGGAGGAAATCCGAGGCGAGCATGCATTACGAGTTCTTGCGATGCATCCCGGAAGTGTGACAAAGATGATACGAAGTCTCAAACGGGTTACATTTTGTCATCAATGGAGGTCTTGTGGATTGGAAGAGTAAGAAAGCAGACAACACTTGCGATGTACGCTTTCTGAGAAAGTGAGTACATAGCGGCGTCTCGAGGTCGCCATGGAAGCCGTTTGGATAAGGAAGTTTGTTTCGGGCTTGGTGTTATCTGCCGTCGATTGAACATCCTATTAAAGTATATTGTGACAATTCAATTTGCAATTACTTTTGCCCATGAACACAGAGTCATGAAGGGCACCGGACACTATCCTAGACAATATCACTATGTTCGAGAGCAAGTCGAGATAGGTGAAATTGAGTTGCTCAAAGTTCACACGGATGATAACCTAGCCGATCCGTTAACGAAGGCCTTGCAGTGAAAAACTTAATCATTTGTCCGATAAGTTTGGACTTCGTTTAGCTAGTAGTTTCATGCCCATCTGTGACTAAGTATTTTAGATAAAGGATATTGTAAACATTATTATTGAAATGAAATAAAGTATTTTTGTTATGTTTATTATTCATTTATTATAATGTTGTCCTATATTTACATGTTTAAATCCTTGAATAACTTAAGTTATTCTAAATAGTCCGTTGTCAATCAATAACATGGGAATGATATTGAATTAAGACAAATCGAGTATTAGTTAGAATATACTTGAAAGTATATTGATGCGTAGTATGACTAATTTGAGATGATATTCAATGAATTGAATATAGGACTTATCCCACCCACATGATGATACTTTATGGATCTTTGTCATTAAGTATATCATGGATATTTATCCTCGACTTGAGATACAAGAGATATGTCATGGATGTAGTGCATTTTGTGAAGCAATCTAACGCTACACGTGGCGGTAGTTATAAGGGTTGTTTCGAAGTGTTGCGAAATTTGTGAATCTGCTTGTAGTCAAAATGGGATTTGTTTCCTTCAAATTCATTTTGAAGTTTAATACTCTTGGGCCCTCGTAGGATTGTTAAGATGTTTGTATGGCCATACCCAAGGTCTTCGTTTAGAAGAATTGGTAATCTTAATAAATCATAAAGCGAGAAATGCAGAATAGTTAATTAAGAAATGAGTGAGATCCATATTCTTATTAACATGGTATTAGAAACAAAGGATGAATATGATGATGAATCATCAAACTTGGTTTTCTCCAGAAAACCATACACGAGTTGTACCGGGGCATTGGCGTGTTGCTAGACGCTAACCAATGTCATTTCACGTTTGTAAA
The DNA here is from genome assembly GCA_022545495.1 of Chrysanthemum lavandulifolium. NCBI lineage: Eukaryota > Viridiplantae > Streptophyta > Magnoliopsida > Asterales > Asteraceae > Chrysanthemum > Chrysanthemum lavandulifolium. The sequence goes on along the minus strand of CM040239.1, from coordinate 17,101,363 downwards.
CATATCCAGTGGGAGTGTTGGAAATGTATATATTTACAAACATGTGAATGTCCGGATTCGAACTCGTGACCACGGATTGCACACATTAGCGAATGAGAATTAAAGTTAATAATTAATGTTTATGTTTACGATTAATTATTACACATTAAGTCCGGTTAACGATCGTTATGTATTTAACGGAAAATGACTAACGACCGTTAAAATGGAAAGAGAAGGACTAGAAATGGAAACTTGGGAAAGTTATGGAATGGGCTTTGGGCTCCTCTTGGTGGCGGCCATAGGCTTCTCCAAGGCCTCAATTCCCCAACTTGTCCTCTAAGTTTTACCTACTAGTATATAAGGAGGGTAGGCTCAAGGGTTTTTCACACTTGTGCATTGAATTAACCTAGATCTCCTCTCTTCTTTCTTTGCATAGCTTGGCCGAAAACCCCATTTGTTAGGGAGTTCGTTTTGTTTTGCATATCGAGGGCTTGTGTTAGATCTAGCAATCGCTTGATTCGTTGGTTAATTCGTATTATACAAGAGCGTGGTTGTAAGACATTATTCTTACACCATTAAGTACTTCTTTGGTTTGCTTTGCTCGAGGGTGGTTTTGCTTTGCTCGAGAGATTTGATATTCGCAAGAGGTACGTTACGCATACTTTCAGTTAATTAATTTATTTGTTATGATCTTAAGTCTTCCGCTGTGTACTCTTGATGTCTTTATGTTTTAGTATATTTTATATATCATAAACTCAACAGAAAGGTCGTAGGCTCGTAGCTAACGAGGAGCTTGATGTTGGTTTCGTTAACTGCAGTCATGAAGGCGAAGCAAGGTAGAAGATGATACTCGTGAGTATGATGTGATAGGTGATTTATATAACTTCTTTTCTTTTTGAAGAGCTATTAGCATGGACGAGTATTTATTTTTTATGATAGTTCAATTTTAGTGTGTTTAGTTTTGTAGCTAACTTGTGAATGGTGGTTCGTACATATTTAATTAATTATATAGTAAACTTTTAAGTCACTAAAGTAATTGTTTAATATAATGCAATTACTATAATTTAACATGGGCCTTGGTTTATTTTTTGGATGGTAGTGTATAATCAATATGAACTATATTGCCAAAAATGGTAATTGTGATTGAAGTTTGTTATGTAGTTCTTAGTCAATCAATAAAAAATATTAAAAGAGGGTTTTTGCATAAGTCATTTTCTACTAGGTGGAAGTCTTTTATTGGTTGCTTCAATAAAAAATATTAATTGATGATGTCATATATCTTTTATTTTTATCTTTTTTGTTTTAATATATTTACTTTATTTTATCTTTTCTTTTACTACACTGTTTCTTGACTGTCGTTTTCTTTACAGCCTTTTGTAAATACCAATGACATGCATAGCTTTTTATTAGTTTTTAAAATTTAAATTCATATCAAAAGAAATTTCTTTCATTCAAATGTATTCATTCATCTGTCGTTTGACTTCTTCATCGAGCATTTTTCTTTGGTATGTAGCTAATTTAACTCTGGTTTCAATTTAACTTTTCGATTGAATTTGTGGTAGTTTTTCTTATTTTGTTATAATGCAACGATCTTCTCCAGAACACATGATATCGATTTTTAGAAATGTACATAAGTTGTAATTTTGTGTTGTTAGTTTATTTTTTCTTTGTTTGAATTTGAAGTATAATGAAATTGTTGAATGGAAGCTTTTGCTTTATTGAGAGGACTTCGTTAAGTGAAAAATATTGATATTTAAAGATCCCTCTTTGTTTAATTATCTTAAGTAGTATTACTGTATTAGTTTAGCTCTCAATGAGCAAAGATTGTTGCGGTCATAAAATAAAAGATGGTCAAAGTTCTTTCAACATTCACCTTTTGGCATACACTGCACCATGTCTTTTAGCTTCATTAGCATCTTTTTATGTTGGATGAACAACAACTGTTTGATGTAATGTATGAATAAAAAGAAATTTCAAATGTTGAATTAAATTTTTGTAAATGATGATCACATGTTATCTTCGGAAGGACTTTATAAAGATAGAGTATAATTTACATTAGAAGCCTTTATTATGCTTATTATTTATAAGCTTAGATGTTGCAAATATTAAATGTTGAAGGTACAAATTCTATACCGTAGATGATTATTAGAATCTCTGTTATTCATAATTTCTTTGTTGTAACTTCTTTACATTAATGTAAGTTTTTCCTAATGGACTCTGAAGTTGGAGATGAAAAAAATATAACAACAATGGTTATATCCTATGAACTTCATGTTCACTGCTCTTAATCAAGGTCCTTGGATTTTTGTAGGGAACGACAGTGGAGGACCAGAGGGTGCCTGATGCCATAAGTATCGAGTTCAACCTACAAATATATAAGGTAAAAGAAATATGTTTAAAAGCAGGTCGTGTGTTTATTCTTTTTGTATTGTTTCCATTGTAATATTAAGCATGGGGTATAATGTTCAACCTATAAAAGAGCAGCCGTGCTGGAGGAGCATTGGAATTTCACAATGTAAGAATCACTTTACCAACGCTTAATGGTTTATGGTTTTAGAGCTTTTTTTTTGCAAATACTAGAGTGGCCATTATCACTCTCCCTATTTGTGGTTTATGGTTCTTAACCTTCTGGTTTGCCTTTGTTGCCACAAGTCAGGGGAAGCAAAATGAACCAAATTTATAGTGCATTGCAAAATATTTTGGTTGTTGATGCAACAATATCCATTTGTTTTGAGTAAAAAATGGTTTGCTAACATTAAGTACGGCCGAAATCTTTGGATGTTAGCTGAAGGGCTACAAATCTTTGACTGTACTATATATGATTCATAGTTAATTTTTTTTTACCTTTTTACGAGGTTTGTACCATGATGTTACATAAACTTTGTGCCTATAACTCTTGCTTACTATTTAATTAATCTTTACCATAATAATTGTTTTTAATACTTTTTTTTTTCTTATTTTCATCTTAGGCACCATTGATAATTGCATAGTAGCTCTTTGCATGTCAAAGTTGTTGGTGAAGAGACAGGGAAAAGAACCATGCAAATGTATCTATAGCACTTACGGTAAAACTCAATCTATTAGTATAAGTTTTTTCCTCACCTTACCCTTGTCATTAATTTTACCCAACCCCACCCTTAAAGAGTTAGACCCTACATTTTGAAAATGAGACTATCTTGCCTGATGTTTTGAGTTGGTTGCGGGATGGATCAAGTCTTTCGAAAAACTATCTCAAATTGTGCTAACTGTCAATTACAAAACATTTTATATATGTTTTTACCTAATTGTATAACAATGTTACACGTTATATCAAGTGTTTATATTCACCATTCACTAATAAAGATTTTTAAATGAGCACTGAAGTTGGGGTTGCCAATTTGTGTCATTGTAATCTCATCTCTAGGGTCGTGAGGTTTTTAGGGTCGTTTGGTTTTTATGGTCATTTGGTGGATGTAATTGTTTTAGTGTTGTTTGAGGGTCGTTGTATTTCCTAGCATCATGCTAGCGAATATAATCAATATAATATTTTAAGTTGAGTAAAAAAATCATGAAGTTGCTCATTTGACAGATGGAGCTAGCCATCCTCAAGTACATGGTGAAGTACAACATGAAACTAAGAAAAGGTCGTGGATTAGCTTAAGGTATGTTTCTTTTATCGTTTGATTTATTCGTATACTATTGATCAACACAATGCATAAAATGTTATATTAATCAACTCATTCCATTGTCATATTTATATACGGACGTTGGCTTATTTTTATTTATATTATGCTCAACCTATTAAAAACAACCCATAAAGGGAGACCATTTGAGATTCATATACACAAAATCTTTTTGATGGATTCTTATCTAAATTAATAGAACACGGATCTACTCGCTTCTACATTTAGTATGGAACTTAATGTTGGCAACATCTATTTGTGTATGTATTTTTGCAAAAGCCTGAGTTTAAAGGGGTGTTTGGCTCTATTAAAGTTTTATTTTTCTCTGCTAAAAAACTGCAGTTTAAAGTGTTGTTTGGGTGGTTTTAAGTGGTATTTTCTGCAAATGTCCGGTTTAAAGGGGTGTTTGTATCTATTAAAGTGGTGTTTTTGGGTCATTATAAGTGAGATGCATATGGCGTCACTTGGTATCACATTGTCTAACCTCTAACTTTCTAATTATTATTTGCACATTTTTTCATAAACTTAAACTTTGTTTCATCTCTACAAAACTTGGACTTCGTATGGCACTCTATAATTGTAATCCTTTTGCAGCATTCCAAGATGAAAGCTTGCAGATTGTAAATGATGATGTGTCACTGAATAAAGATTTTACCGATGCAATAAGAAGAATTGCTATCCGTGGTATGTTAAGTATAAATCATGTATCTATGGGCCACATTTTAGAGCAAGTTGATAGGTCACTAGTTTTACAACACAAGCTTACTAGAAAGAGATAGAGAAGAAAGGCGGATGAACAAGCTACACGAACACACACACACGTTAAGCAATAAGGACGGTTAGGCGCAAGAGTATGTGTGAAAGAAATAACTTGAACAACCAACCTTCAAATGAAGGTTATTACAATGTATTTATAGGCAAGGAGCTAGGGCAACACTCCCTCTCCTTCCCTATTTCCTTATTGGAAATGAGCCTAAGCTTATGGGCCTTCTACATAAGCTAGACCTTAAACAAACATAAAGGCCATATTAAGCTAACTATTACATAATAAGAACTAACACTTGAATAATAGTTTAGGAGTGATTCCAACAATCTCCCCCTCAAGTGTTGGTGATTATAAACGGTGAAGGCGTTGATGTAATAGTAGCTTTGACGTCTTCTGACATTCTTCTTTCTTGTGAGAAGAATTATCTTTATCGAGCAATCTCCCGGTGTAGAAATTGTCTTCTTGACGGTTATGCTTTGACGTCAACTTTAACTTTGTTCTTTGATAGATGTTCTTTGTGGTGAAAGTGATAGTATGTAGTTGTCAGCATCAAATCTGCATCAGGTCTGCTTCGCTGCTCCAGTGTCTCCACGTCATTCTTCAACATGCCCACACACTCTTTGACGTTGGATTTCAGTACTGATGAAGTTCTCTAAGTCTTTAACTTTGTAGATTCTTTGATTGACGAAGAATCATTCTGACTGTTGTGTTGCTTTAGGATAGAACTTCCATTAGTGAGGATGTTGGTGTGAACATGTGAAGAATCTGCACGATCATTCCGCTCGATGCTTCCATAAGGAGTAAACATAAAAGCGGTTAGTAATAAGCGGATTCCAGCACTTACAAGTTTGAACTTGAGAGTTAACGGCATAGTGTGAAAACTCAACTCTAATTCTTACAAAGGCCGTTCTGAACCGAGTCCCACAAGTGAGATAACACGATGTGCGAAGTACACCTACGGTTCGGATGAGTCGTTGAGGTACACGAAGCATCATCTCACGATTGTAGACCGTTTGAGACACACTAAGCGTAATCCACGGGAGTTACCGAAGTGACTGCTTTGTCGAGTTGTTTGATGTTGACCTGGCGGAGTTTCCTTTCAATCACCGAGGATCACCGATGTGAACCTCTCATAAATGTTCTCGACAGTTGCCAAGATCTCGTGAAGGACTCTATATGAACCACCGAATCATCGATGATCTTATTTGTTGATCAACAAGTGATGAAATGTCAAGTGTTCCTAAGAGATCTTTTGATGAATCTCGTGGCTCTAGACTCGATTGTGCGTTTTGGTTTTCTGGCGGAGACTAGGGAGAGGTCTCCTTCTTCAATATCGGCAATCTCTAAGAAAAGCCGATAGATTATGTAGGGTTCCACGTGAGAATGAAACAAGCTTACATTGAGAGAAACTTGAGTGGCTAAGAAGGTTTAGTGCATGCGTCCTTTGGGTCCATGACGACTTTTAATCTTCAATACCGGCGTCATCAAATGACAACTAGTAGCATATGAATTGAACCCGTGTGCGCCCTAAGTTGAATAATGTGGAGGGCTATTTGTTTTCACCCTTTACTTTACATTTCTTTTTATTCTTCAACTCCTTCTTTCTCGATTCTCATTTTCTCCTTTTTTACAATCATTCCTAAGGACTTCTAACACTAACTAATGGTAGTGTCCTTGGGTAGATCCTCCGACTCTGGCGGATCATAGACAGTTATTCCTAACCTTAGTCACCTTATAACTCCATGACTAACCTATGTTGCCATTAAAACCATTTGAAATGAAAAATCTCTCACGGTGTTTATGAATGAAAAGCGTTTTGAGCCACCGTGAAGATACGATTTTGCATAAATACTCCCCTCACATGTGCTTAATAGTTTTAACGGTTAAATGCACAGTGAGGAAAAGCCTTACATTTTGAATTGATCCACTGAAATAGACAATCCCCATGAGACACGGTTACGTTGCATAGTTAAAGAGTTACATTGTCGACTTTTAGGTGACAACTAGCTCTAATAACTACCTTGAAGGTATAGACAAACCTCGAAAGGTTGTCAAACCCGTCAGAGTTCATGTCTATCAAGAGTTTCTCGAATGGTACATTCTACTCAGACAAGTCCTTTGCGAGACACGTTTACATCACTAGCGAACTAGCTTGAAATTATTACCCGTCCCGGACAAGTCTTTTCGAGTTACTAACAGTTAAGGATTTCGTCAATTCGTTGGTTAAGTCTATGCACACGAGAAAGCAACAAACATATTTCTTATCACATATTTTCTCCCCCTCAAAAATGGCATATAAAATGTTATTTTTTTGAAACGGTTTGAGAATAAATATGACCATTTCGAGTGTTGCGGGAAGAGTGACACAAAGAAAGTTTTGTTTGAACAAAGTTTTAAAGTCAAATACTCCCCCTCAACAAGTGATATAAACGGTTGAGGTTTTGAAAATCGTAAGGGGAAGTACTTGTTCTTTTGAGTAAAACCTTGAAAAATAAACGGTTTGATAGGTTTTACTCAAAGTAAGCTTTCGCTCCTTTTATAAGGATTGCGACCTCAAGCGTACCACGGGGTCCTTTCTTTACAAGAGCGGGTTGTACACTAATATGTGCACAAGCCATTGTGAATAATCAAACAAACAAAATCACACTCAAGAATGTTAAGATAGTACCCAATGATTGCAGACGATCAGCTACTTTCTGAGGACGTTGGAAAGTCATAATCGGAAAGTTTGGTCATCCTCCCACATAGCTCTCCAACCGTTGCATCTGATCCCGATGAATCAAACATTCATCAATCCTAGTGATTAATCAACAAACATCCTTGTGATCCTTTGAATTCCATCTCTTTGTCAGAATTATACCCAACTCAATGTCCTTCAATCGATATGACAATCCATATCGAACCATCTCTAGGGTGGCGTCGTAGAACTTAGTGAATTTCATCGAAAGCCATGAAGCAAGTATGATGATTTTCACTTTGGTAGACAAACCCAAACTTTTATTTATGAACGATTTTGTACTGAGGTTCTTGATTGAATCCGATGAAGTGTAGAATTTAGGTAAGATTTGAACCCGAGGTGGAGAACTTCAATACGCTCTTTGATTTGAAGTGTATTAAAACAAGGAGTGCAGTAATGTACTTGATCTAAATTTCGGTTGAGGTTCAGGTTAGGGCTCAGGTATGTCGTGATCCTCACCACCCGTGTATGTAAAGTGATCAACGGTTTTCCCCATTGGTGGTGTGGTTTCTGAATCCCTTGGTTGATCAGATGATGGTGGCTGTGTAGCTTATTGTGTAGTGGTGATAACCTGCTTAACCATTTATCGAATCATTGGATGGAGTTGCATTCTTAACGGATTTTGTTGTTGACATAGGTGTTTCTTATGTTGATGGAGGTGATGATTGAGATGATGATTTGGGTTTGGTAGAAGTGTCAAGAGGTGTTCTGTAAGGCCGTCGAGGTTTGTGTATAGGATTGTCAACTATGTAGTTGTCGATTCCTTCTTTAACTTTTCCTCCTCGGCTCTAGCGACTTCTTTTCCTCTTTTGAATCATTTCCTCTTGACCACCAAATTATCATCGGTGACTCTTTCATCCTTATCATGATCGTAAACTCCTTCGTCATATATTTCCACATCTTCACCATGCTTTTCTTCTTGCGGTTAAGTTGTTGTTGTGGTTGCTTCATTTCAACAGTTGTAGTGAGCGGTGACACCACGATCCTTACGGGTTGATTAACCGGATCGGATGGGGTAAGAGATGTTTGCAATGGATCTTCCATAAGTGAAGGACTCTTGCTTGACCCTCCCCTTGCCGGGTTGATTAACCGGAAAGGTTGAAGCATGGTATTCCATCCTTTTACGCTTTAATGACTTACGAAATTGTATTTCCTTATCCATTGAATCTTACTCATCATCAGAATGACTTTGTGAGTATGAATTTGAATGGATGTTTGCAGAAGGATGTCCACAGCAATTTTGCAAGATGAATATGAGCATATGAAGTTGTTGAAGATGACACGGAGATTGTTCTTGCCAATTGTTTTGTCGTATCCAACTGGGAATGTGTTTGCCATCAAGAGCTCAGCTGGGGCATTGATAATTGCTTGATTTGCAGCCATTTTGTGATCTGAAAGTCATTAGACAAAAAGACAGACATATGGAAACACAAAGTGTTTGTTTTAGTCTGATTTATTATATAATTCCTTGTTTGATGGTAACATGCTTATGTTAGTTACAAGTCCTAAGTCACATTTTTCCAATTGATTGAAGTTGAAGTGATAAGTTACGTGAACACAAAGTCCAATTTTTCACTTAACACACAACATATAAACGTTTGCAAGCATAAGCGTAACATTAGATAATAGTGACTTATGAGTAACATTTAACAAGTAACGTATGCATAATAGGCCGAAATGTAGTGAACAATGGTTTATGTGTAACAAGGATCCTTATGCGTAAGAAAGGAGCTTATGCGTAAGAGTAAGCTAAAGCGTAAGACCAAGCTTATGCGTAAGAGTTTCTTACGCGTAAGACAAGTTCAAAGGCTTTAGGCTTACGCATAGGAATAAGCTAGATGTTATGCGAAAAGTTTACTCGTAAGAGTAAAGCTTATGCGTAACAAGCCTTGATTACGAATATCTTTCCAAAATACGCGTACTCCACTGTAGACCTCTTATGCGTAACATGTTAAACATAAACATGAAAACTTGATTGCAGTTAATTCCAAACAACTTTTAAATCACAAAGCAAGCATAAGAACATATCAGATACACACAAAAAGACTTAGGCGTAAAATTACTTAAACCCTACACCCTTGATCTATGCATAAGAGATATAGTTACACAAATCAAACAAGAATGTTTCTGGAGTGTCCTAGATGTCATGTGAGTGCAAAGGAACAAGATTTAACACATTTTCACCACAGAATCAGAAGATTCATGGGAGATGAACCCTAAAAGCCTAAAACTTAAATTCTTACAGTTTAGATGTTTCTGGGCTAATTTAAAGGTTCAAAGCATGCATATAAACTTATTCACACACTTTCTTGACCACATAAAACACATCACAGAATAGAAAAACCCTGAATGAGCGCAAGAACCCTAGAATTCAAATTAATGAAGTTTAAGATTCTGGATGGTTTTGGACGATTGAAACAAGTTTAATAGACACTAAGAAAGGTTTTAACATAACTCATTTCAATCCAAACACTTTTAAGTATAAACACCCAATTCGTTCGAGTGAACAATTTTCCAAAATCAGTTTAAAGAGTTTTAACCGTTGGATTTGAAAGATTTTTGAAATCCTTGTATAGAATCTTGATCAAAACAATTTAGAACTTACAGATTATGAACAACTTGAATGGATTTTGAAGATTTTATTTGGGTCGTTTGATCTTGGTTAGACAAAACACTTGTACGGCAAGAAACTTAACGATACTCCCCCTCGACTTTTAAAATAATGAATTTTGTAAAAACATTTGAGTCCGAGGAGAGAAGCTGACAAGAAATGTATCCACCATTTTAGAAGAAACAACATAATAATGGAAACATGCAAGTACAAGGTTTTATGAAACCGAAAAATATTTTCTTTCTCCCCCTCAACACTTGTTCGGGAAAATTGTGAAAAGTTTGAAAGAACACAGTGTTGACGGAAGATTTGTACTTGCGATGTTTTTAAAGAACCAAACCGGTGGACCAACTCATTAAACCTAGCAGGAGCTAAGGCTTTGGTGAGGAGATCGCCGATTGGTATTCAATACCAGTATAATTTAAGCATGCACTGCTCCACATGGTCCTTGATGAAATGATAGCGAAGATCGAAGTGCTTTGATTTCGAGTCTTGAATCGAGTTGCGAGATCGCAATGGCACTCGATTGTCGCGATACATCGAGATTCTCATCAAATACATAACCATAGTCTTTGAGTTGTGTTCTCATCCGGATGACTTGAGCACAACACGCCAACATGGCTACATATTACGCTTGGTTGATGACATCGATGTACAATCCTGCTTCTTTGATTGCCAAGACACAGTTTATCACCAAGAAATTGTAGTGCTCACGAAGTACTTTTCGTGAATCTAAACATCCTGCGTGATCGACATCCGAAAAGCGATTAGTTCAAAACCGAAATCCTTCGGATACGGATCCCCAAGTTAATGGTTCCCTTGATGTATCGGAGGATTCTTCTCCTAGAAGGTGGGTTTCGGTTGGTCGAGGCCGATGGCGGGAGCATAGATAAGCGGCAAAGACAATATCGGTCGACTTCTTTGTTAGGTACATTAGAGACCCAATAATACTACGGTATTTTGTAGGGTCCACTAATTTCCCATTTAAGTCGACATCTAGCTTCTTGGTATGAGTCATTGGTGTGGCATAAGTGTCACAGGTTTTCATTCCAAACTTGTTTAACAATTCAAGGGCATATTTGGACTGACTCAAGAAAATACCACGGGGTGATTGATGAACTTGCAATCCTATAAAGAATGTAAGTTCACCCATCATGGACATTTCAAAATTTTTCTTCATTAATTTTTGCAAAAGCGATTGAGTACTTGTTATGTGTAGACCCAAAAATGATGTCATCCACGTAAATCTGAACAATTAAGATATGTGCCCGTGATATTATATAAAAGAGTAGGTCGACCGAACCTTTGGTGAAATTATTGGCAATGAGGAAAGATGATAGCTTATCGTACCATGCAGGAGCTTGTTTGAGACCATAAAGAGCTTTGTTCGGTTTGTAAACGTGGTTCGAGAACTCGGGATCAACGAATCCATCGGTTGGTGACATACACCGTTTCTTTAAGTTGTCCATTGAGAAGCGGTTTGACATCCATCGATGACCGTCATATTCATATGAGCATGACGCGAGAAATATCGAACGACCTCAAGGCGAACAGCCGGAGCAAAAGATTCTTCAAAGTCTATACCCTCTTCCCGATGATAACCCTTAGCAACGAGCCGTGACTTGTTTGGATAACATTTCCTTGACATCAATTTGTTTTCCAAATCCATTTTAGACCGATGACATAAACCCACGATGGTCTTTCAACCGGTTCCCATACTTCAAGACGTTTGAATTGGTTAAGTTCTTCTTGCATGGATTCAATCCAGGTATCTTTTGTCATTGCGTCTTTGATGTTTTTAGGCTCAGATTGGCAGATAGTGAGTGCATAAATGCAGTGCTCACCATCTGAGTGAAGACGTTGTCTCGTGACGACTGGTTGGTTTGGGTTGCCAATAATATTTTCCAGAGGATGGTCTTTAGTCCATCTATGTGTTGAGGGTTGATGTTGGTATACATTGTGCAGATTTTGAGGATTCAAATGGTTTGTGGAAGATTCCGCGACATCTGGTGCAGCAGTCTCATTAGCAAACGGGTTAAAGAACGCATTTGGATCAAAATCTGCAGGTGGGGTACTTCATTGAGAATATCATCACCGGTTCATCATTGTTGGAGCGGTTTGTTCAACATTGTGGTGGAGTCAACTGTGTAGGTGCATCTCTGCATGGTTGTTGTAGCAGTGTGTCAATATAAGAGTAGTATCGTTGTTGACGGAAACAACGGATACACCTTGAGCACTTTCCTCAATATCGCCACCGAACAGAGGAGCAAATAACCGTTCCATCTGTTGACGAGAGAGTGGGGGCTTTGTTTAGGCGATGATGGGGTTGAGGAAGTTTAAGCGGTTGTGACCGGGTTCTAATTTGTTATACTCGGAAGCCATTGTGAAGAAGTTTCATAATCGGCTTCCCTCAAACCGACAAGCTGTCTTTAGCGATTTGAAACTTTGATGAAGTCTACATTTCCTCTAACTTTTGAAGGTTTCGGTGTCTGTTGAATTTGTAGATGAGCGATAAACCACACAAAGAAAATCGACTAATTGCGAAAGATTGTTCGAGGGTAAAATGCGAAATCACACCAAACAAACCACGAAGGCGAAATAATCGACTTTCCCAGAATGTTGTGATCTTTGAATACTAATCAACGTGAAAATGCAATAATTCGATACCAAGACCGTGTGTGAGGCATCATAACATCATATTTGGGTAACTTCACAAGATCACCGTGAAATTGAGACGATAACTCCAAAGTGAGGCGTTTGAGCTACATATCGTCTTATTTCTTCCCCTTAATTGGAGAAATTCAAGAAGGCATTGGGTTTCGCAAAGAAGCATGTGGTCAAACAAGGAAGCAATGATCACCTACACACTCTCTCCTCTCGATGTTTTCAATGATTCGAGAATCATACACCACGATATTGATGATGAATTGAAGACATCGAAACCATGTATAAGGAGACAAATAAACCATGTATGTCCAATTGATCGAACAAGTGTGAAGTACCAAAAATATTTCGAGAGAGTCAACTGGCGATAAAACTTCTCTGTTCATAATGTTGATCATCAATTTGTGACATTGTTGTAGAAACACTTTTATCTTACATTATCAAAGATTCGATTGTTGGAGGTGCATCTACAACAATGATAGTTGTTGTAGTTTCGAGTGTATCCGAAATTAGAGTAGTATCGGTTGTGCGGTGAAACATTCGATACATCGAAGCCACGACTTTAGAAAGATTCTTTAACGGAGGAGCAATCAATGTTTCCAATTCATGACGATTAAGTACAATGGTGGAGCGGTGATGGATCATGATATTTTTACGGTGAGAAGCGGGTCCTCTGTTGTTTTGCGGTAGAAGCCATAGTCATTGTACTGCGTAGAAAAATAGAAGGGGCAAGAAAGAAGAAACACATGGATCCCAAGTGTAGCTGGGTTCCAGTGTTAGAGGCATAAAGATGTAGTGTCAATTATCTTCTTGACACCGAACATGCTATTTTGATGATTTCCTTTCACCCTCACGGATGGATGTAGAGGTATCTCACTTGTTTTGGTGCAACTACTTAGTATCTGGCCTGTAGGAATCCACCTAATACCAACAGTTTTGAAAACTCTACCCGTTGGAATCCATCTAAGTTTAGATCTAAGGGATGTTGAAACTTCTTTTGGGAAGAATTTGCGTCCTATATTGATCCACCTATTAGGTCTCTGAAATTTTACGTTTAGATCAACGGGTTTAGTTCTAGCTGTTTGAGGTAACTTAGGTTTTGGTTTGCTACTACAAGCAGTGTTCAGTAATACACTCGAAGGTGATACACTAGGTCGTGAACCTAAGATTCCATCCTTTTGGAGTAGTGCCATTTTCCTAGCCTTTTCTAGATCATAGTTCTTGTATGCGTCATTTGAATCATATGAATGTTTCGTTTAATGCTCGGTTTAGACACGTTGTTTGAACTAATCCTAGATTGGCGAGCGACCACTTGTGCAGTATAATGAAACAGTTTAATGAAACATGTTTAATAGAAGCGAAGCATTATTGTTGGGCCGGAATGTGGAGTGGTGGTTTTGACAAATGATTATTCTCAACAACTTGGGAGGAAACCGTGGTTTTGAAGATTTTGAGCGTTGATTTAAAAGCGGTTGGATGTCTAACAAGCCGATTGGTTTCGATTGGTTTTAGAGATGATTTCCCAAGATTGTTGGTTTTGCAAAATTAGTATCCACACTCTTGTCGGTGAATCTTCTCGGTTTGTTTTGTAAAGCAACATGTGCAAGCCCCTTTGCTTGAATTTGAGCCTTTAAATGCTCATTTCTTTTACTAATAAATCCACACGATTACTTTGTTCATTTGAAAGTGACCATTGTGTTTTGAAAAGATTTGTTTTGTAATTTAAGTTCAAGAGAGATGCAATGTGCCTCTAGTTTTGAAAAATCTTTATGAAACCGAGCAATGGTCTTTTGAGAAGAATGATTTGATTCAAGAGTTTGATTTGACGTTTCGGATGAATTGATTTCAAGAAAGGGCTCGGACATGAGATAGTTATGCGACATTGTGCAACACTGTTTGGTCAACCTCTCCTTCATTATTGAATTCGAGTTGCTCGGTATGTTGTATCGCATTCTTGAGCGAAGATGATCAACGATGGGTTGTACCTCGACCATCCGATGCGTGTCGGTGTCATAGGTGGGTAAGATATCTTCCTCAACCATTTGTTCTTCGTCACGGTTTGGCTCGATGTCGTAGTTAAGTATGATATCTTCTCGGATCTGCTGCGTCATCTTGCTTTTCAATGCTACAACCTCATTGTCCGCATTCGAAGCGATGCGATACTCACAACATTCTCAACGTCCATTTGAGCATTCCTTTCATGTACAACAACTCTTGCACCTTATGCGATTGCGGAAATTGGGAATTAGATCTTTGTCGGCGCTTGAATGCCGAGATATGGCCATGAATCCTTCTTGCAATGCCACAAATGGATCTTTATGATTATAATCCATTTCACTTTCTGCGGAAGAATCAAAGAGAAGAAAAGGTGCGAAGACGATATAGCACCCGAAGGCGATATAGTAAATTTCAATTTCCTCCAAAATAATTTTGAAAATTTTGACTCTAAAATATGAAATTCACTATAAAATTCAATTCTAAGGTTGAAAGAAAATTTTGAGTTATGACAATTTAGGCGCCAAATTTTACAGAAAAATTTGAATTTGGGCCCAAAATTTTGAATTTTGACCAAAATTTTCACGGTTAAACCAAAATTTGAATCTAGCGTAAAATTGAACGTTTAGTCTCCTCGATTTTTTTTTTTTTTTTTTTTTTGAAAACTTGTGTTGATGGATCTTTGTAGTCGAATGAACCTTTGTTGATGAAGTATCCTTAGGCGTAGAAATCACAATTAACCAAGTAGAATTTATCGTAGAACACACCAAAGTTCTGCGTAAGCGAGTACAAGTTATGCGTAGTTTTAGCTTACGGCGTGGCGAGGAAAAAAGGCTAAAGTTATGCGTAACTTGAAGTTAGGCGTAGAAACTTAGGCGTAGGATTACCTTATGCGTGGGACTAGGTCTACGCGTAAGGTGAATCTTAAGCGTGGGTTTTTCTCTGGCGTAGCTTATCTTAGCGTAAGTTTGGGTTTTATCCCAAGTGATCTTTTACACTATCACGGTTGCAAAAGATATCCAAAGTCGACGTATTTTCGGACTTATCCAAGTAAGAAAACACGGAGTAAACCACGAAATGAAGATCAAACCAAGGATAATCTTCACGCTAATTTTAGGGTTTCAATACGCGTAGGATTACTCGTAATTTTGATTTTGCCCAAATGTGTTTCTAAACCGATTTTTGTTATGGAATAGCTTCAATAGTACCAAAATAACACAAAAGTGTGAAACTTGATGTACCAAAACGGCTAAACGGGTTACGCGTAGAACGACACCCAAGAACAAAAACAAGCTTAAAAACTATGATCCACGCATAAAGTTTGAAACTTTTTTTTCAAAAAACGTTAGTTTAACACCTTATAATATTGAAAGTACAAGAATCTTGGATTAAAAAGTGTAAAAATGCGTTTTAAGCACAAAGTTTCGGATACATAAGTTAAGCGTGAGACCAAAACTCACTTCAAACAATGCGTTCACTCGACTATTTGGCGATTGATACCACCGATAGGTCACTAGTTTTACAACACAAGCTTACTAGAAAGAGATAGAGAAGAAAGGCGGATGAACAAGCTACACGAACACACACACACGTTAAGCAATAAGGACGGTTAGGCGCAAGAGTATGTGTGGAAGAAATAACTTGAACAACCAACCTTCAAATGAAGGTTATTACAATGTATTTATAGGCAAGGAGCTAGGGCAACACTCCCTCTCCTTCCCTATTTCCTTATTGGAAATGGGCCTAAGCTTATGGGCCTTCTACATAAGCTAGACCTTAAACAAACATAAAGGCCATATTAAGCTAACTATTACATAATAAGAACTAACACTTGAATAATAGTTTAGGAGTGATTCCAACACATGTAAACGGAACTTTAAGGACAAATGAAAGTTCGTCAACGGACAGTGCATTGCATATGGTTACGTTGACATTGAATCGCCTGCAAAAGATGAAAAGTGTCCTTATTCATGTGGTTCTATTCTGCTTAAATCCAGAAATAGTTTCGAAAGACCATCTTGCAACTAAGGTATATTGGATGTTTATACTGCATCTTTTATGGGATTGACCCAAAAGACATTTTGTTTAGATTTTAATTAAATATTAAGTGTGTTATTCTATTCATTATATTAAAACGAGGTTCTTGATGAGGTCATTAAAGAGGTATGTTTGGGTGTTGATAGTTTGGTGCTCTTTAAGTCTTAAGTTAATTAAGTTTTGGCTAGATCATAATTTTTTGGCAGTAACTTTCTATTGTTTTCATATCCAGTTTAGGCATCGTGGTTATTACATCTCATTAATGTACTTGGTAGAAAGATAAATAATTTTCTTTTATATTTATGGTCGTCCTTACTATGTTGTAAATTTTGAAAACAAAATAAACTTATACTGCCCGTGTATTACACGGGTTTTAAACTAGTAGTTTATGTTTAAGAGTTCAAATTCGTTCAACATGATTGGATTTTGAATTTCGTGTGTGTGAATATTGAAAAAAACTAATTAATCTTCTATATCTATACTACATATAATAAAAAAACGGTCAAATGAGAGAGAGTTGAAAAGTTGAATCGTTGAAATTGGTCAAATGAGAGAGAATGCATAGTGCAATTAATACTCTTATTAAAACACCCAATTACTTAAAAGTACAATAATTTATTCACATTGTACAACCAATTAAAAGCATATCTACCAAATTAAAAACACCATCCCTTACTAAAAAGTACAATAAAATTTTCATAACGTACAATTTAAAGAAGCTACAACATAATACAAAATATAAAATAATTAAACACACTAATTAATGATATTTTTAGAACAACTTAAAATGAAAAATACATGTTATTATACACATTATACAAATTAATAAAACACACAAAACTTCATACAAGCTAACAAGTTGATGTTACATATAGTTTCGAAAACCGGACCGGACCAACGTGTTCAATCGGGAACCGGTGTCGCCACCGGTTCAGCTAACCAATTAAAGCCTTCCGAAAATGAACCAGAGAGGACCCGTTGAAGCCGATACAAACTGGTGAATCCGGTCTCATCAAGATCTATTTCTGCGGTTAATCGTCACAGGGTACCCGCCGCCAAAATGAGCGAGTACCCTCCTATATACTTTATATATAAAGGAAAAACCAAAAGTAAAAATTGAAAAGTTGAAACTAAAAGTGGAAATGTTGAAGATATATATTTCAAAAGTAAACTATTAATACACATCGAAAACCGGGTTGACCCGGGAGGCTTCAACCCCGACGGGTTGACCTGATTTAATTTGACTTTTCGACCCGTTGATTCGGTTTAAATCGACTTGTTTTTTTTACCGGAGCGGTTCAACCGGTTGAACCACCCGGTCGAACTGTGTTTCAAATTTGACAAAATTATATGAAAATGATGAAGTAGTTGTGGAACCCGTGACAAATTTGGAAAATGATAGACCAAGTAATTGTAGTTTTTGTTGTTTATTTTGCTTTGACACATGTATCGTTGTCATTTGTATAATGTTATTTTGAAAATGTTGGTCTTGCACCGCCAAAGGACTAGCATATATGAATTCTTTTAAAAGTTAATATATATTGTATAGCCCTTTGTCCTATATATCAATAATGTTATGTAAGTTTATTAGAATCACAAATATTATTGTTATCTTTAGCGATAATTATTTGGACTCAAACAAATAGCTTTGAACAATTCTTAAATATCTATGCAAATTGATAGTACAAGATAATCTTATTATGGTGATATTAAATTTGCAAGGTTACAAGTTTAAAAGCCACACACCAAATAATAAACACAAATTACTGACAAAACAAGAAAAGACGGTCACACACGTTGGCTATACCTCTAAACTACAATATACTATTGTCAACTACATAATACCGTTGCTTTTTATAATGCTTGAATCTATTATTACTAAAATCTTAATAACTTAAAAGTTAAAACAATCCTATTAGAAATATACTCCCACACTTAGATCGACTCCACATAATTTTCTTGAAAACTGTATATTTCTGCTGCTATGCAACCACGCATCAGAATTATAGTTATTCGAAAATGATTCTTTGATGCCACAAATACAATCAAAAAGTGGGGGTGGCAATTTAACACGAAACACGGCCCAATATTGACACATAAATAAATGGGTAGGATCTGGTGTTAAACAGGTTGACCCACCAACCCGTTTGAGTTTTTTTTATTTTAGAAAAAATATATTTATAATGGGTTAAACACGTTAAACAAGTTGACCCACCCACCAGTTTAGAAAAACGTGTTGAATAGGCAATGTTTGTGTCATGTGTAAACGAGTTAGGATTGACATAACTGACCTAACTACATAAACAACGACATTAGCCAAATCTGTTGGGGCAAACCTTCTATTTGGCATGACGTCGGCCTCGTTGCGGGCTTTCTGACAATATATCATGGGCCCCTCATATCCAAACAGATCAAAAGTTACGGTTCTTTTAAGTTGAGCCGTTTACTCCATCCAAGAACCTGCTAACTCTTGCACTGCATCAGTGAAGAAAGGTTCAAAGAATTTGAATTTGAGTTGAATGAAACAAGTCAAGAATTGCGGAAGACTATATGTAGTTTGACTTTTTGGAAGTCAATTATCATAGTTATTGTAGTTGTCACTTCAATTGTTTTGGCATCACCAATTGACTATCGTGTTTTCCTTTCACTTGTGACTACGCGTTCTACCATAGTAAGTGACAATCTTATTTCACCTTTAAGATATTATAATTAACTTACTGCATATATCTTTTATGTTTCATCACCAATCCAAATTTAATTAACTAACCAATTGACTAAAATCAAAACTATCGAAGAATTTTCTTTATATGCAATGAATTTTCTATCAGTGATGTTTAACATCTGAATCGTTAATAATGGAAGTACAATGGGTGCATGTGTAAGCTGTAGCTAAACTTAGCGTTGTGGCCAAAATGCAAATATATAAACTTAGCGTTGTTGCCAAAGTGAAAAACTACGACTTTCGAATAAGATATCAACTTCATTCTTCTACCGGGTCATTCTTGACCCGTTTTCAACCCAAGTGAAAGCCGAATAATAACTGACACCAAATTGGACGTTATGTTTGATCAACAACCACCAATATTGCATAAACTGAATTCTAGTATAAACTGAAACTTAACATTTACGGTTTGTAGCTCAACCATGACAAAGACACAATATGACTACTCAATGCCTTTGAAAACTACAAACAGTACATGATCTCATAATTTCTTATCACTAAAACATGTCCGTCCATACAATTCTATGAAAACCTCAGTGAAATTTGATGAAAGCCAGTAGTTTGACTCAAAAGTCAAATATTCGCATGGTTAATGATTTCATCCAGATGTAGAGCTTACTTATGTGAATCAAAATCTTATATATGATATTACATCACTAATAACACTTTCTTAAGTTTATTTTTAGCATGATCATCTCCAATCTTTTATCATAGTCCCACCATTTCATCAGTTTGACTTTCTAAGAAGTCAACTGCGTTTACTCAGATCCGTGAATTAAAATAAAGTTCAAATTCTTTATTGATTCAAAGTATTAAGTACTAGTACAGCATCCAAGTTGGGATTATAGCTTTATCTAACAGTGTATACATTAAAAAAGTACTAATACCGAAAGGTAGAATGACAATCATACTTTGAAACACTTCTTTACAAACAATCGTACTTTGGGCGTGTACCAGAGA
Source organism: Chrysanthemum lavandulifolium (assembly GCA_022545495.1). Taxonomy (NCBI): domain Eukaryota; kingdom Viridiplantae; phylum Streptophyta; class Magnoliopsida; order Asterales; family Asteraceae; genus Chrysanthemum; species Chrysanthemum lavandulifolium. Next base: position 17,081,230 of record CM040239.1, on the reverse strand, counting down.
TAACTATCAATGACCGAAATGGATTGAGCCAAAATCACTACAATTGATTTCAATGCACCTGAGAATAGATGTGGAGAGATATGAGCTGAGTGGCAATTGCTTCCTGCAAACCGGACCTTGAAAGATCAAGTTGAAACAAAATATTAAAAAAACGTAAAATCTATATGATAAACCATACCATAATGGAAACCATTCGAATTGAGAAATTGCTTAATTACTTACCCGATCAGATTTCACTTGACTAACTGTTATGCGCTGATTGACGAATGATCTCCTAATAGCAGAAATGGATTGTTAGAATCATAGTAAAACACATAAATTGCAGAAATAATGAATATTTCCATAATCAATTAAAATTTTAAAAATAAAGTACCTGTTAGAATAGCTCTTCATGTATTGGCTCCTTTGGCATGTGTTAGTAAGGGTTATATGTAGCAGACTATTTCATCATCATCATCATCATAGGTTCTTCGTCTCTTGAGTAATAAACCACGTGCATCAATAAGGCGTATCGACCCAACAATACGTAGACCTCTCAACCTAAAAATGCTCTGTGGAAGACGGATTATGCCTGTACCTGCTATGTTTAACTCTTTCAAACCTTCTAAGCATCCAATATTCTCAGGCAATTCAACAACTCGAGTGCAACCACGAAGATGTAACTCGTTTATACATTTCATCTTACAAATGCTGTTTGGAATATCTTGTAAAAGCTTACAGTCGGTAATGATTAGCTTCTCTAAAGATTCTAATCTGCCAATATCCTCAGGTAACTTCTCAAGAAGCCAACAAGATTTGATTTTGAAAGATTTGAGATGTTTCATCTTACAAATGCTATCCGGAAGATATTTAAACTTTGCGGATGAAAAAGTTAGCTCCTCTAGATATTCTAACTGGTCAAAGTCCCGGGGTGCTTCTGTAAAACTGCCTTCAAGTGTAAGCTTTCTTAAACATTGTAAACTACAGATGCTTCTTGAAAAACTCTCAAGGTTGGTACAAGGACACAGACCTATAGAAATTAGCCTTTCAAGATTTCCAAATGATGAAGCTTTATCTTCTTTATAATAACATTCAAACCAATACTTTGGAGAATCATTGTCGGAATGCAATGGGCAAACATCTGTGGGTTCTGCAATCAGATCTAACTCAGATAAAGAACCAACCTCATGTTTGGCAAACCAAAAAGACTTAAAACTCCCACAACAACTTAAGTCTAAGAAGGCAAGCTTTTTCAGATATCCAACCTGAGCATTAATTTCTACCAAATCATAATAATTTTCAAGATATAGCCTTTTGAGATTTGGAGTCAGGCCAAGGTCAAGGGTCCACAACTTTGAATGACTGAGGTAGAGCTCTTTGAGCTTTAGATATTCAACAGGCATTGGAAGTTCCACCAAATCATTACAGCCTTTGAGTCTTAGCATCTCAAGATTCGGAGTGTTCCCGAGGTGAAAGGTCTTCAACTTTGAATGATTGAGGGTGAGATATTTGAGCTTTAGACTATCATCAGGAATTTTAAGCTCTACCAAGTCATTACAGCCTTCGAGTATTAGCTTCTCAAGATTTGGAGTATTCCCGAGGAGAAGGCTTTCTAACTTTGAATGACTGAGGTTGAGCTCTTTGAGCTTTAGACTTTCTACAGGCATTTGAAGTTCCAACAAATCATTACAGCCTTCGAGTATTAGCGTCTCAAGACTCAAAGTATTCCTGAGGTGAATGGTCTTCAACTTTGATTGACTGAGGTAGAAATATTCAAGCGTTAGATTTTCAACGGGGATTTGAAGTTCTACCAAATCATTACACCTTTTGAGTATAAGTGTCTCAAGATTCGGAGTATTCTTGAGGTTGAGGTTTGTCAACTTTGAATGATTGAGGTCGACCCGTGCGAGCTTTGGACTTTCAGCAGGCATTTGAAATTCTACCAAATCATTACAGCCTTCGAGTATAAGCGCCTCAAGATTCGGAATATCCCCGAGGTGAAGGTTTGTCAACTTTGAATGAGAAAGGTTGAGATATTTAAGCTTTAGATAATGAGCAGGCATATGAAGCTCTACGAAATCATAACAGAATTTAATAGTCAACCGCTCAAGATTTGGAGCCACCCTAAGGTCAAGGGTCTGTAATTTTGAACTATAGAAGGTGAGGAACCTTAGCTTATGAAGAACCTAACATAATTACAAAAAAAAAAAAATTAATATTGGTGCAATGACAAACCAATAGATATATAGGAGCATAACGAATATTGAATCATAAAAAACAACAAATCAACCATCATTCTACCTTTTCTTCTCCATCTTCCCAAAGTTGAACAATATTGCCACCATTTATTTCAAGTTCAACAAGATATTTTCCTTGAAATGTATTCGGTAAACTAGAAAAAGGAAATTCTACCCATCTCATATATCGTAAGGAACTTGGAAGGTATTCGCTAACTTTATCAAATTCCCAAAGTTGAACAATATTGCTGTAAATATCATCCTTTACGAGATTTATGGAAATAAATCTAAGATCCTTCATTTTTGCTAGACCTTTTGTTGCAATTTCAACACTGAAACCTGGTGACCAGAAGTATAGACATTTTGTTGCTTGGGTACCCTGAAATCGAAAAAATAAAACCCCTAAATTTTTGTCGGAAACTTAAACTTCAAAACGCCCAAAATCACTGAAAACATTATCAAATTGAAAGTGAATGAAGATGATGTAAAGCGAATTGAATGATAATTCCATTCGAGTTAACGAATTTTTGAATGATTATTAGATGGAGAAAGTGAATTTAGGAAAACTTTTAGAGACACAAACAAAGAGCAAGATGAGTTTTTTTTTTTTAGAACGAAAATTTTTAACTATCTCATAATTGTTATACCAAAACTTCATCTCACATATCCTAAGCAGGACTTGAACCAACAACTATTTGGTTGGGATACTTTTATTAAACGGTTAAACATACTTTTATTAAAGAGAGAAAGTGAATTTGGGGAAAACGTTAGAGTGACAAACAAAGAGAAAGATGAGAATTGTTATGTGTTTTTTATATGGAAACATAGTCAAACTATCAGAGTTAGAAAATTTGGACCGAACCCAGGTCTTTAATTTTAGACCAAACCCGAAACTTTCAAACTATTGGACGAAAAATGAATACCCTTCAACCCACAGTGACAAAAAACGTAGTGAACTCTTAGTTTTATTAAATCATAACTTAATTCTTACCAAGTCATTAGTCAATATATGCTCAATCTCCTCGTTAACCCACAATCGGCTATGTCTTTGAGGTTCATCGGGGTGCAAACGGCGAACAATATTCCTACCCATTTCTTCTAAATGATCATGCATCCCCAAGGTCGACCTATATCCAGAAATAGTTATAAGAGATTTCTGCTCAAGAACTCTTAAGCCAACTTCAGCATGATATTCATGGCTTTCAAGCACTCTAATTGCATCTTCTTTGTCCCAGCCTTTTAGTATGCATGCAACATCTAGGAATATTTCCTTGTAATCCTCCTCTAGACCCATATAGCTTAATTCCAATTTCTCCAAAGTTTCCTTTAACGGAATTGTTTTTAGTCTTTCTATGGCATCTATCCAAAAATGCTCACTTCGACCACATAGAAATGAACCCATAACTTTGATCGTTAAAGGAAGACCATCAGCATATTGTAAAACTTTTCCTGATAACTCTTTGTACCTTTGTATCGGATTCTCTCTTCCAAATGCATACCTACTGAAGAGGCAACCCGCTTCGGCTTGAGATAACAAAGTCACATTATGAATCAAGCTCACTCGGTGGGCTACCAGTACTTGCTTATCTCTTGTTGTAATTATAATTCTACTTCCCGGCTTAAACCAATTACGGTCACCAACTAACGCCTCAAGCTGGTCTTTATGATCAACGTCATCAAGAACAACAAGTACCTTTCTACCCCGCATCATCTTTTGCATCAAACTTTTTCCGCCAGAAACACTACTTATTGTAATGTTTTGATCCTTTAAAACATCTGAAAGTACCTGTTTCTGCAACTCCTTTAGACCCGCCAAAGAGGCTTTTGAAACTTCTCTGACGTTTTCAATAAAGCTTTCACCTTCGAACTGAATGGATATATGATCAAATATAGCTCTTGCCAAAGTTGTCTTCCCCGCACCTCCCATCCCCCATATCCCTAGCATGCGAACATCACCAACACCAGGTTCTAAGGATGAAATTACTTCGTTTACACGGGTCTCCATGCCTATTAAGTTTCCATCAATGGCCGAATTGAAGAAACGTAACTCTAGTGAAATATCTTCAACGATTTTCTGTATGAACTTAGCTTCATGCCTGTATGTTAAAAGAAAGATTCATTTAGCTTGTGATAATTTCCAAACACTTTTTTAAATCTATAATAGTGACATAAATCATATAAGAAGTAAATGGTGATATAATTATAGTGAATGAGTAACAGATGTGTTTGTTAGGTATGGGTAAACTTTGTACCGTTTGAAACTCGTCGGGTCTACCAATATAACACTTTTCTTCACTTCCTCATAAAACAGGTGAACGAACGAGGTTTTCCATGTCGAGGTTACCCGTAGAGGGCGAGTGTTTTTGACTTAGATGTACACGGCCTCACCGGGTTAATCCCGGGAGCTTTTCCGACCCTTCCCTGGCCACCCCCAAATGTACACACCTAGCAAGGTAGATTTGAACCCTTTGACCTCTTGTGAGGAAACCATATCCCTTATTGCCAAAAAAAAAAAGAGCCACTTGTTCCTGGTGACATAGGCAAACCATACACATGAACTTTTCATTGTACCACCCAATGAAAAATAAAATAATACCACTCACATTTACACTTGTTAACATGACTTGGTACTTTGGTAGTGTTATAAAAAGTTAATTAACGCCATACGCATGAACTTTTCATTGTACCACCCAATGAAAAATAATACCAGTCACATTTAAACTTGTTAAAAGCAGTGACTTGTTAACATGACTTGGTACTTTGGTAGTGTTATAATAAGTTGATCAACACCATATGCTCTAAGAGGTTATTTGCTAAAAACATTTATTTTGCATAGATATATATGATGAAGAAATTTACCCATTAGCAATGCTTTTCAACTCCCACCCAGCCAAATCAGATGCTTCTTTCAAAGCTTCCCTCCATTTCCCAGCAGCTTCATCCTCTTTATGTTTTGCAAATTCATCTCTAACTGGCCCACTTTGTTTGAGAACTTCAGTGGGCTCCACATCGTAGAACACGGGGTATGCGGTATGCCCAAAACCTTTCCGGCAGTCCATAATCTTAACAAGCTCTTCCAAGCACCAAGATGAAGAAGCATAATTCTTGGAGAAAATAATAATGTAAAATTTTGAGTCTTCAATGGCCTTAATAAGCTCATCACTGATCATTTTCCCTTGCTTAATATTCTCATCATCTTTGTATGTTTCAATACCTTTTTGTGTAAGAGCAAAATAAAGATGATCAACAAAGTTCTTTCGAGTGTCTTCGCCTCTAAAGCTTAAGAAGACATCATATTTAAAGCCGTTTTGAATGGATGAAACTGAAGTAGAAGCCATTGGAAATTTAGTTGAAAGAGTTTATGTGAAAAAGTGTTTGTGAAATGATGATGCTGAGAAACAAAAGCCACTCATACGTCTTTTGGTCAATGAAAAAAAAGATAAGATTCACTGTTTGAACTTTCAACCAAATGACCAATACACACACCAGGCTTTTGATATTTGCATACCTGCACATGTTTTTTGTTTGGTGTTTGGGAAAAATCAAGTTTGCAAAACCACGGTTACAAAAAGTAGGTCCCTACCTCCGGCTGCAAAACTGCGTTTTAAGTAGCAAAATCACATTTTCAGAAATATTTACCAAACACTCAAAACTGATTATTTGCGTTTTCCAATCGCAATAATCAGATAATCCACCTCCAAACGCAATCCCAAACACCCCTTTAATTTTAATATATTAATGATGGTTTAGATAATCCTTACTTGTTTCATCTATAATTACCTAAATTTTATGTCAGTAACTTTCAACCAAATGACCAATACACACACAATTTATAAGTTTTCACATTTTGATAGTTGCATAATGCACATGTTTTTTGTTTCTTAATTTTCATATTAATGATGTTTCAAAAGATCATTACTTGTTTCATTAATCATATATCATAATCATTGCATAAATTTTATGTCCGACACTTTTCAAATCATATAGAATTTGCAACAAACAATGGTTAAAGAATAGTCGGTAAAGTATATAGTTAATTGGTTTTACTGGCATCTTTAGATCAGAGGGGAGGGATGTGTTGTTTTCCCACTAAACTAAGGAACCAGGAGCCACCTATTGATGAATCTTGAAACCACTGAAGACCTAAACTGAAAATAGCGAAAGCATTAGTCTCACACAAACACATTATCAAATAAATTGCAGTCAATTCCCAAAAATGCTGGTACAACGCACTAAAATGTTCAGGAATGCACCCACAACAGTTTTGCTTTTCAAAAAGCTGCTAAGAAAAGCACAAGATTTTCCGTCGGAATATTTGCTTACAAGAACATTAAGTGCATGACTGTGTTTCATCAAAAATCACTGTATGCTAACATGACATCCATTTATTGCTATAATCGCCATTGAAAAACTATAAAATCTCTTGTAGAAACTAGAGACACTAAACTCAGGTCAAAAGTTTGTTCATTAGTAAAAAAAAGGGCTGGACTACAACTTGAATTTTGAAAGCTTCCGCTTTCTTTCCTCTATTTTCCAGTACAGAGCAGCCTCAACACTTCTGAAAGTTTTCATTTGTAGATTGATAGATACTAGCGTCAACTGCCTTTGAACAATCCAAATCAGACTCTTAGTGTCTCAACATGATTAGATACGAATATACCAATCACACATTCAAAGCACGATCAACACTCATTTCTTCTTGGTGGAAGTTTTCTTCACCTTTTTATTTTTAAATCCTCATCCACTCTCCTGTCAAAACAACAGGTATTCTTCAATGATAGCTGAAATCAGACTTGCTAAATGACAGAAGCAACATTATTTAGCTCATATCATATTTATACGCAAAAATAAAAGTTTAAAACGAAGTTTATCAATTATAAAGCAAAGCAAGGTGAAAAAGTTGAGAGATATAATTGAGTGGAAGTACCTTTCTATAGTGAATGTAAGCAGCTTTGCCGGTCATTTCTTGCCCATTTTTACTGACATAAACCTGTAAGTACAAGAAAATTCTATTTATATCATACAGCATAGAAAGAGATGCCATCAAAAAGTAGGGGTGGCAATTTCTAACACGAAACACGACCCAAAACCGACACCGAACTAAACTGGTAGGGTCTGGTCTAAACAGTTTTCTGGCCATGGGTGTTAAACAGGTTGACCCACCAACCCGTTTCAGTTTATTTATTTTAGATAAATTATGAACATAGTGAGTTAAACAGGTTAAACAAGTTGACCCACCCACCAGTTTAGAAAAACGGGTTAAATAGGCAATGTTCGTGTTAGTGTAAATGGGTTAGGATTGACAAAACTGGCCTAACTACTGAAACTGACCTAAAAACGGGTTAAGGTGTTTTGACATGGCAATCCGAACCCAAACCCGACCCGTATTTGTTTGTAACAGTTGTTTCTTGATTTGAAATGACTACATTAACAGAATAAGAACTTTCCAACTTACCCTCTTCCCATCGCCATTTGTGAACCAATGCCCCGTCCCTTGACCATCCGCTTGAGCCCTTCTTTTGCCAGCATCTTTTGTGATTCCTTTCGCAGTATTGACTTTAGGATTCATAGAACCTTGTGACGTTTCATGAGCCTTTAATTTTCTTGAATTTTTCCTTAATGAACTTGTCTCGGCTTTATTAGTTCTAGTAGCTTGTTTAGTTTTGTCGCCACTGCTAAATTGGCCCCTAGAAACACAAGAAATGCAACACAAAAAACATGAATCACGATATAGGATTTTATGAAAAAAGAGCTAATCTTTTATGCAAATAACACCTTAAAAAACTATCAATAATATAGCAGAATTAACTTACATGTAATCGATATTCGATGTACTGGGAAGCTCAGAACCTCTACTTTCTGCATTAAACGGGAAAAAGTTGCACAAACGGGTTCGCACAGACTCTTGGACCCTCAAATCATTCACCGAAATCTACTACACTGTCCATAACATGACTATTACGGTTACTTTTTCCAATATTACTCTGAAGTCTGAACTTTACTTTTTTCTTTCATGGGACTAAAATAAACTTCACAAACCTCATCCAGTGCAGGTGTCAGGATAATGGAACCTCTCCTCGTGTCTAAAATCTTCCCATAAATCTTTTCTGGCTGGCTGAAGTAACGAGTGATTCACTTAATTTTCTCGGCTGATGTAAACCTACACTTTTCCCCTATCCAAATTAGATTCTGACTTATTGCAGGTCTTGTTAGTAGCAACTTTACTGATTGAAGGAATATCAGAATCAGAGTCGGAATCAATCAGCTGAAACTTTTTAAGAGGACTGACGGTTAACTTTGGAAACGGTTGTTTGCTGCAGTTTGTGATTACGGATTCTGGCGCTTTTGAGACATTTGAGAGATTTTGCTTTCTTTTTCCTGATTCTCTGGTCAAAACACCTAGTCCGGTAAGCGGGAATTTGGAACTATTACTGACTGAATAGTGTTGTGTTGGAAAGAATCTCATCTGCAATTAGCAATAATAACAACCAGTGAATATGGGAATGATAAACAAGCGCACGTGACAGTAATTAGCATACTGGTTTATAATGCGTGTGACTGCTACTTGATGGAATCTTATAAATCATAAAACTAGCACAAATACCATCCCTTTTACGCTAAGTTAATCATCGGGAGCAATCTGATTCAGTGGTGCTGCTTCATGGATATCTATGTGATCTTTCTTGGATTACAAAGAATCACAAGTTGCTGCTTATTTAAGTGTTGTCTGAGCTAAAGCCTAAATACATAAATACATTTCGATATTCGTGAAAAATCATTGGTAACGACTACAACTTTCTTGTTTATCTTAAGACATAAGTAAGGGTGTAATGACAGTCCAAAGGGGTTGTAAGTTGTAGCCCGAGTGCCCAATGGCCCCAATTCCCTAAATACACCAGACTTGCTACATTATCATAAGATTAACTAAATATATAACACAATAGACACAATGAAGTTATCAAAGGACAAGGGTTACTCGTAAGTCCATCCACCCACAACATACAGAAAACAAGTCCAGTTTTTCGTTGCTACTAGAGTTCAAAATAATATAATTGGCTGCCAAACTCATCCCGATATCTTTAGGAAATCAAATTGACCTACTGAAAAACGCATTAGTGGCGTTTAGGATTGCTCTTAGTATCGTTTTGAAATGGCAAACAATTAGTTAAATTTTTAGTGTTTGGACGGATGTTAACTGAGTGTAAAGTTTGATAAGTTAAAAGTAGTAAAACATAAAAAAGATATGGAGCAGGACACCATATAAGACTATCTTGTCCTTTTAATAAAATAGATAAATTGTCTAAAAAAATACGGAAGATAAAATAAAATTTCAACAAGTTAAAAGTAACCAAAAAAAGAAAAAACTAAAATTGTCTTATTCTTTCTATAAAGCTTGTATATGGAAAGTAAGAAGGGCAAGAGAACAAGTCGTTCAAAAATAAATAAAAAAAAAAAAAACCAAATTTATTTAAATTTGAACACTTAAAGTTTTATTAATTACTGCTCATTTTTAAGTTTTTTTATAAAATCAACAAATGTGTTTTTAGAACATTTTGACAAATTGACGAAAAATTAAACAGTTTGACCAATTGAGTTGCAGTTTTGACTTTTATTGCCCAATAGAATTATCCAATTTTGCCACATATACATATTGTTTCACTACCATTAGTCCAATATAATTCTCAAACTTATTTTTCAATTAAGTTTCTTTTACGGTAATCATGATTTCAGCTACTATGTATTACCATAAAAAGGCTTTCAACAACACACATAATATACATATGTATAAGTAGTGCATTTAATTAATTAATTCTAGCCTCATATTACGTTCATATATAATAGAAGTGCATGAATTTTGGTGGCTCTCACAAACGAAGCGCCCGCCAAATCGCACCTCTCAGACTCACCCAAAGTTCTACTGTTTTGTTGTTATATAAAAGATATTTTATGTTTGTTTATATACAACCTAAAAATGTCCAGAAATAAAAAATATTACCAAATTTTCATTCATCGTCATTGTTTTACGCAAATAACGTGTTGTGGTTATGTCGAAAGCCGGCCCTATTTTTTTGTTATATAAAAGATATTTTATGTTTGTTTATATACAACCTAAAAATGTCCAAAAATAAAAAATATTACCAAATTTTCATTCATCGTCATTGTTTTACGCAAATAACGTGTTGTGGTTATGTCGAAATAGTGATAAAAATTATTCAACATGGAGATCATGGGGGCTATAAAAATGTACTATTATTGATTGATAAAGATTTTTAAAAGTATGATATTATATTAAAATGTTCTACTAAATTTAATGTGTATGTTAAATTCAAGAGGGTCCATTTCATTTGCAGATTTGCTAGCTCCTTGTGGGCTTCGTATGGTTTGATTGAAGCAACTCAAATAACTCGTCATGTATATTTCAAGAAAGACGACCTTATATAATATTGTACTACTAGTAGAAAGCTACAGTAATTGCAAAATTTTGACCAATTGACAGAACTCTTACATTGGGCCTACCTGATGGGTTTCTTTTGTTAGGATTTCAAATAAAGTAAATAAATAAATAAATAAATAACTTAAATTTTTTTACAAGCTAATGTTTCACAAATTACATCTCAGACTTCGAACCTACAAACTTTAAATTGTTTGGTTACTCGCATAAAGTTAGGCCAAACGATTTTGATATTGAAAACGACATTAACGTTGGAGCAAGTCGTTGTCGAGAATTAAATGCGTAAAGGTCGTGGCGTTTTATATAGTACTAGTGGCCACTGGGTTCAAATCTAAAACTAAACTAGGTCAAGTTTATTAAGGGTAATAACGTTTTTACTCTATAGTATGGTATATAATGGAAAGCTGTATATGTGCTCGATGGATAAGTTAGAGCATGAGAGCCACCATTTTAAAGAAGAACAAACAATGCTAAATCAGAAGTTCCATATATACCAGCTGAACACTAATTGTTACATACTTATCACTACAACCTTGCAAAAGTAAATATTAAAAACATATGTACGTAACTGTATATTCTACCAGAAATGAAGTAAACTAAGAAATAAAACTCACGTACTTTGGGTAAAAAAAATTAACCAAGACGGATCAGTGGATCATCTATAGCTATATGCTTACTCCGAAATGCTTTGTAGAGCAAGCCTCCACGCTTGTTGATGAGATTCAAATCGATCACTAACATTCATCAAACGAGCAAGCACTTGTTCTACTGATAACCCTTGGACATATGTCCTGCCTAATAATTATTCGTTCAGTTGCTTTTTCGATATCTTAATTTTTATCTTTGTCTTCGCATTTTTCTCACCATCCCCCGAAATTTTTTCTATCTTCTAAGTGTCGGAAATGTTATTTATTCATAAATATTATTACACTGTTACAAGAATTACAGGTAGTGGCCCAAACTTGCCCAAACTCTTTTCAGTAAAAACAGAAAAGATTGGTATATCGAAGTTCCAATACAAAAATAGTCAGCACTGACACCACAATTTCAATACAAACCCTGCGTGTCAAGCTAGTATATCATCGTGTCTTGCCTAATTCAGAATCTTTGGCGCCCCAGAAAGTTGTTTCCTCATTTGCTGCGATAGAAACATATAATCAATCAATGAACAATTTGACACAGTAATAAATAACAAGTTGCGTGTATAGTCAAATGAGTAAATTGCATTTTTGGTCCATAAGTTATGGCCAAATTGCAAGTTTCGTCCCTAATGTTTTGAAAGTGCCAGCGATAGTCTCCATTTTGAAGGTTTTATTGCATGTTTGGTCCCTAATCTGCAATTTAGGGACCAAACTTGCAACAAAAACTTCAAAGTTTTAAGGACTAAATCTGCAATTTAGGGACCAAACATGCAACAAAACCTTCAAATTGGGGACTACCGTTGCACTTTCGAAACGTTAGGGACGAAACCTGCAATTTGGCCATACCTTAGGGACAAAAAATGCAATTTACTCTAGTAAAATATACAAACCAATAAAATATGCTTTTAACCGACTCTTTATCCTCATGATTCAGCTTAGAGGCATCGACGCCATGCTTTTCATTATACCCTTCCTGCAATGAAAACAAATATGAACAGGTCATTGTAATAAACATATCTTCCTGCAATGAAAACAAATATAAACAGGTCATTCGGGGGGTTTGGGGCTAAAATTATTCCTAATGGTCGAATGGGCTAAAACTGCGTTGACGGGTTACTGACCATCCCATATTCCCAGCTCTAAAAGTCATTCACTTCTACAAATATTTAATCATTGTAACAAGATAGGTTTGGTAATCATTTGTGACACAACCCGATTAAATTTGCACTACCCATTCCGACCTGAACCTGCTTTTTTGACCTGATAAGTTATGGTAACAAGATATTTTTGCATTCATATTTAGCCTGACCCGTTTTAGTCTGCACAAAACTACCCATTCTGAGCCGAGCCTGCTCTGACCTATTACTTACCCCCCAAAATTGACACCTTTAAAAGTCATCCCATTCACATAAATTAAGTTATTGCAATACACAATAGTTATTGTAATCCTATTTCAACCAAATCGTTTAGATCTGCACAAACCTACCCATTTTGAACTGGACCGGCTTTAACCTGTTACTTACCCAACCTTATTGCCACCAAAATATATATGCCTAAAAATATTCTGTATAGGAATAGCAGAAGATGAAGTTGTGCAGTTGTCTGGTAATCTAGTTATGTATAAGTTAATTTGGGTTGAAACGAGCCGTTTTGACCCATAACAGTTTAAGAAGGGTTTAATCTAGTTATGTATAAGTCAATTTTCAAACCTACTGTTAGGGCCGCGTTAATTTAAAAATTATGCGGATCCTATCACGTACCTTTACTCTCAGCAGCAAGCAGATGCTCCTTGGCCATAGCTGGAGCAATTCCGAGTGTCCTTGCAGCATCAAGCAATCGACCCCACTTTGAAGGGCATCGGGCTTTTGCACTAGTGATCCGATCCTAGAAAATACCTAAAATGCAATAAAAATCAAGTAAATCCTATGTTTTTGCAGAAGCTAAAAGCGAATACAATCTAGTTTTCAAAGATACAACATCAACCGAACCACTGAAGAAGTGCATAACGTTTAATTGTTTATCACCAGTGTCACATACTGAAAAAACTTTACCTTTTCATCACTGTGAGACTTGTTTTGGATGACCATAACCCTGCTCTCAAACTTCTTAAGCATTACTGGTCTGCAATATAACAGGCAAAATAAAGGGAATCAGCTAAAAACATATAAAGACAAACTACATACTGAAATAAAGATTAATAAGTATCAGCAATTTTCACAATTCAGGCCACAAATAATTCACCAGAAACACATAAAGAGATGCAGGACACACATTAAGCTTCTCCCATAGTGAACAACTCTGCAACAAATCATCAGGTGAAATCAATTTTGCGCGAAGAAAATAAAGGATCAGAAGTTCCTTCTATAACGAGTATTATTAACTGAGACTTGAAATACAAGATGCCAGATGGAGAACCTGTTCCACGCATACGATTGAAGAGACAGTAAATAACTCAACAAAGGCAACTACATTATTTATTAAGTAGTAATGCTAGAATCTAACACGATATAATAACAGAGAACCTTTTTACCACTAGAACTGAGACTCCCGATGCCTCACGGATTCCTAATAAGTTGCAAATATGCTAGAGATGTGATATGAAAACCAAACATCGTGGCTTTTAGGTGACTATAATTTTGACTAATAGGTACTGAGAATGCGCCATTTCAACAGCATATGCAAAATGTCACTTATCAAAATGATGGAACAATATCACTATTACTAGACGTCTCAACACAATGTTGCACTCCAAAGCAAAAATATTGCTCCTACCAAATATCGCTATCATTAGACGTCTCAACCCAATGAAACAATATTGTAAAATCAATTTTTGCGCCTAAACAAATATCGCAATTCATATGCATAAATCGATTAATATCATTAAAATTATATAATACACACAATAAAAGTTAAAGCAAAAATTAATAGATTACCTTATGCAAGCAAAAATTAACACGTCACACCAAACACCTACAAAGCAAATCATAGCAGATATATTAATTAAAAGCATCATATTAAAGCAAATTTGACCAAATAATATATTAGACGTGAATACCGGCGGAGTCGCGGTGGTGTTTCGGTGGTGTGGCAGTGGAGTCGCGGTGGTGTTCCGGTGGAGTCACAGTAATGGCGTTGTGGAATTAGGTAACCGTCATTTGAAAAGAAGGTACAAAAATTATGTGTTGTGGTAAGGCCCTAATAAAGGCGCCCAATCTCCTCCTCATTTTTTCTGCCACGTCATTACTTTCTCCCGTCTTTGGCGATTAGATTATACCGAAGAAGCATGACCATTAATTTCTGTTTTTTTTTTTCTTTTTAAATTTTTTTTAACATAAATTAAAGTTTCATTAATAATTAAAATGTTACAATACTAAATAAAACAATAAAATATTATATAAAAGCGATCTGAAATACATAAATCATGAATCTAATCTGAATGCTCCCGCGTGCGTAGTCATACAAAGGGAGTCCGATAACCCAAAATTCCTCGACGCGAGCCAAATCTTCCTCGTCTCAAAGGTTCCCAAAACAATTGGTAGTCGAAGTTGATGCACCTACACCATCTTTTTCGTTCTCCTAGAGTCTAATTTATTTTGGTCTTGACGTTGTCCGATACCTTTTGAACACATCGCCACAACTTGTCGCAATCTCTCGCTGCCTCTTGGGCTTGATCTTTCAAAATTTGTCGATCACGTTTTTCGTTCGCGCGTAATGTCGTTGCAACTCTTGTAGTTTCTCATCATCATTGCTTCTCCGCCTCGCTTTCTCAAACAGATGGATAACGCCTATAATAGCGTTTTTCGAGCAACATCATCTTCGCCGCATTGTTTATTAACGACATTTTCATATCTTCAACTGAATGGAGGAGACAACAAACCATATAAATCTTGTGTTGAGAAGTATTTTGTGTTTGAATTGTGTGAAATAGATTTGTGGATTGAAGTGTGTTTGTATTGTATATTTATAGGTTTTTTTTTTTTTTTTTTTTTTTTTTTACCGTTGCATGCTAATAACGGTAATATATTGTTTCAAAGTTGAAATGTATTTCGATCGTGAACAAGACCAAGATGGGTGAAAAGTTTGGGCGATCAATTCCCACATGAATGCGATCGAGACATGATCGATCGACTATGTCGATCCCACTTATTCTGCGTCCCAGCCTAATTGTGTTGTTCCCAAATGAGGGGATAAATAAATATCCCGATTAAAAATAAAGTTACATAAACTACCCTGATTATTACGAGACCGAAAAAACCGACCGGACCAAGCGGCCCGTCGGTTCGGTTTCTTTCGTGTTTACTTGCTTTCGGTTTCGGGTCGGGTCGGTTCGGGTCGGCCCAAAACCGACAAAAACATGTCAAAATACACCCAGACCGACCAAACCGAACCAACAAAAAACCGGACCGAACCGACAACATTTTTGTACCTAATACACCCTTATTCACGGTTTTCGGTCCTCGGTTTTCTCTGTTCGGTTCGGGTCGGGTCGGTTTATGACCGATGCTCAGCCCTAATACACCCTATCCTCGACACTACACCCGCACCAGAACCGCCAATCTTGGCCTTACCTCCACCACATTCTCCTCATCCGAATCGATGTGAAGGCGTCTCAATCACAAACTCTTCATCATCATTACTCGTGAGTGATTTGGGGTTCTGGGAGATCGTTGAAATCGAAATCGAAACCTAATGAGAATGAAGGTGCTTCAAAATCACCCATTATGATTAATTGTAATGTGAATTGAAAGTGTTTAGGGTTTGATTTACTGATTTGTGTTTTGTAAGTTTTATGAATTTTGGGGGTTTTGGAAATGTGTTTCGGCAGGTTTTGTCTTTATTGAGAATGAATTGTGTGGCGGCATGGCGCCTGTGTAAGAATTTTTTCGAAATTAATTTGGATTTAAATGAAAATGTTACTTGGGAGTTGGACTAAAGAATATTTTCTCACTAGTTTTTTTAATTTGTGCTTTTGTTAAGATTAGACGATTACCGCAAATAACAACGATGGTGTATAATAACGTTAATTAGTTTGTGTAATTTTTGTTATGTATATACGAATGTGAAGTAACTAAAAGTGAAGAAAGTATTGTTTTCGAATAATGGACTACGTCGTATAGGTAAGTCCATATACGTCGTATAACGCCTTTTAGTAATATCTAATATTTTACTAATTAAAAAATACTTATATAATTATAGTACTACATGCATACACATGATTTTACACAACTTTTCAAAGATATATTAATTGATTATTATTTGGTATACATTTTAATGCACGAAATGACCTTTTAACTTAAATGGTGTTTATGTTAATCTTGTTTAAATTTAATTATTGATAATATATTTTATACATTATCTGTGTTTAGTGGCGATAATGACTCTTGAAAATTAAGTGTCGTTGTTATATGTACAATGTCGTCTATTTTTTTTATATTATACTAACTCGTGAGGTCGCCTTCATTTTGATATTTATATTTGGTTAAAATTTTTAATTTTAATCGAATTTAATTTTAAACTCGTCATGCTGGATTAAAATATAAAGAAAATAACATGTGTCATTATTAGATGTGGATAGTTAAAAAAATAAAATTTTGTAGATATGAGTACTTAATCTCATAAAGAGAAATAAAATGAGTCATTCGTATATTTATAATCTCGTGTATTTAATTACATCTCATGGTAACTCGTGTTTTCTTTTTTATATTTATTACTCTGTGCAAATGTATCAGGTTAATATATAGTGACAACAATATTTATAAATGACAACAATATTTTGTTGTATTTTTTTTATAAAATATAAAGTATATTGAGAATAAAGTCTGTTTGTATTTACTAACTTTATACAATTATTAAAAACCTGAAATTAATAATTATACCTAAGTCAACATAATTTATTTAAATTTTAACAATTAAAGTTTTATTAATTACTGCTCATTTTTAAGTTTTTTATACGATCGAAATATATAATTTTAGCACATTTTGAAAAATCGACGAAAATTAAAAAGTTTGACCAATTGAGTTTCCATTTTGACTTTTATTGACCAATAGAATAGTCCAATTTTGCCATATATGCATAAGGTTTCACTACCATTAGTCCGATTATAATTCTCAACCTTATTTTTTCAATGAAGTTTCTTTGTTATATATAAGATATTTTATGTTTGTTTATATGGAATCTAAAACGGTCGAGAAATAATAAGTATTACCAAGAAATATTTCATTGTCATTGTTTTACGCAAATAACGTGTCGTGGTTATGTCAAAATAGTGATAAAAAATATTCAACTTGGAGATCACAGGGGCAATAGAAATGTACTATCATTGATTGATAAAGATTTTTAGAATTATCATATTATATTAAAATGTTTAGAAAATTTAATGTGTAAGTTAAATTCAAGAGAGTCCATTTCATTTGCTAGCTCTTTGTGGGCTTCGTGTAATTTCCTTGAAGCAACTCAAATAACTCGTCATGTATATTTCAAGAAAGACGACCATATATAATACTAGTAGTAGAAAGCCACATTAATTGCAAAATTTTGACCAAATTGACAGAACTCATACATTGGGCCTACCTGATGGGTTTCTTTTGTTAGGATTTCATATAAAGTAAATAAATAAATAAATACTCCGTAACTCGCAACTTTTTACAAACTACACTGAATGTTTCACGAATTACATCTCATACTTGAACCTACAGACTTTAAATTGTTTAGTCACTCACATAAAGTTAGGCCAAAAGATTTTTGATATTGAAAACGACATTAACGCTGGAGCAAGATGTTGTCGAGAATTCGTAAGTGAAGGTCGTAGCGTTTTTATATAGACTAGTGGCCAGTCGGGTTCAAATTTAAAACTAAACTAGGTCAAGTTTATGAAGGGTAGTAACGTTTTTACTCTATAGTATGGTATATAATGGAAAGCCATAAACATAACTTGTACGTGACAAAACCTTCTCTCTCTTCTAACTAATTTTCTATTTCACCATTAAAAACCTTCAAAATTCGTGATTCTGATCTCAATTCATAGCCAATCCAAATAATAATCCATTCATCATGTTCAGTGTTGAATTCCGCACATATCCCAGTGCATTTTAGAGATTTTCCATGGCTAATTTTGGAGATTGTAAATGGAGATTTTGGCGCCAAAATTCAATTTTGGGCATAATTGGATATTAGTTAGTTGTCACCATTACAGTACTTAGTATTACGTTCTTGTGTGTTAGTTTACAGTTTTTACTGATTAATTGACATTTTCATCTTAATAATCATTTTCCCCAATTTGTATAAACCCTAGTTTGAAAGATGAGATCTAAGAGACAAGTTAGAGTCCCTCAGAAATTCGTTGATTCAAATTACTCTGTAAATAATAATAAACCTAATAGTCACAAAACTGAATAAAAAAAGAAGGATAGGAATGGTGTAAAGGAAAGCATAGTGTGAAGGGACAAAAAGTGATGAAAATAGCAGGACTATGGAGGAACCAGGGATAGTGAATGGGACAGAGGGAGGAGATAAGCTTGAGGGGAATGATAAGATGGTTATTAAGGAGTTGGATAGGAATGAGTTTGTGCCTGAGGTGGTCCCTGAGGTCTGTGTTACTGAATTGGATAAGACAAAAGATGATGAAGGTATGCAGACTGTCAATGTTGAGTCATCTGGTGGATAAGAGTAGTACAAATGGTTTGGACAAGGGTGGAACTAGTATGTCTAATAATGTGGGGGGTAACTCTTATGCTAAAATGGTGAATAAAAATCATTGTATTACTGATAAAACTTTGATTACTATTCCCACTGAGATTGATAAAGATGGAAATGAGGTTGTAGTATTTGATGAAGTAATGATCAGTGAAGGTAGTAAAAGATGGGAGCTAACTGTGTGTGGATTTTTTGTGGGTTGTAATATGTCTATTAATGAGCTAAGGTTTAACCTGAGGAAAATGTGGAGTAGGCATGGATTTAAAGACATTATTGACAGTAATAATGGCATTTTCTATATGAATTTCCATCATGAAAATGGCTTGAACTACATAGTTAATAATGGTCCTTGGTTAGTTAACAATAAACCCCTTGTTGTGCAAAAATGGGACATAAATATGAGTGTTGATAAGACTGAACCAGAGGAACTTCCCATATGGATCAAACTGAGTAATCTGCCATTGGAAGCATGGACAACCAATGGGAATAGTGCATTAGCAAGTAGAGTGGGTAAAGCCTATGGTTAAGGATAATGTGACTGCTTCCATGTGTAAAATGGGAGTGGGGAGAGTGGGGTATGCTAGAGTGTTGGTGGAGGTATCTGCTAAAAAAGAGTTGCCAAGTGAGATTGAGGTTGTTTATAGGAATGGCCAGGAAAAGGAATTGTGCAGGAAAATTGTTAAGGTAGTATATGACTGGAAACCTCCTAAGTGTGATACTTGTTGTGTGTATGGGCACTCTACACAGATGTGTAAGAAGAAGGAAAAAAGTCAAAAATACTCTATGTACTTTTCATGAAAACTCATTATGCTTTCTCAACTTCTTTTATTGTCATTATACTTAACGTTGTTTCCATTTTCACTCATTATGCTTAATTACTTTATGTATAATGACAATAAAAAGTTGAGAAAGCATAATGAGTTTTCACGAAAGTACATAGAGTATAATGGACGACACTTTATTGATTATAACTAAAGTTTGATCGGTTTAAGTGTGATATTGCGAGTAATCCACATTTTGTCTTATACATGTTTTACAATGGCATCGTCATGTTCTGCTTTTGGCTTCTAGGATTCCCGACTCACGATGGCGATACGACACCTTGTGCTTGTGGGTGAATTAATGCTTTTCAATGGATTCTCCTCGAGTATGTTTACTTCATCCTGTCGTTGCATACCTAGTAAGCAAAAGTACAAAGTTTGCGGGTCGCACGTTTTGGTTACAAGTCCGGTTGAAACTGTGATTTTAGTATGGGTCGATATGAGTAAGTCGACCCGCTAGCAAAAGTTGCCTTTTATCTGCTTTTATTCTATCCGAACAAGAGGATTGAGGTTGTATGCCACATGGGTCAACTTTTAACCCGCTCAACAAGTGCCTATATGACAATGAGACATAACCAATTAAAATGAAAATGGTTATGTATAATGACAATATTTGAAGTACATAGTGCATAATGAGTTTTGGGAAAATACGTTAAGCATTTATAGCTTTTTTCCTAAGAAGAATGTGAATAAAGAAGGATTAGAAGGGAAAATGAAGGAGACTGCTAATAAGAAGGAGGGTAATACAGATGATATATGCTCTGAAAGGACCGATGATGATGGGTTTAAAGAGGTCAGATACAAAAAGAATTACAAGCCAAACCAACAATCTTTGAGATATCAACCAAAGAGCACAAACAATGAAAATAAGGAGAAGACTGAAGGTAATAAAACTGAAGGCAATAAGGAAGAAGGGAAGAAGAGTCAAGTTAATAATCATAACAAGGAAGAGATGAGAAATACTACTCCTAAGAGGAAAGCTTGGAGTGTTGGTGATGATGTTGTCAATGCTCTAAGAAGGACATCTAATAAGTATGCAGGGCTGGAAATGTATGATGAAAACAACCAAGATGAATTAAGTGATATGAGAAACAAAGAAATTGTGGATGGTTTTCTTAGCCTTAACCAATCTCCCTCAAAGGAAGATTTGAAAAAATGGGACACTAATATGATTGCCTATTACAACAAAAGAAAGGAGGTATTGGTGGATAAAGGTAAGAAGGTTATGGGGAGTATGGAGACACAAACAACTAAGCAAGAGGATGTTATTGAGGAAGACTCAGGAATGGCTAAAAATATGGTTGGTGATGAGATAACTGGTATGGATAAGAGGGTGTTGGAGGAATGCTAGTAGCTTGTTTGTTTGATAATGGATTTTAAAATAGGAGCTTGGAATATCAGGGGTCTTAGTACTTCTGATAAACAAAAAGAAATAAGGAAATGGATATTGGAAGAGAGATTGTATGTTTGTGCAGTGCTGGAAACTCATGTGAAAACAAAGAAATTGAATAATATTGGTGATAGTATATTTGGTAGCTGGAATTGGACTTCAAATATGAGATACTATGATAAGGGATGCAGAATTATGATTGGTTGGAGTAGTGATGATGTGATGGTAAATGTGATACACATGGCAAAACAATCTATTCTTTGCAAAATTGAATCTAC
Organism: Chrysanthemum lavandulifolium; assembly: GCA_022545495.1. NCBI lineage: Eukaryota > Viridiplantae > Streptophyta > Magnoliopsida > Asterales > Asteraceae > Chrysanthemum > Chrysanthemum lavandulifolium. The sequence goes on along the minus strand of CM040239.1, from coordinate 17,059,739 downwards.
TAGTGGCAATAGTAAGATGTATAGTACCTTCATATATGCTGCCAATGGTGGCAGTGAGAGAATGGAACTTTGGAAAGACTTGGAGCTATACAGAAGAATTATTGGTAGGGATCCATGGGTGATGCTAGGTGATATGAATGTCACATTGGCCCCTAGAGAACATACTACAGGAGGCTCTAGTTTGACTAAAGACATGAGTGAGTTTCAAGATTGTATAAATAAGATTGAAAGGGAGGATATTTCAAGTACTGGTTTGTACTATACATGGACAAAGAATTTGCACAAAGCTAAAGGTGGTGATCATACAGGAATTTTGAAGAAGCTTGACAGAGTTATGGGAAGTGAAGAGTTCATTAATACTTTTAATCAAGCTCATGCTTTATTTTTACCTTATTTGATTTCAGATCATTGCCCATGTGTGCTTGTGATTCCCAAGGCTATGCAAGTCAGGAAAAGATCTTTTAAATTTTTCAATTTTGTTGCTGACAAGAAGGAGTTTATTCCTTTGGTGGAGCAGCATTGGATTGATAGTGTAGAGGGATGCCAAATGTTCAAAACTATCAAGAAATTGAAAGGCCTTAAGGGTTACATGAAGAAACTTCCTTGGAGTAATGGTGATGTATTTGACAATGTTATTAAGATGAAGGAAAAATTTAAGGAAATTCAAGTCAAGATTGATAAGCAGCCTGATGACAAGAGTTTGAGAGAGTCGGAATGTGAAGTGTTGAAAGAGTATGTGAAAGCAGTGAAGGAAGAGGAAAAGTTGTTGTATCAAAAGGAAAAAGTGAAATGGCTTAGTCTTGGGATAAGAATAATGCTTTCTTTCAGATCTCTTAAAAAAACAGACAACAGGAATAGAGTCGTTGCTATTACGATTTCTGAGTTTCTAAAGGGTGTGATGTAAAAGAGGGTCCCAAAGAGTTGCTTAAAGATTGACATCCAAAAGCATACGATACGGTCAATTAGCGCTTCTTGAAGATATTCTAAGAGGTTTTGGATTTCATGAGACAATGATCAATTGGATCATGAAATGTGTAACTACAACCTCATTCTCGGTTTGTCTTAATGGTGAGAGACATGGTTTTTTTAAGGGTGGCAGGGGGCTAAGGCAAGGAGACCCAATGTCTCCTTACTTATTTACCTTAGTGATGGAAATTTTAACTTTGATAATGCAAAGAAAGGTTGAGAATGATGGTAGATTCAAATATCATTTTGGCTGTAAAAAGATGAAGATTACGCATGTTTGTTTTGCTGATGATCTACTTATGTTCTGCCATGGCAATAGAGAGTCAGTGGAGGTTATCAGAGAAGCTATTAAGGAAATTGGTATTTACTCTGGGTTACTTCCTAATTTCAATAAAATCACTATTATCTTTGGCAGCCTTACTGATATTGAGAAGTCTGAAATTCTTGAAATTGTTCCTTTCAAAGTGGAGAAGCTACCTGTAAGATATCTAGGGGTTCCTTTGATCACAAAGAGACTGGGTGTGAAAGATTGTAAGAGTTTAATTGATAAAGTAAAGGGAAAGATCTACCACTGGAAGAATAGTTGTTTATCCTATGTTGGCAGACTTCAGTTAGTGGCATCAGTGTTGGAATCTCTCCATGTGTACTGGGCTTCAGTTTTTTTGCTCCCTCTTACTGTGATAAAGGACATTGATAAACTTATTAAGGGCTTCTTATGGAATCAAAGTGAAATTTCCAAAGGAAAGGCAAAAGTAGCAAGGCAAAGCATTTGTAAACTAAAACAGTATGGTGGTTTGGGTTTGAAAGATTTAAGCACATGGAACAAAGCTATGATTATAAAACATTTATGGAATGTGGCTAAGGATAAGATCTCTTTGTGGGTAAAGTGGATTAGTTCTATTAAACTAAAAGGAAGGAGCATATGGGCTGTTAATGAGGAAGTGACTGATAGTTGGGGATGGAAAAATTTATTGAGATTAAGAAAGGAGGTGAAGGATTATGTGTCATTAAAGTGGAAATGGAATGAAGGCATCTATGTGGTTTGATAACTGGAGCAATATTGGAGCCTTACATACTCTGGTGTCTTATAGAGATATGTAAAATGCTAGATTTAGTGTTGACATGAAAGTTGGGGAATTTATTGAAAATGGCAGCTGGGTATGGCCTCAAGAGTGGGTTGTAAAGTTCCCAATGATTACACAATTACAACCCATTGTATTAGATCCTCTTCAAAATGATTATTTGGTGTGGAAATGCAAAGATGGTCAGCTGAGAGACTTCTTTGTGGGGCAAGCCTATAGTCATCTGCTAAGTTTGGGTAATAAGGTGCCTTGGTTCAAACTGATTTGGTTTACCCAAAACATCCCTAAACGTGCTTTTGTGTTATGGTTGGTCATACAAAATAGATCGTCTACTCAAGATAAAATAAGGAATTAGGGCTCTTATGATTTGATGGTCATCCCACCGTGTTATCGTGGACATGGATTCACACCTCACTTGTTTTTAAATGTAAATATCTTGGCGGCGTTTTGGGGCAAAGTGTTAATGAAAGTAGGTATGGACTGTGGCAATATGGGTGGGATGAGATAGTGAGTGATTTTGTCGTGTTTTAATGGGAACTCTATTGGGAGTGTTATAAGAAGACTAGCTCTATCTGCAAGTGTCTATCTTATTCGCAAGAGAAATAATAGAATTTTTGAGAAGAACAAAGAAGTAGTGAAGATCTTTTAAAATTTCGCAAGATATTATGAGAATGAGGATGAGCTTGAAAGTCAAACCTTCTAAGGCAGTTTTAAAAGCACAATTGGATTGGGAAGTCAAGATGAATATGGTAGCTAATGGTACAGTAAATGCTGCATAGTCCAAAGGTGGTGTTTGGAGTGTATGTTGTTTGGTTGTATAAGGTTCATCCTTTCTCTCTTGCAACCTATCTATTGGGTTGTTTGAGATCATTGGTTCATTACTATGGAGAGCCTTGTATCTTGATTAATATGTCCTAAATGCATTAGAGAATCACAGTCTATATTGTGTAGCAGGCCTTTGTTAGGTAGCTACTCATAGAAATTGTGTTTTTGTTTTTGTGTTTGGCTCAATTAATCATAAAGTAGGTTGCCTATAGTGGAGGGTAAATGAACTGAGGGGGTGGTACATGGGATCATTGGAATAGTGAGGGATGCAAGATGACCCTACTTGGTCCTTTCAGTGTACCATTAAGGGGGCATGTAGTTTCTCCCTCAAGGTGAGTGTTTCTAGGACCCTGAAGCCTTTTGTAAAGAGGGAAATGTAGGGGTCCCGAAGAGCCCTTGATTGGAATGGTTGGGTTCTGATGATGCCATACTTCTTCCTTCTTCGTTGTGTGGTCTTTGGTTGAATGGCCGTGGTGGGATGTTATGGAAATGTAATCGGATGGTGGTGCATATATAAAGGTGAATTCGGTTGGATTGGGTGTTTTATGCGGTGGTGATGTTTGCTATAGTTTTGATTTGTTATCGAAGATAGTTGTATCGATGTAGTTTATCCGATTTGAGTTGTATTGTTGGAGTTTTGTATCCGATTTGGTTTGTCAAATCGGTGTTATTATGCTTATAATGTACACTTTGGAAGTTATATATAAGATTCACCTTTGCACCAAAAATAATGGAAAGCCATATATGTGCTCGACGGATAAGTTAGAGCATGAGAGCCACCATTTTAAGGAAGATCAAACAATGCTAAATCGGAAGTTCCATATATAGTACCATTATACCAAATGAACACTAATTGTTACATACTTATCATCGAAACCCCGCAAAAGTAAATATGAAAAACTTATGTACGTAATAAAGATATTCTAACAAAAATTAAGTAAACTAGTAAGAAATAAAACTCACGTACTTTGGGTAAAAAAAATTAACCAAGACGGATCGGTGGATCACCTATAGCTATATGCTTACTCGAATGCTTTGTGAGCGGGCCTCCAAGCTCGTTGATAAGATTCAAATCGATCACTAACGCTCATCAACCGATCAAGCACTTGTTCGACGATAACCCTCGGACATCCGTCTCGCTTAATAATTATTCTTTCAATTGCTTTTTCGATAATATATCTTAATTTTATCTCTATCTTCGCTTTTTCTCACCATCCCCAAAAATTTTCTATCTTCTCGTTTCGGAAATAAAGTTTTTCTCGGGTGAAGCTTTCGGTGATCGTAAATCATCGTAGAGAGGGTGAATGTTTCTTTATACAATTTCCCATTTTATTCTTTTGTGTATAATATGAAAAATGTGAGTTAGGTTACGAGTTTACGTGGCATTGATACCAATCATCTTCACATCTCTAGTTATAACCTGGTACACTTCGTACGATACTAATTACGTAGTAGTTAATTTCTTAGTTACTTGGGATCAGTTCATATAATATATGAAATTGACTCATCTTTTGTTAAGATTAAGTGAAGTGTTTTTTTACTTGACTTGTACGGTTCACGATCTAATTACTTCATTCGTCCCAAAAAGGTGTCCACCTTACTATGTTTGTCCCAAAAAAAATGTTCGGGTTTTATTTTTGGATAGTAATTATGATTGATTTTCCTATTTTACCCTCATAATCAAAACATGCATTAATTATTAATTTCTAATTTCTATATTAATTATAAATGATTTTTTATCAATCAAAACTAACATTAATTACACATATCATAATTTGTTTGTGAACATTTTTTAGACGGAGGAGTAGGTATGTAGCATTCTATATATTTACCCTCTTTACTTGTATGTAAATTTACAAAATCCACTACCAAGAATTAATCGAGTAGAACTATAGAAAAGCAACAAAGTTGGCGAGTACAAATTTTGTTTGATATTATTATATTTTGTTACACTAGTAATCTAGTCGAGTCAAGTTTTATAGCCAAATCTACCGAGTTTTAAATGCGCTAGCTAGTATAGTAGTAATAGCACAAAGTCCATTGTTCTCGAGACTTCAATGTTTTAGGATCGAGATGAGCCCTTACTATTAACTCGATATGATTGGAATTGAAAACTTGTGTTCTTAAAAATTCTAATCTTTTAACCTCGATTAATGAAACCATAGTTTTAGGTGTTTATTACAATTTTAGCATCAATAGTGAAATTTATAATACATATTCAAAATGGAAGATGATTTGCACACTCCATAATTTGACCGACACACCCAATTTAGTGTGTATTGTCGCTATACCTTACATTACTTATACTCCTTTTCACCTCTACAAGTGGACGGAGTTCTGGGTGTCCCGCGGTTCCCGACACCCGCGATTTTTCGATGTAGTGTTAATATTATAAGAAAACATTGATTTTCTCAAACGATCCTAAATGACCCTGCTCCATCGAAACTGCTTCTATATTACAGCTTCAAAAAATTTGCACCTTGGTCAGATTTTGATCTTTGGCTCACTGCCTACAAGGTATACACGGCAATACACACTAAATGAGTGTCTTGCTCAATCAAATTGTGTCTGCAATCACCTCCCATTCAAAATCGACAAAGGCACGCCTGCTTGAGTTTCGAGTTTAACTAATATGTTAGTTTAATTAATAGGATAAGTTGAACTTTCAGTTAAATCAGTTTTTATATTCATTAATCCAATAATGTTCAAGTAATTAAGTCTTTGAGCATGCTTTTTCATTCTTTATAATCATCAATGCAATTATATTCAATTGAGTGATTCTTTAATATATAAGTCCCTTTCAAGGATGTGAACATAGCTTTTGCAACCCTTACAATTTGAATATCAAGAGACGTACGGATTATAAGAAAATGGGACAAAGGTTCAAAGTAGCGGGCCCAATTTATTTTGTCTTAAGTGAATTTTTTGTCGGCAAAAAACACATATAACTTTATAAGTCTCGCGCGTATATGTAGAGGTTTGTTGCAAGACGATATCATATCATAACTTTGTGAGTTTGGTTTCGTTGAGAAATTTTTAAAACAATTTTCTATTAAACTAGCAACACGTTACAAAGACATACAAGAGCACAAAGATTACATACAAATAACAGACAATAATTAAGCTGAACTAGAGTCATATACAATTAATCCATACCGAAATTAATATCCATTCATATCTGAAATCCAAGAATCTGAGAAAGTCGTTCCGTTTCTTCACCAAGTGTATATTTTTTAGGCGATTCCAAGTGGACATAAGTTCGGTTGCTAAACCTCGATTCGATTCAAGCAGTGGTTTGGACGACAACGTCGAAACATATTTTTTGATATTTTGCTTAGATGAGCAGCATCTCTCCGAGAGATTAGGTCTTTTGGATAGTCATCAAATCCCCATGCCACCCAATGCAAAACCATCGTCCATGGGCTAGTAGCAATCTTGGATTCTGATAACGCATTTAATAATAATTTACCCCTTACAACCAAAATAAAGTGTCTACATTTACCAAGTAACATGAAGTTATGAACTCAAAATGTACCAGTTTGGATAATAGTTGAGGTGTAAAAAATGTTGCTACATGGATGTGAGTGTGAACCCAGATCATCATTTAACAAAAGAGATCACACTTGGGGTTCAAGGATCAATCAAGGGTTTACAGAAAGGTTAAAAGCGTATTCACGAGGTTCAAAGATCAATTGAGGGTGCACGAAAGGGTTAAGGTCATAACTCGCGAGAAGGCACAAGCTGCATGTGCATGTAAATAAACCACTTTTATTATAAACCTTGTGGCCAAAGTGTGGAAAACCGAAACTTAAAACTAATTAACCACTTTTTAACCGGGTTATGATTCTGACCCGCTTTCTACCCAAATCAATTCACATTTTGCGGGTTTTCGAATTTCTTGTGGCAGTGTAGCAAATGAATTGAACAATAAATTGATTAGGATACCAATTTTAGCTTATAAAAAATGATTTTGCTCTAAAGTAATTCCATCTGTTAATGAATTGGAGGTTTGACATAATGTGTCCTTCAACTTATTCCTTTTTATTCATTTCTCACCCACGCTCTTTCAGGCTTTCAAAAAACTTGTGTATGATAACTAAATCACTACTGAAACCTTAACTGAATTCATTTTTAATATGACACTAATATCCAAACTCATATAAAAAATACATCTTTTTCGTCAAAGAAATCTTGAACAAAGAAGTGAAGTTTCAGAAACAAATCTAGGTATCACATTTTGCAATTTCACCTTTTAGACTTCAGTATATATCTTATCAATATCACATTGAATCACCTACGCGGTCAGTGGTGACATGGTTTGGTTTTAGTCGTAAGTAACGGTTTGTGTTAGCTCAGTTTACCAAATTGTACATTCTACGGTTTGTAGCTCAACCATGACAAAGACACAATATGACTAAACAATGCCTTTCAAAACTACAAACAGTACATACGCCGATAATATCTTATCACTAAAATTTGTGCGTCCGTACAATTCTATGAAAACATCAGTAAAATTTGATGATAGCCGGTAGTTTGACTAAAAAGTCAAATATTTGCATGCTTAATGATTTCTTCCAAATTTAGAGCTTATTTATGTATATATAAAACTAGTTTATCATCTTATACATCCCTTATAACACTTTCTTAAGTTTATTTTTAACATGATCATCTCCCACCATTTTCATCAGTTTGACTTTCTAAGAAGTCAACTGTGTTTAAACTTTAAAGTAATAAGTTCTAGTACAGCATCCAAGTTGGGATTATAGCTTGATCTAACAATGTATACATTAAAAAAAGTACTAATACCGAAAGGTAAAATGACAATTATACTTTGAAACACTTCTTTACAAACAATCGTACTTTGGGAGTGTATCGGAGAAAACTATCAATGAGAATAGATGCGGAGAGATATGAGCTTTAGATCATCTTCTGAGCTGAGTGGCAATTGCTTCCTGCTCATCAGACCTTGAAAGATCAAGTTGAAACAAAATATATTAGAAAAATGTAAAATCTGTATGATAAACCATACCCTACTGAATCCATTCGAGTTGAGAAATTGCTTGATGACTTACCCTATCAGAGTTCACTTGACTAAATGTTATGCACTGATTTGACGAATGCTTCCTACTGATCGGACCTCCTAATAGCAGAAAATGGATTGTTAGAATCATAGTGAAACACATAAATTGCAGAAATGATGAATATTTCCATAATCAATTTAAGATTTAGAAAAAAGTACCTGATAAGATAGTTCTTCATGTATTGGCTCCTTTGGCATGTGTTATTATGGTTATATGTAGCAGACTATTTCATTATTATCATCATCACCACCATCATCATCACAATCATCATCATCATCACCACCATCATCATCATCATCATTATCATCATCATCATCATCATCATCATCATCATCATCATCATCATCATCACCATCATCATCATCGCCGATTCTTCGTCTCTTGAGTAAAAAACCATATGTAGCGAGAAGCTGCATCGACCCAACAATACGCAGACCTCTCAACTGGAAAATGCTCTGTGGAAGACGGGTTATGTCTGTACCTTCTATGTTCAACTCTTTCAAACCTTCTAAGCATCCAATATCCTCAGGCAATTCAACAACTCGAATACAACCGCGGAGCTGTAACTTGTTTATACATTTCATCTTACAAATGCTTTTTGGAATATCTTGTAAAATTTCACAATCGGTTAAGATTAGCTTCTCTAAAGATTCTAATCTGCCAATATCATCAGGTAACTTCTCAAGTAGCCAACAAGATTTGATTTTGAAAGACTTGAGATGTTTCAACTTACAAATGCTATCTGGAAGATATTTAATCTCTGTAGATGAAAAAGTTAGCTCCTTTAGACATTCTAGCTGGTCAAGGTCCCGGGGTGCATCTGTAATACTGCCTTCAAGTGTAAGCTTTCTTATACATTGTAAACTACAAATGCTTCTTGAAAAACTCTCAAGGTTCGTACAAGCACACAGACCTATGGAAATAAGCCTTTCAAGATTTCCAAACGATGCAGCTGGATCTTCTTTATAATCACATGAAAACTGAAACTTTGGAGAATCATTGTCGGAGTGCAATGGGCAAACATTTGTGGGTTCTGCAATCAGATGTAACTCAGATAAAGAACCAGCCTCAGCTGGTTGATGCCGTTTGTCAAACACAAAAGACTTAAACCTCCCACAACCACTTAAGTCTAAGAAGGCAAGCTTTTTCAGACATCCAATGGGAGCATTAATTTCTACCAAATCAGAACAACTGAAAATAGTCAACTGCTCAAGATTTGGAGCCAACCTAAGGTCAAAGGACTGTAATTTTGAACACCTATGGAAGGTGAGGAACCTGAGCTTATGAAGAACCTAACATAAGTACAAATTAAACAATTAATACGGGTGCAATGAGAAACCAATAGATATATAGGATCATAATGAATCATGAGAAACAACAATTTAACCATTATTCTACCTTTCCTTCTCCATCTTCCCAAAGTTGAACAATTTTGCTGTGCCATATTTCAAGTTCAACAAGATATTTTCCTTGAAATGTATTCGGTAAACTCGAAAAAGGAAATCCATAGCATCTCATAAATTGTAAGGAACTTGGAAGGTATTCGCTAACTTTATCAAATTCAACAATATTCCTCTCATTATAATCCTTATAGAGATTCATATCAACAAATCTAAGATCCTTCATTTTTGCTAGACCTTTTACTGCAATTTCAGCACTGAAACCCCACGACCAGAAGTATAGACATTTAGTTGCTTGGGTACCCTGAAATCGAAAAAGTAAAACCCTTTAATTTTTCTCGGAACCCTAAATTTCCAAAACGCCCAAAATCACTGAAAACATTATCAAATTGAGAGTGAATGAAGATGATATAAAGCAAATTGAATGATAATTTGATTCGAATTAATGAATTTTTGAATGATTATTACAGAGAGAAAGTGAATTTGGGGAAAACTTGTTATGTGTTAAGAAAAGAAACGGTCAAATATAGTCAAACTAACAAAGTTAGGAATTTGGACCAAAAATGAAATATCTAGAAAACCATATGGACCAATATATACTCAATTTCCTCAATTCTTACCATGTCATTAGTCAATATATCCTGAATTTCCTTGTTAACCCACAATCGGCTATGTCTTTGAGGTTCATCAGGGTGTGATCGACGAACAATATTCCTACCCATTTCTTCTAAATGATCATGCATCCACAAGCCCCCATATTCATTATAAGTTATAAGAGATTTCTGCTCAAGAACTCTTAAACCATATATACCACAAAATCCACGGCTTTCAAGCGCTCTAATTGCAATCACTTTGCGCCAACCTTTAAGTATGCATGCAACATCTAAGAATATTTCTTTGTGATCACTATCTAGACCATCAAAGCTTAATTCCAATACTTTCATAGTATCCTTGCATGGAATTTTTTCTAGTCTTTTTATGGCATTTTTCCATTCAGACTCATCTAGATCACGAAGATGTGAACCCATAACTTTGATCGTTAAGGGAAGACCATCAGCATATTGTAAAACTTTTCTTGATAACTCTTCATACCCTTGAATCGGATTCTCTCTTCCAAACGCATGCCTACTGAAGAGGCAACCAGCTTCCGCTTGAGATAACAAAGTCACATTATGAATCAATCCTACTCCGTGGGCTGCCAGTACTTGCTTATCTCTTGTTGTAATAATAACTCTACTTCCCGGCTTAAACCAATTACAGTCACCGGCTAACGCCTCAAGCAGGTCTTTATGATCAACATCATCAAGAACGACAAGTACTTTTCTACCACCCATTGCTTTTTTCATCTTGTTTTTCCCATCAAGAACACCACTTACGGAGACGCCTTGATCATTAGAAATATCTGAAATTACTTGTTTCTGCAACGACTTTAAACCAGACAAAGATGGTTTTGATTCTTCCCTTACATTTTCAACAAAGCTTTTACCTTCAAACTGAAAGGATATTTGATCAAAAACAGCCTTGGCTAAAGTTGTCTTCCCCGCACCACCCATCCCCCATATCCCTAGCATGCGAACATCATCAACATCAATTTCTAAAGATGAAACCACATCCCTTATCCGTGTCCCCATGCCTACCAACTCTTCATCTAAAATGAAGTCAACGGAATGCAAATCTCGTGAAATGTCTTGAACAAACTTTTGTATGAATCTAGCTTCATGCCTGTATGTTAAAGATATATACAATTAGCTGTTTTGAAATTCTCAAATGAAAAGAATACTTAATTTCAGATTTATATACATCACGTAACTGATCACCCCATAAAGAAACTAATGAAATTATATTGCAGATATATTAAAGGAAGGAATTACCCATCAAGCATATCCTCCAATACCGAGCCAGACAGACCTGCTGCTTCTTCCATAGCCTTTCTCCATTTTCCAGCAGCCTCCTTCTTTTCGTTTTCGGCAAAGGCATCTTTTACTGCCCCAATTTGTTTGCGGATTTCAGTGGGCTGCACATCATAGAAGATTGGGTAAGCAGTATGCTCGATCATCTCCTGGCATTCCATAATTTTAACCAGCTCATCCAAACACCAAGATGAGGAAGCATAGTTCTTAGAGAAGACAATAACATAGAATCTCGAGTCTTCAATAGACTTGATGAGTTGCTCATTGATCCTTTTCCCTTTCTCGATATTTTCGTCATCCTTGTAAGTGACAATGCCTCTTTGCTTCAGAGCTGCATAAAGATGATCGACAAAGTTTTTACGGGTGTCTTCACCCCTGAAGCTTAAAAACACATCATACTTAAAGCTCCTTTGAATGTTAGCACTTGAAGAAGAATCCATTGGAAGCAGGTTCAAATTGTGAAAAAGATATTAGTTCCAGCTGCAGTGATGTGTTTGTGTGGAAATTTTGTGGAATATTGATGTTGAGAAACAAAAGCTAGCCACTCATATGGTCTTTTTGGTCAATGAAAAAAAGAGAAGATAAGATTCACTGTTTGAACTTTCAACCATATGACCAATAAAAACCATTAATAAAGGCTTTTACTAGTAACATTTTTCTCTCTATTTTTTGAAACTAAATTATGCTTTTCCTCAAGAAAGTTTGATTAATTGTAACAATAAGAGTCTAACTAATAACTAGTGGTCGTTTCCGGAGTTGTCTCTAGACATTCCAAGATGCTTATCTAGCGAGGTTCAAACAAGTTTCTCTAGATATTCCAAGTTTAAAGTGAAGCAATCTACTAACGGGAAATACCAACATTGAAATGAACTTAATAGTTTAAATCCTTTTTAGTCAACGTGTGAAAATCAAAACTTCATTATAGTCATAGAGTACTTGTAACACCCCAACCCGACAAGCAAAAGATATCACAAATACAGCTTCATATCGTAACCTTAAGATTATATCAATGATGGCAAGTTCTTTACAAAATATTCAAAAGAAAACATAAATAGCTAAACTTCAAAACAAATCTAAAATCTCTATGGTCAAATCTGCTCTCACTCTACTCTCAAACCCGGATCAACTATCCCATGCTCACCTTGAAATACCTAAAACCCCCGCAGAAAAGAAAATGCGGTTGAATTTACAAAGTTCAAATGAGCAGATATAACAAAACGAAAGCTAAACAAAACAAATATACAAATAACGAAATCGCAACGAAATGAGATTACTGAATCAGTTAGAATTCTGCGGAAGCACAAATATACAGAAATCCAAAAGAAACACATAACAGTTTAAACACCTCATAGCACATTAACGACACAAATGCAAACACTTCAGAATAACCAGACACTTAACATATCAAGACAATAGATTACATATAAACCAAACGAAAAGTCTAAAAGAATCTTTTAACATTAATGGGATTGTGCCTTGATCGAATATAATATATATTACCCTTGTTGGTCGTTTTTTTTTGCATGGTGTATTTAAGATCTTACCTGCTGAACGATTATTGAGCAATTTTATATTCGGTTTAATTATTTAGGGAGTTTGCTTTCTTAATCGTTTTTTTGGTTTTATGTCATACCGGTTCGGTGATCGCTTTACGTGGGTATAATCTCATTATCGGTCTTATTCTAATCGTTGTAACATTGATTGATCATGGGAGCAAAGTTAGACTTTAGTGCGCAGATCGGTTCAAAACCCTAACTTTTAGTTAGGGTTTCGCTTTTAACCTGCTCGATCGTTGTTTGTTTTGGTTCACGTGTGTGTGTTTGGCTTGGTTGTGGGGTTTTAGAGATGGAAAAAGGGTTTCTTGACAAAGATGGTTCGTTGAAAGTCATGCAATGACCACCAACTTGGCCGATCAAGTTGGCTTGAATGCGGACTCGAATCCGTATGCTAGGGTGGATATTAGTGTGTTGAAGCTAGATTGAATCGCCTTTAACGGTGATGGAATTGATGTTCTTCTTCGCTAGGGTTGTCCGTAACCCCAGCATTAACGAAAGTGAATCAGTTGGTGCTCTTGATGTCGATCCGCCGGGTACGGAAACTATGGTGAAAAATGGTACAAGTCTGGATAATACAAGTTATAGTTCTACGTTTGTGGATGGATTAGATTTGACCAATAAACCTAACGTGTCTACACCCATGAACGTGGTGAATGCTTCTACCCCTGGTCCGAATGTGAGTGGAAGTGATACTAACGACATAAGGTCATTTGCAAATGTTTTAAACCCGGAACGTGTCTCAAGGAAAGTTAATTTCCGTCCCTTGGTAAATGAGACGCGCATTGATAATCATGATACGGTGCTTCCGAAGGCTGCTATGGAGGGTGTTTTCAACCGGTATGAAAATACACTTGTTGGCTTCTTTGTTGGCAAGAATGTGGCTTTTCATTCGTTAAGAACTATGTCTCCAACACGTGGGGGTAAGTTTGGTTTTATGAAACTAATGAAGAATGATGATGGTGTTTTCTCTTTAAATTCGATTCTAAAGAGGTGTTGAAAATGTTCTTCAACGGGGCCCTCGGATGATTCGCAATTCTCCTCTCATTCTCACTAGATGGACTCACGATGTGATCATCGTCTAAAAGTGAGGTAACTAGAGTTCCTGTTTGGATTAAATTGCATAATGTGCCATTACTTGCATATTCGGAAGATGGGTTGAGCTTAATTGCTACCAGCCGGTGTCGATTATGTTAGATGCTTTTACTAGTTCCATGTGTGTTGATTCATGGGGTCGTATTAGTTTTGCACGTGCTCTTGTGGAATTATCATCGATTTTGAGCTTAAAAATGTGGTGACTATGGCGATCCCTAAAAAGGATGATAGTGGTTTTACTACCAAGCAAGTATAAAGGTGGAATATGAATGGAAGCCGCCACACTGCTCGGAATGTAAAGTGTTTGGGCATGATATCGCTTGTTGTCCCAAGAGTATTAAGGAGAATAAGGATGTTACCTCCACCTCAAATGCGGATGAACCCGATGATGGTTTTAAGGTGGTGCGAATCGGAAAGCCAAACCTAAAGGTACGAAGATGACCGGTGGTATTAATATGGGTAAGGGTCCTAGATTTGCACCTAGGAAGGTGTATATGTTGCAAAGACGAAGACACCTAAGAAATGCTAGTGGTAATGCTAAAGATACACCGATTACTACGCCTAACTCTTTGGGACTCTTGAGGTGGAAGATGATTGTAACATGGATGATTCTTCTACTAACAAGGACAAGACTTGGAAGTCTTCCGTACTACTAAGGAAGCGGTATTGATGGATCTCGGGGCGGACTCTGATTGATATTGGTGAGGCGCTAAGCCTTCTTGAGACCTGGACTTCTTCCACGCCAAGCTTGTAAGTGATTCAATGGGAATAATGGATGTTGGTTCTACTCCCATAGTCGAGAAGATTGGTAAGCTTGAAAAGCTAATTATTGACGGAAAGCTACTCTTGTGGATGATGACGGTCAACCTATTCCGCTACCTCTTCTACTAAGAGAGTTAACCCTTTTCTAAAGTGGGAGAGATTGTGGTGTCTGATTCGAAGATGAGGTTGTTGCTAACCCATTTGATGAGTCTCGCTAATATTTTGGTGGTGGCCAAGAGTTTGAAGATGAGTATGATGACTATGACTTGATGACTATGCGAAACAGGTTCGTGATCTTCCGTGAATTTGATTCCTTTAATGCCATGTATGGCACAAAGTTTCAAGGTCCCAGGAAGTAATTTCATTTTGTTGTGTCATATGTTATCATTTGAGTAGGGTTTGTTTTCTTGTTTAGAAATTGGCGATCTTGTTATGTAAGCTTTATGCCTATGTAACGGGTCGAGATTTGAGATTTCACTCATATCCATTGTACTTAAACGCTTATTTGGTTAATATATTTACGAGGTGCAGGATTACTCCCTTACCCAAAAAAAAAACAATTCCTAGAAAATAATCATGGCATTCATACAAATCAATTAATCTACATTTAACACACTTAATTCAATATTGTAGCAATGAAATAGCGGTCAAATCACAGCGGTCTCACATACAAATAAAAAACACAGAGACATACAATAACTAAATAGACAAAGACATAACATAGCCATTAGCAATTACCGTAATCAGATATCATAAGCCAAACCAGCCTCGGATCAAATCCTAACATCGCAGAGTTTTAACATGGCATGTCACATATGCGATGGATAACCAACCGATAGACTGTGTTTATAAAATTAATCGAATCATCATACATACTAACTTTCGTAACACTCGATTGTACACTAGTACGTTCATCTCGCAGATCAATGCATTCACGTGACGATAACTAATCATAATATAAAATGGTTCGGTCCCTTTTTCCATTAGACGTGTCCTTCTTCTACAAAGACTAAACCAAACGTGTCCCCTTGGACCATATCATTTGTTTGGTCTGTGAGTGGACCGAAATAATGGAAAGGTTTGTGTGTATTCTTTTTGTTTTAATTTATATTTGTGAGCTATGTTTTTTGTTGTGATTCCGGTCCTCTTACTACGATTGTTTTGTTTGTGTTCGGTCTAAGAGAGAGAAAGTTGAGTTGACACTGATGTGGCAAGGTTGTTTGTGATTTTGGTGTGATCTTATTACTACCAGTCAAATAAGTTGCATGATAAAGAGAAAAGTGGAGAAAGATTGTGTAGTTAGGAAATGAGTTGTGTTTTTAGTCTTTTACTATATATTTTTGTGAAGTGTGTTTATTTATGTGCAAGACAGGGGCTTTAAGAGTCAAACTTAACGTTCGTTTAGTTAAAGGACTGTAAGTGTTAATGATTTTAAAGTAGAGACTAGTTTTGGTCAGTAAAAAGAGTCGAAGGACCATACTTGTAAGTCAATACCAACCACAAGGACTATCTATGTAATTTACATTATATATTTGGGAAAATTGTCTGAAAAGGCATCGAAGTTGCCACCTTTTCCTTTTCTAGGCATCGAACTTTTTTTTTTCCTATTGTAGCCCTAAACTTGCCTAATTTTCCTTTTGTAGCACTGAGTCACACAAAATCACACTTAACCCCACTAAACCCATTTTAAGTGTGATTTTGTGTCACAATAGAAAAAAAGCATCAAGTTGCCACCTTTTCCTTTTCTCGGCATCGAACTTTTTTTTTTCCTATTGTAGCCCTAACTTGCCTAATTTTCCTTTTGACACACAGAAAATAATAAAAGATCGAACTTTTTTCCTATAGAGATTAAACTTGCCTAATTTTCCTTTTGTGACACAAAATCACACTTATAGTGTAATTAACCCCACTAAACCCGTTTTAAGTGTGACTCAGTGCTACAAAAGGAAAATTAGGCAAGTTTAGGGCTACAATAGGAAAAAAAAAGTTCGATGCCCAGAAAAGGAAAATGTGGCAACTTCGATGCCTTTTTAGACAATTTGCCCTATATATTTCACATGAACTTCACACATCACATGCATGCCTTTGATTTACAAAATTAAATCAAATAACTTTATGTACTACAACTCATGAAAATAATAATTTTTTAGATATATAGATAAACTAACCTCAAGCACATTCCTGATTTGGACTTCAACTTGTGCCTGTACTTCCCATTCTCCCCACATATATATGATATATCGGTAAATATTCTTGTTAGTGATGATTACGAATTATACCGGTAAGAGCATCAACAACCAGTATACATGGCAAGGTATAATGAAACCAATTATGCGTGTATTCCATTGTAAAACCTCCACCTCACTCGTTGGTATAAATTGAGTTATTCTCTGAACAATCACCAAATATGCGTATTATAGTGGGCCATTATGTCCACTTACTCCTTTTATTGATATTGCGTATTAATTTAATATTGTTGAATGTCTCATTTTATTTGTTGCTTCTTTGCGTAACATCTTTGTGTAACAGATTTTAAGATGGGAATGATAAACAACCAGTGAATATGGGAATGATAAACAAGCATGCATGATAGTAATTAGCACACCGGTTTAAGATACGCCTCGATCGCAAATTAGTTTATGGAATCTTATAAATCATAAAATTGCTGCATATTTAAGCGCTTATGTCTCGCTAAATCAAGAATGAGTTACAAAGTGGGATGATGGATTACATAAAATATCCCGTTAATAAACACAATCTCATTTCGTTATTCGATATGAAAATCATTGGTAACCGTCCAAAGGGGTTGTAAGTTGTAGCCCAAGTGCCCAACGGCACCAATTCCTAAATACACTAGACTTGCTACATTATCATAAGATTATATATCACACAATAGACACAATGAAGTTATCAACGATTCAACGGTTACTCGTAAGTCCTATCGCCTACCACCCACAACATATGATTAACGCCCGCTTTATTGTATTATTAGAGTTCAAAATAATGTTATTGGCTGCCCCGATAAGAAAAAAGAATCACAAACGTTGTTTTTCTCTTTATGAAATCAAACCGAACCTCTTGAAAAAGCATTAGTGGTGTTTAGGATTGCTATTAATATCGCTTGAAACGGCAATAATCGCTAATCTTAGTGTCTCGAACTGATTGTGATCATGATATCATTTTACACAAAGTATTTAAAAGTCTTTGCTTATTCACACCGATTCCGATTACTTTACCATTGGGTGCGTTTGGTTGGGAGGTATGGGAATGAGGGAATGATGATGACTATGATTGTACATGTTTGGTTGACATATATGGCTTTCAAGTTATGGAGTCATTGCTTAATAATTTCCATACTCCATACCACTCACAAGAGGCTCGTTTAGATCTATTCCATGTAATCATTCTACCCTACAATGAAACATATACGGATTGTGATTTCGAAACTTATACCAAACATATACTCGATTGAGATTCTGAAACTTTTACCGATTGATAATCAGCATTACCAAAGTAACACTAGCACAACTAAAGGGTGCCTATGAAAAACTGTTAATTTGCTTATTATATTTGCTAATTCGCTCACGAGATCATATAAGCAGTTTGGATAAGCAATCCTTCAAAACTAGATAATAAAAAAAAAGCAATAATGAGATAAACAAACAAGATCAATAAAAGAATCCCAAACATCCCCTGATCTGTATCATATCATAAGTTCGTAACTAACGAAGCAACTCTAATAAACAATCACATTAAACAAAAATAGTATCATCAACAACACCCGAACCCAATCAATCCACTATACTCTTACCAGAACCCGAACCCGAACCCAATTCCACCGTAGCCGAACCCGAAAACCCCCTATCCTCCACCCATCGCCATTTGTGAACTAATGACCATCCGCTTGAACTCTCTTCCCATTAAAACATCTAATTTGTTCATTCCCTTTGAATGAAATTTAACAAAGTATCCACTTTTTTAGCGGGTCATCATTTTGACCCGCTTTCTACCCAAAACAAACCACATTTTGGGGGTTTTTCGAATTCCTTGTGGTAGTGTAGCAATTAATTAGGATTCAGTAATTAAACCATCAGTTATAGCCTATGACCAATTATTTGACCTTCAATTATTATGCCTAACAAATATTTAAACTTGTTTGAGGGCTTAAAGTTTTAATTAAACCATTAGTTATAGCCTATGACCAATTATTCGACCTTTAATTATTATGCCTAACAAATATTCAAACTTGTTTGAGGGGTTAAGGGTTTAAATCCATCTAATTTGGAGGTATGACATAAGAGGTCCTTTGACTCTTTCCTTTTCTTCATATCTTACCCCTTTTTGTACTTCTGGCCAAAGTGTGAAAAACCAAGACTTAACTAAAATACTAACTTCATTTTCACTCGGTTTGTCTTCTTGACCCACTTACAAGTTACAACCAAAGTATGACCCGAATCATAACTGACCTAGTTTAAGGTCATGAACTGCACAAACTGAGCTCCAACATTAACCAATAAGAAACTCAAGAGTTAATTGCATAAATGGTCCTTGTGGTTTGGCGGGTTTTACGGATTTAGTCCCTAAATTTTTTTTTTTGGGTTCTCCTCCTTATGGTTTTGATCCTTTACGGTTTTGGTCTCTTGACCACTTTTTCTGTTAGTTTGACCGTCAACAATGGTTAAAATGACATTTTTACCCTCGTTTGTCTTAGCATATGGTCCATGTGATTTGTCTCGTATAAAAGATTTTTATTTTTCTATTTTTTTAACTATTTAATTAACATTATTATTATTAAATTTTTAATTCAATTTTTTGTAAAATTTTATTCTTCTTTCTTGTCACATATTAAATCAATTTTTTCTTAGATTTTAACAAGTTTTTTTGTTTTGTTTTGTTTTTTTGTTTTAACCTATGCCAAACCTTTTAAAGTTTAAAGTTTACTTTTTTAAAATAGATTATGTCAAAACTTTAAAAACAATATTTTTTTAACAAATTAAAAATCTAATATTTTAACAATTTTTTTTTTGAATTTAATATTTTAATTTTTTAACAGATTAAAAATTTTATAATTTTGAACAATATTTTTTTTTAATTAAAAAAATTAGAATTTTGACGGATTATGTCAAAACTTTTATAGAAATTATGTCAAAACTTTTTGTCCAAAAATTTTAAAAACTTTTGTCAAAAAAAAAAAAAAAAAAAAAAAAAAAAAAAAAGTCCGACTTTATTAATGACGAAAATTTAACCAAGTTTTTAAAACGCTTTTGTGAAAATTTTATAAAAATCTAGAAAAAGTTCAAAAGATTTTAAAAAGTCAAAAAAAAAATTTGAAAAAATGTGAAACTTACTTAAAAAATTCGCACAAAAAAATCGAAATAAAGAATTATTACTAAAAAATTCGGACAAAAAAATTTAAACACCCACAGGGACCAAAAAAATTAGGACAAAATTTCGGACAAAAAAATTCGGACACAAAAATTCGGACAAAAAAATTTATTAATAATATTATTAATAAAAAATCCAGAAATAAAAATTTGGTCAAAAAAAATAAATAAATAAAGTTGGGACCAAATTCGTGATATGCTACAAACCACAGGGACCATACAATAGGAGAGTATTTCTGTCATTTCAGTCATTTAAACACCCACTTGACGGTCAAACTAACAGAAAAAGTGGTTAAGGGACCAAACCCGTAATGGGTCAAAACCATAGGGCGGAGATCCACCAAAAAATAAAGTTTAGGGACTGAATTCGTAAAACCCGACAAACCACATGGACCATTAATGTAATTAGCTCTAAACGCAAACTTAACATCGAAGACCAAATGAATTTACTATAAACACAGTGTTGTAAAAATCGGCCATGGCGGATATCGGTGGTCCTCTGCCACGATATTTCCCAAATCGGTCTAACATGGCGTTTTGGTCAAATCGGTCGAATCGGTCAAAATCGAGCTTGGCGGTCAAAATCGGCCTTAAGGCGGTTCGGTCAACGCACGGTCAACTTCGTGATCTAGGTTTTTTTTCTTCAAATTACCAATTAACTTCGATTTTATTGATTTTGTTCTAATTTAAGCTAGTTTTATAATTAATCTTGCTAATATATATTTTTTAATAAATTCCTTTATAATTTTGGGTCACCGCTATGGCGTAAGCATGGCGGGGTCAACCGCACTGCATCACCGAAATGATTTTTACAACCTTGGATTTAAGTGCTTTACATATTGTTGATGCACCAATGTTGGAATGGTTAGTGTTGCTGAGAATTGTAAGGGGGTTAAAGAAGCTTATGCGTCCAACTTTTATGCATTAGCTTAAAAGGCTTCTAACTTACTTACCTTGTTGCTAAAAATATTTATCCTTGTGTCTAAAAAACAAGTTGAAGGACTGCATATGCAATGTCTATATATTTTAATAATTCTATGGTTTAAAGCGTGAAAAACATAACTGTAAAAACATACAGTAGATATTAGCAATTTAGTACTAGTGATCTTATTGACCCGGTTTTGACCCAGATAAGATCCGAGTCCATAAACAGACAATATGAAGCCCAATTTTCTAACAAAATTGAGATGATATGTAACCAAATTGTAAGCTACATGTTCAATATCATTAATAACTCTCAGATATGTTCATGAGTACAGGTCAACTAAAACAGATGAAAGTCAATACTTTGACTCAAAAAGTCAAATGGCTTTATTTTGTGAATTTAAAAAACATGGTCATCTTAAACTCCCACCATTTTCACAAAGAACAGACTTTGACTTTCTTAAAAGGTCATTTATACGGAATTAACAAATATCCTACTTAAAGATCAAATCTGTTCAAAAAAGTAGTCCAACTTTTGAATAAGCTTTTCTTCAATAGAGTTTGGCTGTAACAAACATCGATACATCCAGACAGATTACTGCTAAACATGAATGCAAGTTTCATGTGGTACTACACCGAAAGAAGTAATGTCCTTTTCTTTAACAACAAAGAAATAGATTTATTACAAACTAGCTAGGAGATACCAAAACATAAAAAACGAAAACAAAACCTGACAGATTAACAGCAAAGTGCCGAGAAAACAACGAAAAACGTTTACATATATGAAATATCACAACATTATAGCTAGGTAAGCAAAGCCCGACAACCACATCCATGCCTTTAAGACCAAACTGATTTAAATATTCCACAGTAGTGTCGTTTTATTTGATAAGTTCACGTTCATCTGGTGTTCCCAGCTTCAAACTATATATATCCAAACATGGATTTTCTCAAATCATTCTCTGATGATAACGTCTTATTCCTGGAACATTTTAAGTAGCTTCTGTTATTGACTTGGATAACAAAAGCACAGTGAATTTGATGAAAGTCAATAGTTTGACTCAAAAGTCAAATATTTTAATGGTTCACCATTTTGTCCCAATGTAGAAGATTTTTATGTAAAGCAAAACTTGTATATGATATTAAATCACTTACGAAACCTTACTGAATATGATTATAACATGATTATCTCCAACATCATGTAAACTCCAATCATTTTCATCATGAACACAGTTGACTTTCTGAAGAAGTCAACTGTGTTATCAGAACTCCATGAATTAACATATCTAACTTCAAAAATTTTAACTGCTTATACAAGTAAGTTACTTTACTCACTACACTTTTGAATTTAATAGCTATACCTTGATTTAACTGTACACGGCTTGTATATGAGACTTGAATCAGTAGTCCCGCCTCCTTGCACTTTTATTTACAGACCTGTGTGATGGCAAACATTGATTAAGCCGAGACAAACCCTATTATGTTGGAGATTAAGATCCGAGTTCAGTATGGCATATGAATAGAGCATGATAAAACAAATAGCAAGACCAAAAAAGCATGTTACAATTCTTTAAGTCTTGATGAACAGAATTTAAATATATGTTGGAAAACATGAAACATACAACTTTACCCAACTCATATTTGTAAAAGAAGAAAGAATTTTAGTACGGTCAACTACATCTAATCTGTCTAGGCGGCATTTTGCTAAAACTTATACTCCTGCAAAAATTGTTATATGAGAGGTCATATTTGTCTTCGATATTGACAGCAGGATAACATGAGATTATGATTTATTCGTATATGTATCGCTGAGAACGAGCATGTGACAAGAGTGACGTTTACATGGGTTTATAAGAAAGAGTAACATAATTACGCCTAACTATGGCTAACATGAAGGTAGCACTACCAAAGTAATATGAAGCAGCTAGCAAAATTTCTAACGATCTTGAACCTTTATTAGGTGAATGATTAAAGAATCCCCTGTTCCAGTATTTAACATTTTAACTTTCTGTCCCAATTTGATTTTTCCAACATTATTCTATAATGGAACTACTGAACATATAAAATAGCTTCGTTAAACATGATAAAACACTACTGGAAGCCAATTCGATTTGGAAATTTTACCGATGACTTTACACGGGGTGAGTTCCGTCTACTCACATACACTAATTAGCATGTAGGTTAAAACGTAAATCACTGTATTTGCTGAATTGCTGATTGGTGATTGGTGATTGGTGATTGCTTCACGTTCATAAAAACTCCTAGTTGCAGGAAATGGATAACTTGTTAGGATCAAATACAGAAACGTCAATCATTGTAAGATCAATTAGAAAAATACACATTAAAGTACGACAAACAAAAAACAGAGAAAGTACCTGTTAAAATAATTGTAGTTATTTATTTTTCTCTGCGCTTTGTGCCTGTGTTATTCATGGCTATATATAGCAGAAGATTTCGTTGATGTCTACCGAGGTTCTTCGTAATTTTGGTCCCAAATTACATGAGTCGAAAAGCCTTCTTGACCCAATAATACGCAGACCTTTCAAATGATAAATACTCAGTGGAAGACGGGTTATGCCTGTACCTTCTATGTTTAACTCTTTCAAACCTTCTAAGCATCCAATATCCTCAGGCAATTCAACAACTCGAATGCAACCGCGGAGATGTAACTCGTTTATACATTTCATCTTACAAATGCTGTTTGGAATATCTTGTAAAAGCATACAGTCGGTTAAGATTAGCTTCTCTAAAGATTCTAATCTGCCAATATCCTCAGGTAACTTGTAAAGCCAACAAGATTTGATTTTGAAAGACTTGAGATGTTTCAACTTACAAATGCTATCTGGAAGATATTTAATCTCTGTAGATGAAAAAGTCAGCTCCTCTAGATATTCTAACTGGTCAAGGTCCCGGGGTGCTTCTGTAATACTGCCTTTAAGTGTAAGCTTTCTTATATATTGTAAACTACAAATGCTTCTCGAAAAACTCTCAAGGTTTGTACAAGCACTTAGACCCATAGAAATAAGCCTTTCAAGATTTCCAAACGATGAAGTTGGATCTTCATTATAATAACATTCAAACCGAAACTTTGGAAACGTTATGTAACTTATGAGATCATATGTAGGTTCTGCAATCAGATGTAACTCAGATAAAGAACCAACCTCAGCTGGTTGAGACCGTTTGTCAAACACAAAAGACTTAAACCTCCCACAACCACTTAAGTCTAAGAAGAGAAGCTTTTTCAGACATCCAATGGGAGCATTAATTTCCACCAAATCATAACAACTTTCAAGATTTAACCTTTTGAGATTTGGAGTCAGCCCAAGGTCAAGGGTCCTCAACTTTGAACGACTGAGATTGAGCTCTTGGAGCTTTAGACTTTCAGCAGGTATATGAAGCTCTACGAAATCATAACAATAGGAAATAGTCAACTGCTCAAGATTTGGAGCCAACCTAAGGTCAAAGGTCCTCAATTTTGAATACCTGATAGCGAGGAACCTTAGCTTATGAAGAACCTAACATAAGTACAAAAAAACAATTAATATTGGTGCAATGACAAACCAATAGATATATAGGATCATAATGAATCATTTAAAACAACAAATTAACCATTATTCTACCTTTTCTTCTCCATCTTCCCAAAGTTGAACAATATTGCTGTCCCATATTTCAAGATCAACAAGATATTTTCCTTGAAATGTATTCGGTAAACTCGAAAAAGGAAAACCCCGCCATTCCATAAATCGTAAGGAACTTGGAAGGTATTCGCTAACTTTATCAAATTCAACAATATTGCTCTTAAGATTATACTTATAGAGATCCATATAAACAAATCTAAGATCCTTCATTTTTGCTAGACCTTTTACTGCAATTTCAGCACTCAAATACCATGAGATCGGTAAGCATAGACATTTAGTTGCTTGGGTACCCTGAAATCGAAAAAATAAAACCTCTTAATTTTTGTCGGAACCCTAAATTTCAAAACGCCCAAAATCACTGAAAACATTATCAAATTGAGAGTGAATGAAGATGATATAAAATGAATTGAATGATAATTTGATTCGAATTTTTGAATTAATTTAGAGATTATTAAAGAGGAATTGTTAATGTGTTTTTTATAAGAAAAGTGACGGTCAAATATAGTCAAACTAACAGAGTTAGGAATTTGGACCAAACCCACGGATGTTTCATTTTAGACCAAACCCGAAAATTTTCAAACTATTGGACCAAAAATGAAATATCTAGAAAGCCCATACGGACCAATATATACTCAATTTCCTCAATTCTTACCATGTCATTAGTCAATATATCCTCAATTTCCTTACGAATCCACAATCGGCTATGTCTTTGAGGTTCATCGGGGTGTGACCGACGAACAATATTCCTACCCATTTCTTCTAAGTGATCATGCATGCCCAAGAACCCACTTTTAGAAATAGTTATAAGAGATCTCTGCTCAAGAACTCTTAAACCAATTTTAGCATAATATCCACAGCTTTCAAGCACTCTAATTGCATCTTCTTTGCCCCATCCTTTTAGTATGCATGCAACATCTAAGAATATTTCTTTGTAATCCTTCTCTAGACCATCAAAGCTTATTTCCAATCTTTTCATAGTTTTCTCTAATGGAATTGTTTTTAGTCTTTTTATGGCATCTATCCATTCAGGCTCCTTCTGATCACAAAGAAACGAACCCAAAACTTTGATCGTTAAGGGAAGACCATGAGCATATTGTACAACTTGTCCTGATAGCTCTTCGTACCCTTGAATCGGATTCTCTCTTCCAAACGCATACCTACTGAAGAGGCATCCCGCTTCCGCTTGAGATAACAAAGTCACACTATGAATCAAGCTCACTCGGTGGGCTACCAGTACTTGCTCATCTCTTGTTGTAATTATGATTCTACTTCCCGACTTAAACCAGTTAGGCTTGCCTGCTAATGCCTCAAGCTGGTCTTTATCATCAACGCCATCTAGGACAACGAGTATCTTTCTACCACGCATCCTCGCTTGCATCATACTGCCAGAAACACTGCTTACTTCAATGCCAGAAACATCCTTCAGTACTTGTTTCTGCAACTTCTTTAGACCGGACAAGAGGCTTTTGACACTTCCTGACGTTTTAATAAAGCTTTTTCCTTCAACTTAATGGATATCTTATCAAAAATAGCTTTTGCCAAAGTTGTCTTCCCCGCACCTCCCATCCCCCATATCCCTAGCATGCGAACATCGCCAACACCAGGTTCTAAGGATGAAATTACTTCTTTTAAACGGGTCTCCATGCCTATTAAATCTCCATCACTGCTCGAATTGATGAAACTTAACTCTACTGAAATCTTTTTAACGATTTCCTGTATGAACTTAGCTTCATGCCTATACGTTAAATAAAGATTCAATTAGCTTGTGAAGATTCCCGAACAATTTTTAGATCTTTAATACTGACATACAATAATACATGAAGTAAATGGTGATATAAGTATTATATATGATTAATATAGTTATATAGGTGAAAACTTATCTGTGGTTTCATACCACGCGATTGTAAGTTTGACAACAGTGTGTTAAAGAATGACAAACTATATGCTCTAAGAGGTTGTTTGCTAAATATAATGAAGAAATTTACTTACCCATTAGCAATGCTTTTCAACTCAAACCCAGCCAAATCAGATGCTTCTTTCAAAGCCTCCCTCCACTTCCCAGCAGCTTCATCCTCTTTATGTTTTGCAAATGCATCTCCAACTGACCCACTTTGTTTGCGTACTTCAGTGGGCTCCACATCGTAGAACACGGGATAAGCAGTATGCCCAAAACCTTTCCGGCATTCCATAATCTTAACAAGCTCTTCCAAGCACCAAGATGAAGAAGCATAGTTCTTTGAAAAGACAATGATATAAAATTTTGAGTCTTCAATGGCTTGGATAAGCTCATCACTGATCATATTCCCTTGCTTAATATTCTCATCATCTTTGTATGTGTAAATGCCTTTATTCTCTAGAGCATGATATAGATGATCAACAAAGTTCTTTCGAGTGTCTTCGCCTCTAAAGCTTAAGAAGACATCATACTTGAAGCTTTTTTGAATGATTGAACTGGAAGTAGATGCCATAACTTCAAAATATTGAAAGAAAGCTAGAGGGTTAAACTATGGTGAAAAACGTGTTTGTGAGGAAAATATGTGCATATATGAGTCGTACTAGTGATATTTTTACATGGTTTGGGATGGGGAACATGATGTGACAATACAGTAATATCTTCTTTTGAGGATATGAATGGAAAAGCTATTGCAATTGTCATGTGGTTTCTTGGTGGGTTCCTTCTCATGAAATTTGTATTGTACTTTTTTTAAAGATTTTTTTTTTAGTTTCTAAATTTGGCTCTTTAGTTAATCCTATATTTTATGATCAGGAGCATCTATATATATAGTCTCAAAGTTTACATTATGATCAAGATTTAGAAGCATGCATATAGTCGGGATTATTATTCGGGTTTCGGATAATAAACAATTTACATAAATTTGAGCTTACTAAGAATTTCGGTTTTCGTGTCAGCACGAAACTAAAATAGAGATAAAACTTTCTCTCGAAACCCAATCTTAATAACAGTTAAGGTTAGTCGAGTTGCTCGAGTTTGAATATTCTTGAGACCCCTATTCTAGTATCTATAAGCTTTTATAGTTTTTCAACATGGTAGTTAGCATTTAAAAACATTTGGTAGCTAGCATTTATGAAAGTCTTTCACTAATCATTTTAGTACATAAGCTTTTAAATGAAACCTTCAAATATCCTCTACAATATACAATTCTAGTACTAGGAAACTATTACCCAAATATATGATGTCAAATGAACTATGTTACTTGAGAGTGGATCGAATCAAATTTCTTTCAAAAAAATCTGACTATTTGGGAACTAAAGAACAATGAAAACAAGCAAAGAATTAGAGAACACTGAGATCATTTTGCCAATTGGGTTAATTGAGTTATAAAATGATATAATTTAAATCATGGACTTAGATAATGATAACGAATACGATATCCTATGAGATCATTTAGTGTTAAAAAGGCCGACCCGAGCCAAACCCAATTAAAACTATTCCGGTCGACTTTATAAAGCGACTCGGGTTGAGCTAATCAGGTTAGAAAATTTAATCGGTTGACCCAATTAACTCGAATACTAACGAGGGTTGTGTGTCGGGTTAAATATTTTTGCCTGATTCGGGTTTGGGTCAACCCGGCCCATCCAAGTAAGGTTTTTAATTTTTCAATATACTTCTTGTAACTTATTCTTATAAACTTACATTACTAGTTCCTAAAAAAAATTAAAAAAAAATATCATATTGTGCATATTCGGGTTGACCCACACCCGAATGAAGCTAAACCCAACCCGATTAACACTAGAAATGTGATATTTCTTGACTTATATATGAACAATGTCTTATGATCAAACTGTGGAAATCCTTCTTCAATTTTATAATGCAACATTATTTTGACCCAATTTCGAACCAACTAAGATCCGACTCCATAATACGTTTTAAATTTTAATTTTTTTGTTTGTTTTTTTTTTTTTTACAAAATCACATCAAGTGTGGACTTGCATAGATCATTAAATATGACATAGATCATTAAATATGACACTAATGATATTAAGCTCAAGGGAGTGGTCACCGCTCATTACCATCCACTAAATATCTCACACACTCAGAAAATAAATAAAAACATTACTTTTGAAATTGGGCCTCACATCTTTTGCACTCTCACAATGATGAGCCGGTCATCAATAAAATGCAATTTGGCCATGACTTGTGGCTTCCGTTTTGGTGGGTCACGACGAGAAGGTGACGGTGATCAAGTCACGCCCACTCCCTTTTACCTTACATTAAGAAGTCTAAGCTTAATTTAGGTTCTACAAACTAAGCAAGATTAAACTATCAACCAAATGTACAACAATGATTTTACCTTCAATTGGGTCTTCATGCTCCTTTTGGTTAATTTAAAGATCCATAACTCCCTATCGTTTGACAAAAAATTTCTTGATCTACCTTTTTATCTCCCTATGGTTTTCGAGAATAAAATCATTGTTCACGAATTAAGGGTAATGGCATGACAAGCCCTTCAACTCATTGCTTGCATCACTTTTACTCCAGAGGTCTACATTTAATCAACATCATATTTTACTTCGACATACGCACACATATTTCCATTGCAAACACTAATGCAAGATATGTTCACATAACATCCGTAAGCATATTAACAAATTAATCAAAGTATATCATATTGTGCATATTCGGGTTGACCCACAAAACAAAACTTCTGGTCATGTCATATACGAGTGTATCATTTTGATCTACATTTCGAATAAATTAATCAAAGTAGTGTGAACTTGATTTGAATGAGGTATTTTTTGTGATTTGTCACATATTTGGCCATAAAACTAACACATATATTTGAGAGTAGACATTGGCTAAATCCATATTTAAAATGTTGTTGGGTTGCTTCAAGTATAGTTGGCAAAACTAACTTTGAAATAAACTGTACTGTTTTAAATCTATGTGGTCAAAATGTAAAAAAGCAAAACTTCTGTTTTTTCATAGGTCATCTTCTTGACCCCCGGTTTTGACCCAAGTAAATACCAAGGGTGATTATTACAAATATAGTGATTTTGTCGAAAAGGCCCTTCAACACTACATGTTCATTACAATGAATAAAAATTAGTAAATTTGATGAAAGTCAATACTTTGACTAAAAAGTCAAATTGTTTTTGATGATTTTAACCCAAAGAGCATATATTAATACTTTTGTGTATACATCACTTGCAAATCCTCATATATTCATTTGTACATGATCTTCAACTTCATATCCAAGTCCTAACATTTTCATAAAAAACGCAGTTGACTTTCTAAAAAAGTCAATTACTTTGACTATTTATTAAGTAACTCATCTAACTTCTAATTATACATAATATTCAAAAAGTAAAGCTTGTATTTGTAACCTAAATCAATCTTACTTTAGGCTCAAACTCACTTCTACCAATATGATATCCAGTTATAACTCTAAGAGCTCTTAAAAAGCTTCAAATTTTCATTTAGAAACACTAAATTTAGGTCTAAAATATGTTTATTAGTAAAAACGATCTGGACTACAAGCTA
The DNA here is from genome assembly GCA_022545495.1 of Chrysanthemum lavandulifolium. Taxonomy (NCBI): domain Eukaryota; kingdom Viridiplantae; phylum Streptophyta; class Magnoliopsida; order Asterales; family Asteraceae; genus Chrysanthemum; species Chrysanthemum lavandulifolium. The sequence goes on along the minus strand of CM040239.1, from coordinate 17,029,616 downwards.
AATTTTATAAAAAGCTTCGCTTTATATCCTGTGTTAAGCAAGATGAGCAATTTCCTCGAGAAAAATTCACCAAGACTTTGAAGCACTAGTGTCAATCAGATTTGAACAATCCCATTCGGACTCTTAGCGTCTCAAGAGGAGTATATACCAATCCCACATGTAAGACACAATAACACTCATTTCTTCTTGGTGGACGCTTCTTCGCCTTTATTTTTAAATCCTCCACTCTCCTGTCAAAACAACATATATTCTTCAATATTAATAGAAATCGACTTCTTGAACAACAAAAGCATCATTATTTAGCTCATAGCATATTTACACGCAAAAATAAAACTTTTGAAACGATGTTTAACAGCTTGTAATTTGTAAAGCAAAATCGTGTGAGAAAGTTGGGAGATATAATTGAGATACCTTTTTATAGTGAATGTCATTTTGCTTGCCCCTATTTTACTTACATAAACCTGAAAGTACAAGAAATATCTATTTACATCTTACAACAAATAAAGATATGCAATCGAAAGTAGGGTTTAGCAATTCCAAACACGAAACACGCACCCAAAACCGATACGAAAAAATAAACGGGTAGGTTCTGTCTAAAACAGTTTGATGGCCATGGGTGTTAAACAGGTTGATCCACCAACCCGTTTGAGTTTTTAATTATAGATAAATTATTTTAGACTAAAATACACGGTTGGTCCCTAAAACATTAACTGCTTTCGTTACGACAAACCCAGCTTTTCATCGCCAGAGGTCCTTTTTCAACTTTTATAAATTAAGCGGTCCTTTTGGCCTCTTGACCCGTTTCAGTTAGTCAACCCTATTATTTGCTTTGCTTTTTGTTTTTAGCTAAGGGCATAAATGACATTTCATATATTTGGATTATTAAATCTTCTTCTTCTTTTTTCTTCCTCTCGCCTACCTTACCTATACTACACAAGATCATTGCATGATACCAGTTGGTTTATGAGTATAACATCTTTATTTCTTCAATTAATCATGCCTAAGACATTAAATCATGCCAGTATAACAATGCAAATGTTGCAAACTTGCAATCAAATTCTATACTACAGAAGATCATCAAGCATGATACCAGTGAGTAATGAGTATACATACACTACCGCTTGCGAATGCATACTTCATTATATTACTTGGTCTTACAGTTGGTTTACAATAAAATCCAAAGTATATATGTAAGGATATTGAGAGCACATTTCACGATCACAATCACGAGGGTACAAAGGACTTCCTTACTGGCTTTATGCCTTTGTTTTTAGTGGACTCCAAACCAACTGTTTACGTTGTAAGGCAACAACAGTTGGATGCTTTGGCTTCAAGAACCAACAACATGAGAAGGCGGGCTCCCATAAACTTACTGCTCCTTGGTGCAGCAACAGGTGTTGCCTCTACTGTACGAGAGGACGAAGCCACTTCGCTTGACTGCCCTAGAGGAGACTGCACCCTTGATGTGCGCCACATCCTTTGTGGGTCCCACGAACGATTGCCTACCCATCACTCTGTCATTCCTTATCCAGCGGTGCAGCACTGGATCGGTTGATTGATGTAGTCATTGCACTTGAGCTGGATTCAGATTGAAAGGAGGCTATAGCAGAAAGTGAGGGGTGTGAGGAAGCCACAGCAAGAGCTCTGTTCTCTTGCTTCTGTCTTGTTTTACGCTCTTCTGCTAGCTGACTTTCCAGATCACGAACCTATACATAGCCAAGATTAACAGAAGATCACTGATTAGTTATTAAACTTGAGCCTATTTGATTAGTCTGCAAGCTGAAGGGGTGTTTCAATTCATTATCTCCTTATGAATGGATCAATTGGGGTTAAGTTTTATGCCAAAATCTTACTAAAAATAAGTCATTTTTACCTACGGATGGGTCAATTGGGGTTTTGTTTTTTTTTTTTTTTTTTTTATCTCTAACAGGCAGCATAAAACATCAGCTAACAAGAAAATGGTCAAATGTCACCAAAAGGAAATTTTGGATTCAATTTATTAAAGAGAGTATATTCTCAAAGATATAATTTGGACTATATGTCAACAGGATCATCTACCCGACTCAACCTCATTTCACTACCTTAATTTTGATTAACTTAAAAGGTGAGTTATGTACCTTCTCTTGCAGAGTTCTACATATGTGTTCTCTAGCAGATAGACGTAGTTGCACAGACTGTAGACTGTCCTGCAACTTTTTGTTTCTTTCTCATCATGTTTCGCTTTCTCCGCCTGCATACCATAGTAAAACAAATAAATGAACATGAAATAGCATTAAATAAAGGCAGGGTAGAAATTGTTGTCCCAGTTCGATGAGTGTATTTTAAAGCAAATTACCAGCTGCTTGTACTTGAAAAGTTCAGTGACGTCAGTTTGTTTGCGAGCAGGGCCATGCTCAACACCTCTCACTCGACTTGCAAAGTTCAGAGAGCAAACGGTTTCTCCCAGGTCTGCTGAACTTGGGCTGATTTGGACAAACATAAGTGTTTTACAATCACCGCCTGCTCAAGTTTCGAGATAGTCAAGAGAAGATTAGTACCTTACAAGTGAAACCATTTAGATTACAAACTAGCAAGTTAAGAAATCAAGAAGCATACCTAGAGAGCTCTGTAGTATATGAGTAAGCTTCGAATTCCTGATTTGATAAAAACATAGATGATATTTAGATAAAAGTGATGTTTGTACTAGTACGAGGTTGTAGTGTAGAGAAATGAGCATACCTGTAAGGAATGTGACTTGTTTTCGATGCAAGAGCAGAAATTACATCACCTAATGATGAAAGTGATTTATTTATGAACTGGGATTCCTTCAATCTTTCACCTTCAACCTCAATCTTTCCTACTGCTTCACTTCCGCCAAGTCCACTAGCGAAAGGTGGCTTCTAGTCCGTTGTCCATTCACCAAGTTCTCTCCAAGAACAGTCACTGCAATAAGCTATACAACAAGAAATTAGCACTAAAAACCATTTATTAGCTTACAGATTAGCTAAAATGTAATAAAGACTCACCAGTGAGAGCGGCTACTAAGCTCATTGGCATTGGTTGATCCAACAGATCGAGCACGACTCCCGCTCTTAAGCAATTCCCAAACTTCATCTGTCTTGTGCACAGGCAACTCAGAGAGTCCTGGAACTTCTTGGATTCCTTCAGCTGATTGTTTGACCTCTAACCTGCAATTAAATACGAACCATTTAGTCAACCTCTTCTATACAGCACAAACCACTTCTCCACTTCTCGCTCACATACTGATTGTCCTCTATATCACACTAAACACTTGATTTATCCTTCTAAACTACACCAAACACTTGTCATCTGAATAAGCAGTTGTAAGGAATTGCTTGCACTGAAATGGTACACAAGACAACTCGATATTGCATGTGTCAATCTTTTTGTCCTAAAAGGTAGAAACTAGAAACCAGTAAAGACATGTACCAGGAGGGACTAGAACTTCTATGCAACTTATCGGTGAAACAAAAATGTAAACAGAGCAAAAATATATAAATTTCAATCACCAACTAATGAATATATTCATTTTATTCAGAACCACAAGCACAAATAAGTAACAGATATTATCATCAAGCTTACTTTTTAGCAGGTTGGTCAGCATCTTCAACTAAGAGGTCCCTTATCTTCTCATTGTAAACCTCCAACATGCTTACAAACAGCTGATATCTCATTATATCACTCCTTTCTTCAGATACCCTGAACAGCTCCTCCAAGGTACGGTAGTTAACACCCCTATTTTCAGCGGTTCCTTCCATTGTAAAGATGATTTAATGTCTTTTATAACCTCCTCTTCTGCTGACGAACCCATGGCAGAAAAAAAAAAAAAAAAAAAAAACCTGCCTTTCAAATTAAAATTCCGTATGAACACTAACCAAATTGATAAGAAAAAGACGGAGCATTATCTACTTTCTGTATATCGGTTAAATAAACCTTTGCTGATCTAGGAATTCTTTCGAGACATGATCTAATGCAAAATCCAACTTGAAATACTCTCTTAAACAACACTTAACAAACAATCTTATTGCAATCAGGAAAACGATTTTAGAGGCTCTATGCAATAATAAAGTTGACTCTGATCTAATTTTTAGCTCGCTTGACCCATTTGACCTCTAACCCCCTTTAGCTAATTTATAACTTTCTTTGGACCCGTTTGAAGATGACATAAACATAAATAGCTGAATAGATCAAATGATCCTAAATTCCTAACTTAACGCATGATCCTTCAATGGATACAAGCTAAGACAAATCATACTCATGCCATCAGCAATTATGCAGTAAAACAGATTAACCAATTACGCATTAGGTTCTTACAAATTAGTTCTAGTTATTGTAAATCTTCGACCTTTCAGATAAGCATGACAGCAAAGAAATTGATGTTCTAACAGATTGATGTTCTAACAGTATTCAGCCTATAAAAGTTGAAAAAGGACCTCTGAGCGAATGCAATGCCAGAGGAGAGGAAGAAAAGTAGAAGTTTGTCCTTTATGCCCTTAGCTAAAAACAAAAAGCAAAGCAAATAACAGGTTGACTAATGCGGATTAACAAGTTTAGGGACCAACCGTGTATTTTAGTCTTATTTTTATAAAGGGTTAAACAGATTATAAGTCAACCCACCCATCAGTTTAGAATAGGTGATGTTCGCGTTATGTGTAAACAGTTTAGGATTGGCATAACTGACCTAAGTCACCTAACTACTTAAACATGTCGTGCTCAGGCTAAGGTGTTCTGATATGTCAATCCGAACCCAAACCCGACCCGTACTTGGTCTGAAGTCTGAACAGTTTCTAGATTTGAAATGACTACAATAACAGAACAACAACTTACCCTCTTCCCATCGCCATTTGTGAACCAATGCCCTGTAGCTTGACCATCAGCTTGAACCTTCTTTTGCCAACATCTTTTGTGATCCCTTTTGCAGTATTAACCTTAGGATTCGTGAAACCTTGTGACGTTTCTTGAGTTTTTGATCTTCTTGAATTTTCCTTGATGAACTTGTCTCAGCTAGTTTAGTTTTGTCACCATTGCTGAATTGGCCCCTAGAAACACAAGAAAGACGGCATAAGAAATTATATCCGACTTTATAGAGTCATTTGCATACAACCATCTTATATGAAATTAATCATGCGAAAAACTATCAGTAATATAGCGGAATTAACTTACATGTAATCGATCTTCAATGTACACGGAAGCTCAGAACCTCTACTTTCTGCAGTTAACGGGAAAAAGTTGCACAAATGGGTTCGCACAAGCTCTTGGACCCTCAAATCATTATGGAAGAAATACTGATGTGCTGGCGGGCGAGAGCCCGAGAGTCACCCAAATCTACTACACTGTCCATAACATGACTATTACGGTTACTTTTTCCAATATTACTCTGAACTTTAGTTTTTTCTTTCATGGAACTAAAATATTCTTCACAAACCTCATCCAGTGCAGGTGTCGGGATATGGAACCTCTTCTTGTGTCTAAAATCTTCCCATAAATCTTTTCTGGCTGAAGTATCGAGTGATTCCCTTATTTTTCTCGGCTGATGTAAACCTACACTTTTTCCCCTATTCAAATTAGATTCTGACTTATTGCAGGTCTTGTTAGTAGCAACTTTACTGGTAGAAGGAATATCAGAATCAGAGTCGGAATCGATCTGATAGATAACTTTGGAAACAGTTTTTTGCTGCAGCTTGTGACTACGGATTCTGGCGCGTTTGAGACATTTGAGAGATTTAGCTTTCTTTTTCCTGATTCTCTGGTCAAAACACCAAGTCCAGTAAGCGGGAATTTGGAACTGTTACTAACTGAATAGTATTGTGTTCGGAGAGTCTCATCTGCATTTAGCAATAACGAGTGTGGAAACCCGCGCGATGCAGCGGGATTGCTTTTGTTTGCCAAATTGCTATAAAGGACTTACTTTGCATCGACACTTAAACTTTAGGGACATTTTTTGCCAACTTAGACTTACTTTGCAACGACACCTAAACCTCAGGGGCTATTTTTGCCAACTTGCGAAAGTTGGCATTTATTGTGCTACAATGTTTGGGGGTTACTGTTGCCCGCTCAATAGTTATATTAATAATAAAATAATAACAACCAGTGAATATGGGAATGATAAACAAGCACACGTGAGAGTAATTAGCACACTGGTTTGAGATACCATCCCTTTACATGAAAAGTTAATCAACGTGGATATCTTTCTTGGATCAAAAAGAATCACAAATTGCTGCATATTTAAGCGTTTATGTCTGTGCTAAATACAGTAATGAGTTACAAAGTGGGATGATGGATTACATAAGATATCCCATTTCGTTATTCAGACATGAAAAATCATTGGTAACGATTACAGCTTTCTTGTTAAGACATCAGTAACCGTCCAAAGGGGTGCCCAACGGCACCAATTCCCTAAATACATGAGACTTGCTACATTATAATAAAATGTAACTAAATATATTACATAAAAGACACAATGAAGTTATCAACTGTTACTCGTAAGTCTATCCACCCACAACATACAGAAGCTAAGTCCTGCTTTTCGTTACTATTAGAGTTAAAAATAATGGAATTGGCTGCCAAACTCATCCGGATAAGAATACAGAATCACAAACTTTGTTTTTCTCTTTATGAAATCAAATTGAACCTACTAAAAAAGGCATTAGTAACTACTCTTAATACCTGATAACTGATTTGATATCATTTTTAGACAAACTATTTCAAAGTAGCTGATTCATACTATCTGATTCCGATTACTGTAGAATTAAACTTGACTGATAATCAACATTACCAAAGTAACACTAGCACAACTAAAGGGTACCTACGAAAAACTGTTACTAATTTGCTAAGCAAAACTTCTATATTCGCTAATTCACTCACGAAGTCAAATAATAAGCAATCCCAAACACCCTGAAAACTAGATAAAAACGCAATAATAAGAAAAACAAAGAAGCTCAATAAAACATCCAAAAAAATAGTATCATTTACCCTTAGCATTATTATCCTCGGGTGACAACAAATCCTCGATATCCAACCATCGCCATTTGTGAACAAATGACCATCCGCTTGAACCCTCTTCCCATTAAAAAGGCTAATTTGTTCATTCCATTTCAATGAAATTTAACAAAGTATCCACTTTTTTACCGGGTCATAATTTTGACCCGCTTTCTACCCAAAAGAAACCAACCACATTTTGGGGGTTTTTCGAATTCCTTGTGGTAGTGTAGCAATTAATTAGGATTCAGTAATTAAGCCATCAGTTACAGCCTATGAGCAATTACTATTATATTACCTTCAATTATTATGCCTAACAAAGATTGAGAGACTTGTTTAAGGGCTTCAAACTTCAAATCCATCATCTGTTAATGAATTTGGAGGTATATGACATAAGAGGTCCTTTAACTCTTTCCTTTTTTCGAGTGTCTTCGCCTCTAAAGCTTAAGAAGACATCATACTTGAAGATCTTTTGAATGAATGAACTTGAAGTGGACGCCATTAAAGTTATAACTGAAAAAAGTAGAATATTAAGCTGATCACAAAGAAAATTGGATGAAATGAATAACCCTAAAGATGTTATACTAATAATTAAGGTAGTGTTATCAAAACTTGTGTGGAAAAACTTTGGAATGAGATGGGTCACAAAAAAACTCTTTTTGTGTAAACAAACATGGAAAAAAAGACCCATAAGAATAAGAATGGTTTTTGTCTAGACTTGTTTTATTTAATCATTCACCATTGTAGTGGTTCCTTTCCTAAATATTTTAATAATAAGTTATTTAAAAATTTCCATATACACAATCAATACCAGACATGTATTATTGCCATCAACATATTAATATATAAATGTGATATATGCATAAAACTTACACCAAGTGGTATATTGATATCAGCTATACTACTAGATAATAAGATGAGACCTCACCTCAATAGGCAGCGGATCTATTAAAAAGAGAGTAAAGTTCAAGTCTAAAAGTTCTCTTATAACTCGACACGTGCCCACCAACAAATATTCTACCTCCTTCCTTTTTATTTTACTAATTTCGCCTAGGGCATTTTGTCTTTAACATGTTTTAATTCCACCTAACTTCAAACGCAAATAACTTTCAAACGATAAACTTTACTTAAAACCGATTTAACCATAATTTTTAAAATTTAATCCTCTTTAATTTGATATATAAATCGAAATTTTTTAAGATTTCAGTGGGTTATGATTTTCTTGAAATTTTCAAGATATTCGACCCTACTTTTATCTAATTTAAAGGTTGATTTACGCAAAATTTAAAACACGAAAGTTGTAGATTTTAGTTCACTCTTTACACAAGTTTTGAATCACTCAAACCGATATGAAATAAGTGAGATATCGACGTTAAAATGGCGCTTTATATATTTGCGTTGCACACAATGTGTTTGATAAAATGTCTAATTTTAGATTTTTAGTGTTAAAATTGTGTTAAATGCTCTAAATTTTGTACCACAACGCACCATTAATCATTTTATTAATGTAAGATTCAAAAAGTGATTTTTTAGTACTTAATTTAAAATAAAATGCATGTTTTGTTCATCGCTAATCTTGGTTCATCATTCGATGAATCGATGAATCAATCAAAACGGATAAACCAAACTAAATCGATGAATCGATGAACCAATAAAACCGGCGAACCAAATCAAACATAGTTCATCGCTTTATTTTTGCTCATCAATCATAGCTTTCACCAACATGTTGGTGTTTTTTTTTTTGTTCATCGCTTATTTTGTTTCATCAATCACGCTTTAGTTTTAGTTTGGTTCATCGCTTTTGGTTTGGTTCATCATTTGGTTTGGTTCATCGCTTTTGGTTTAGTTCATCAATCATAGTTTCAGCTTTTTTGGTTCATCGCTTATTGGTTTGGTTCATCGCTTTGGTTTAGTTCATCAATCATAGTTTTAGTTTTGGTTTGGTTCATCGCTTATTGGTTTGGTTCATCAGTTTAGTTAGGTTCATCATTTTTGCTTTTATGCTTTTTTTAACAGCTTGATTTGGTTCATCGCTTCATCACTTTGTTCATCGCTTTAATAGTTAAAACATTAACTATTAAAAACATCACTTTTGAATCTTACATTAATAAAATGATTAATGATGCGTTGTGGGACAAAAATTAGTGCATTTAGCTCAACTTTAACACTAAATATCTAAGCTAGGATTTCATCAAACACCAGATGCAAATAAATACGAGTAAAACACCATCTTTAACGTGTTATATCTTACCCATATGACATCGAATTTGAGTGATTTGAATTTCGAGTAAAGAGTGAACAAAAATCTATAACTTTCATGTTTTAAGTTTTCAAGATTCGACATTTATGAGCGTAAAAAATAGGGCCGAAATGCCAAAAAATCAAGAACCATTTGATATGTAAAAAAAGTTCAAATATTTATCAAGATTTATACCAAATTAAAGAGAATCGAATTTTAAAAAATATGGTGAAATCGGTTTTCGTAAAAGTTTGTCGTTTGAAAGTTATTTATTTTGAAATTTGGGGTGGAATATGAAAACCAAGTTAAATGACAAAAATACACCTCTAACCAAATTTAATAAGAAAAATGAGGAGTGAATGGAGGACGTAAGACGAAATGAATGAATTTTGCAAAATTTTTATTTTTATTCCATTTGTAGAGGATCGCAACTCCACCTCAATGACTTTCTATATATCTGTTATCTCAGTAACAGGTCTTCAATGTTTCAAATGTGGGTAGTAGTTTTTTTTTTTTTTTTGGTTACATGGGTTTTCGATTTTACATTGCGAGCCTACTAATCCGAGGGCGACTACCCTTTTGGATATCCTGGAGTCGGCGCAGGTGGACCTCCGTGGCCACAAGGGGATTACTTTTCTCCTCTTTGGATTCGAACCCTTGACCTCATCTTTGGTAGGCTGGTATTCCTACCGTTTGGTCACCCGCTTGTGGTTAGATGCGGGTAGCTTTTAAAACTTGATTATGATAGTTACATTACTTATGAAACCATACTAATTTTATTTATTTTAAACATGATAATGATAGTATCCAAACTTTTTCCATAAAGGACGCAGTGTGACTATTTTAATAAAGTCAAGTCATTAAGTTGAGATCACTCACCAAAATAAATCAATAAATAATCTCATATTAACAAACAAATATTAATCACTTTAACAAATCGATCACCAAATAAAAGAAATACTTTTACCTTTAAAACAACTTGTTTAATCCTAAATCCTAAAAACTATATCAAACCGCGATAATCGAATTAACAGCCAAATTAACTATCTCAAACAAACATCAATCACCAAAATAAAGAATTACTTTTACCTTTAGTATTATTATCCTCCGTTGACGAAAAATCCTCAATATCATCATCATCAACAACCACCGAACCCAATCAATCCACCGCACTTTTACCGTAACCCAACAACCTCTATCCTCCACCCATCGCCATTTGGAACTAATGACCATCCGCTTGAACCCTCTTCCCATTAAAAGGCTAATTTGTTCATTCCATTTCAATGAAATTTAACAAAGTATCCACTTTTTTATCGGGTCATCATTTTGACCCGCTTTCTACCCAAAACAAACAAACCACATTTTGGGGGTTTTTCGAATTCCTTGTGGTAGTGTAGCAATTAATTAGGATTCAGTAATTAAACCATCAGTAGTTATAGCCTATGAGCAGTTACTATTATATTACCTTCAATTATTATGCCTAACAAAAAGTGAAACTTGGTTAAGGGCTTCAAACTTCAAATCCATATCTTTAATGAATTTGGAGGAGGTATACGTGTATATGACATAAGACTATGTTTATCAATAGGTTGACAACCCAACCGGTTGGATATATTATACACAAATAATAATATTTGAATCAAAATTCTCAAATCCTCCCATGACCAAGGTCATATGACATAAGACTATGTTTATCAATAGGTTGACAACCCAATAGGTTGGGTTGGGTGGTTGGTAAAAAGTTATAGATTGGTTGTGTACGTGAAGAAAAGAAAAAATAATATTTTAGTAGAGATTGGGACGTGATAGATTGTTGATAAACATAGTCTAAGAGGTCCGTTAGATCTTTTCTTTTATTCATTTCTTACCCCTTTTAGTACTTGTGGCCAAAGTGTGAAAAAACCAAAACTTAAAAGCATGGGCGAACCTAGTGGGGTTTTTCCAAACTCGATGGATGTTTGTCGCCATTTTATAAATTTTTGTTAAATATTCCAATTTTTTGGAAATGAATCTAGTCTTGAAATTTTTTGTCACACAAATACATGTCTTTTTAATTTGTTTATCAGTTTTAATAAAATCGTACATTTTATTGTGTTTACATTGTTCTTATATGCGTAAAAACAATTTATACGCCTAATGATTTACAGTCTTGAGTCGGCCCCTCCTTACAAGCTACAATCAAAGTATGACCCGAATCATAACTTACCTAGTTTAAGGTCATGTTTGATGAACAACCACCAATAACTGTAGAAATTGAGCTCCAACATAAACCAAAAATTGCATTTTGAGCCTTGTGGTATAGCCAAATTGCAGATTTAGTTTTTAAAACTTTGAAAGTGCACTAGACATTCTCATTTTAAAGTTTCCGTTGCATTTTTGGTCCCATGGTCCTAGAAAACGTTAAAGTTTCAGGGACCAAATCTGCAATTTGGCCATACCACAGGGACCAAGTCTGCAATTTGGCCATACCATAAGGACCAAAAATGAAACAAATTCAAAATTGGAACATTTAGTGCACTTTCAAAGTTTTAGGGACCAAATCTGCAATTTAGCCATACCACAAAGACCAAAAATGCAATTAACTCCAAACTAAAACTTAACACTCAAAACCAAATCAATTGACTATATGTAGTGATTTTACCTTCAAAGTTTAATCAGCAGTTAGTAAACTGGAGGTATGACATAATAGGTCCTTCAATCTCCTTTTATGCATTTCTCACCCATTTTTATTATAAAGATTTAAAACGTGTTTATGATAAAATAATACTATCACTTACGAAACCTTAATGAGTTTAACTTTAACATGATAATATGCAAACTAATACTATCAAATTTCCACCTTCTTTTCCAAAAGAGCACAGTTTAACTTTTTTACAAAGTCAGCTATGTTAGCAAAACTTTTTCATCTCTACTTACTTGACTTTAAATTATATTTTGAATTCCAGTTGTAGTAACAACAACGGTAAACAAACACAATGGTGACAAAAGTTAATTACTGAAGAAAAACAGATTCTTATGATAATAAAACACTTTTAATACTTCTGAATCAATATTACAAAACCAGAACTTCTATTCTCAAATAGAATGAAATAACATATCAGTATTTGATCTCAATCAAATAATGAACAAGCAATAACAACAAGTAACAAGTGTTTTGATCAAGAGAATCAAAAAACACTATTAGGGGTGTTCACGGGTATATCGTGCGTTGATTTTAATTCCTTCAAAATCGTGTTTGGTATCTCAAATTCCGGAATTTACAATTTCACGAATTGCCAAAATGAAGAGAATTAAAATGCCTCCGAAAAGTGAGAAATTTTAATTACTTGGAATTTGTTTTATAATTTTTTTTCTTATTGTTTTTTGATAAACTTTTAAATAGAATATTTATGAAAAAAAAAATTATAGACTTTTTATGAATTTTTTATAAACTTTTTTTATAAAATTTTTATAAACTTTTTTCTAAAATTTTTATAAACTTTTAAATAGAATATTTATGAAAAAAAAAATTATAAACTTTTTTTTTATAAATTTTTTATAAATTTTTTATAAACTTTTTTTTTATTAAATTTTTATAAAATTTTTTTGTAAATAATTTATAAACTTTTTTTTATACATTTTTTATAAATTTTTATAAACTTTTTTTATAAATTTTTTTATAAACTTTTTTATAAAAATTTTATAAATTTTTTTTATAATTCTTTTTTTTATAAACTTTTAAAGAGAATAATTATGAAATTTATATTGAAAAAGTAAAAAATAATTATAAATTTTTGTCAACCAAACATGCGACGGTATTTTAAATTCCGGAATTTTAAATTCTCAAGAATTTAAATTTTATAAAAATTAAAATTCCGGAATTTAAAATTCCCCAACGAAACGCCCCCTTAGGGCTTTTTTAGTGAGAGAGTAATTGAGAGATCGTATTATAAAGAGAGAATGATTAAGTAGAGATATGAGAGACTGCATATCTCTCTGAATATATAGCTATCAATATTACATTATGGCCCTTCAATCTTTAAGTCTTGCTAGATATCATCCAAAGTTTATCCAAGCTTTAAATCATTTACACTTCCAGTCCCTCCATATATAAATCTTCAACATCCAACTCAAAAACATCCTTCATCATTTATAACTGAATAAACACAAAACATAAGCAATCTTAGATATCACAATCAGATTACACAAAAGTATTAGACCATAAATCTCAACACCCCCCTTTATTTGTTCAAGAAAGATAACATTCATTTAAGAGATATAGTTAAACTCACCTCAATCACTCGTTCTTTACTTTGACTTTAACATACATTGTATTATTATCCCTGTTCTAAAATTACCTGTTCTAATAATAAATAAATAGCCATTTTCACTAATTTTAGTGGATTGATTGATGGATCTCTGAACGAGTAAAATTAAATATTACAATTGACATCATAAATTCATGTTCTAATCTTGCATTTTTATAATATAATTTTACAAAACAGACGAGCCAGCGCACTGATTAAAAAATATTTTGTACACAACTTCAGAGCCTGCAACTATAACTTTTAATGTAACACTTTTGACGGAGATAACTTTGTAATGAACTATATTCTTACGGGTCATCTTCTCCAACCCGGTTTTGATCCGAAGTCATAAACAGATGAAATCAAGGTCCATTTTGTTACAAAAATAGCAAATGTTGCCTTTAATGTTTAATCATCAAATACACTACTAATTTTGCATAAATTAAGCTTCAAAATTAACAAAATTTTGGGCTAAAACTCCAATCTACCAAAGTGATATTCAATTATAACTATAAGAGTTCTTAAAAAGCTTCAAATTCTAAAACTAAAATCGGGTCTAAAATATGTTTATTTCCTAAGACAAAGGTCTGGACTACAACTTGAATCTCGGAAAGCTTATGCTATATTCTCTGTTTTTCATTAGCGAACTGCCTTTGAACATCCCAATCAGTTTCTTAGTATCTCAATATGAGCATATACCGATCTCACATTTCAGCCACGCGATCAACACTCATTTCTTCTTGGTGGAAGTTTTCTTCGCCTTTTATCTTTAAATCCTCCACTCTCCGTCAAAACAGGAGATATTCTTCGATGTTAATAGAAAGCGATTTGCTAAAGGACAAAAGCAACATAATTGAGCTCCGATCATATTTACACAAAAGATTTTAAACATAAAGTTATTTAATACGGAGTATAAAGCAAAACAAGGTAAAAAAGTTCGGAGATATAATTGAGTAGAAGTACCTTTTATAGTGAATGTAGCAACTTTGCCAATCATTTCTTGCCCATTTTACTTACATAAACCCGAAAGTAAAAGAAAATTTATTCACATCATACAAAAATAAAGACATGCAATCAAGAAGTAGGGTGGCAATTCCTAACACGAAACACGACCCAAAACCAACACGTAAATAAACCGTTCGGTCCGGTCTAACCGGTTTTCAGTAGTGCGTGTTAAGCAGTTGACCGCCAACCCACTGGTGTTATTGATTTATTTATTTATTTTTAATTTAGATAAATTATGTTTGTAGTGGGTTAAACGGGTTAAATTACTTAAATGGGTTGAACCAACACCAGATTTTAGAAAAACGGTTAAACAGACGGTGTTTGGGTTTATGTAAACAATTTAGGATTGAAATAGTGACCTAACTACATAAACATGTCATGCTCGGGTCAAGGTGTTTTGACATGCCCCAACCCGTATTTGGTTCTAATGCCCTTGATATGAAATCTACATAACGTAACAAGAACTTTACAACTTACCTCTTCCCATCGCCATTAGTGAATCAATGCCCCATCCCATGACCATCCGCTTGAACCCTTCTTTTGCCAAGATCTTTTGTGCTCCTTTCGCAGATTGACTTTAGGATTCACGAAACCTTGCGACGCTTTCTTGAGTCTTTGATTTTCTTGAATTTTACTGATGAGCTTGTCTCACTTTGTTAGTTCTAGCATTTTGTTTAGTTTTGTCACCACCGCTAGTGACCCTAAAAACACAAGAAATACAACAAAATTATAATTGAAAAGAGTTATTTGCATATAACCTCTTAAAAGCGATCAATAATATAGCAGTAACTAACTTACATGTAATCGATATTTGATGTACCGGCTGATCGACTTCTATTTTACGATTTAATGGGAAAAAGTTGCACAAACGGGTTCGAACAAGCTCTTGGATCCTCAAATCATTATGGAAAAAATAGTGATGTCTTTGGCGAGGATCATCTAAATCTATTACACTGTCCATAACATGACTATTATGGTTACTTTTCAAACATTACTCGAGTCAGACTTTATTCTTTTAGAGAACTAAAATATTCCTCAAAGACCTCATCCAAAGGTCGTGTCGGGATATGGAAACTCTTCTCGTGCTCAAAATCTTCCCATAAATCTTTTCTCGTGAAAGTATTGAGTGATTCATTTACTTTTCTCTCACGATTTAAACCTATAGAATGCTCCTTGTTCAAATAAGATTCCACTTATCACCGGTCTTGTTAATAGCAACTCTCATGGTAGAAGGAATATCGAATCGTGAGTCGGAATCAATCAAATTAAATTTTCTAAGAGGACCGAAGGCTAACTTTGGAAGCGGTTGTTTGTCGCAGACTTGTGATTACGGATTCGCATGTTCGAGACATATGAGATATTTTGCTTTCTTTTCCTCGATTCTCTGGTCAAACACCTAGTCCGGTAAGCGGAAATTTGGAGTTGTTACTGACTGAGTAGTGTTGTGTTGGAAGAATATCCTCTACATTTAGCAATAATGACAACCAGTGAATATGGGAATGACATACAAGCGCACATGACTGTAATTAGCACACTGGTTTAAGATACATCTTTCTGCAGATTACTTTTATGGAATCTTATAAATCATAGTACTGGCACAAATACCATCCCTTTTACACAAAGTTAATCAACGTGGATATCTTTGTGATCTTTCTTGGATTACAAAGAATCACAAGTTGCTGCTAATGTAAGTGTTTATGTCTGAGCTAAATACATTTCAATATTCAGTTATGAAAAATCATTGGTAATGATTACAACTTTCTAGTCTATATTAAGACCTAAGTAAGGGTGTATAATCACTTGTAAATTGTAACCCAAGTGCCCAACAACACCAATTCACTAAATACACCAGACATACTACATTATCATAAAAATTAACTAAATATATTACACAATGAAGTTATCAACGGTTACTCGTAAGTCCTATCAGGCTACAACCCACAACATATAGATTAACGTCTAGTTTATTGTTATTATTAGAGTTCAAAAAAATGTAATTGGCTGCCCCAATAAGAAAAACTTTGTTTTATTCTTTATGAAATCGAATTGAACCTGCTAAAAAATTCATTAGTGGTGTTTAGGACTGCTCTTAGTATCATTTTGAAACGGCAAATAATCAGTTTCTTTTAGTGTTTGGACGGATGTTAAGTTGTTAACTGTCATTTTTAGACAAACTATTTCAAAGTTGCTTATTCATACTGGCTTAAGGGCTGAGCATCGGGTCAAAACCGAGCCGAACCGAAAACAAATTTTGTGGAACCGAGCCGAAACCGAAACCGGTTTTGTGTCGGTCCGTTTGGTTCGGTTTATACGGAAAACAAACTATATGAAATCGCAATAAGCAGATAAAAAACAACTCTGATAATACAATCCCCTAATCATTAAATCAAATATCAAATATCAAAAAAGTCATAACCAAATTTTATAAACTTACAAAGATCAATCACCAAAATGAATAAAATTTATATTATCTTTAGCATTATTATCCTCCGGTGACGAGAAATCCTCATTATCTAATCAACAACTGAACCCAAACCCAAACCCAAACTACCTCATCACCATCATCTGAATCAACAACAGTTGGAAATGAAGGTGCTTAATTTGAATGGATGTGAGTGTGAAACCCTGATCATCATTTATCATTCATGGGGTTTAAGGATCAATTGAGAGTTCGCATAACGGTTGACATATTTATTATACACTTTTCCCTCTTTTGTTTTATTCTCGTAAAAACAATTTGTGCACCCGATAATTTACTGGGTCCGCCCCTCCTTACAAGCTAAGTATGACCCGAATCATAACTTACCTAGTTTAAGATGATGTTTGAAGAACAACCACCAATAACTACAGAAACTGACCTCCAACATAAACCAATAATAAAGTTAAACTTAACATTGAAGACCAAATGATTTGACTATATGGAGTGATTTTACCTTCAAAGTTTAATCACCCCAGTTAGTAAACTGGAGGTATGACATCATAGGTCCTTCAATTCTACTCTTTCCTTTTATTCATTTGTCACCCATTTTTATTCTACAGTTTTAAAACGTGTTTATGATTAAATAATACTTTAACTTATGAAACCTTACTGAGTTTAACTTTAACATGATAATACGCAAAACTAATATCAAATTTCCACCTTCTTTTCCAAAAGAACGCAGTTTGACTTTTTTACAAAGTCAACTATAATGTTAGATGAACTTTTTTAACTCTACTTACTTGACTTTAAACTGTATTTTGACTTCCGGTGTAGAAACAACAACGGTAAACAGCAAAATGACGAAAAAAGTTAATTACATATGTTAAACAGCAAGTTTACCATGGAAAGTGATGAGTACATGTTTCCCTTTTACAACAGTGAAGTTGACATTGAATTTCAAACAGCGACACCAATTACACTCCAAACTTTTGACGCTTACATTAATATTGAACGGCACCATTGAGCTCGGTGATTTGAAGAGAGCATCATCCTTTGGTTCAATCAGATGATGAGAAGCAGAGGCTAAGCACATGAAAACAATCATTAATGCATGCAAAAGGTATGCCATGACGAAAGGAGAAGGATCGAAGTAACACAAGGTAATGAAATACAATAAAAATTAACTACTATCTCCGCAATTTCAAAAAAAACAAGAAAAAATAAACTGAAATAATGATACGATGATTAACAGAAAAACAGAGGAAGTACCAGTTAAGTCGTTTTCTCCTATGAGCACGTGATACGAGACTACTGCTTTGTGTGCATGTAATAGTCACAGTTGCTTCATTCTCGGATATTTGTATCTCTGATGTAGAACCAGATGACCGAAGCTGAATCTGATCTTCCCCAACAATACGCAGACCTTTTAATTGAAAAATGCTGGTTGGAAGATAACTTATGCCTGAATGTGTTATATCCAACTCTTTTAAACAGTCTAAACGTCCCATTTCCTCAGGTAACTTCATAATCCGTCGACATTCATTGAGATGTAAAGATATTAGACTTTTCATCTTACAGATACTGTTCGGTAATTCCTGTAAAACCATACAATTCGTAAGGATTAGCTTCTCTAAACATTGTAATCGCCCAAGATCCTCTGGTAACTTCTCAAGAAGCCAACAAGATACAATCTCAAGGGATTTCAGTTGATTCAACATACAAATGCTATCAGGAAGGATTCTAATATCTGTTGATGAAAACATTAGCTCCTCTAGACATTCTAACTGGTCAAGGTCCCGGGGTACCTCTGGAATACTACCTACAAGTGTAAGCTTTCTTAAACCTTGTCATCCACAAATGCTTCTTGAAAAACTCTCAAGGTTTGTACAAGCACACAGACCTAGAGAAATAAGCCTTTCAAGATTTCCAAATGAAGAAGTTGAATCTTCTTTATAATGACTTCCAAACAGAAACTTTGGATAATCATTGTCAGAATGCATTGGGCAAACATCTGTGGGTTCTGCAATCAGACTTAACACAGATAAAGAACCAGCCTCAGCTGGTTGAGACCGTTTGTCAAACAAAAAAGACTTAAACCTCCCACAACCACTTAAGTCTAAGAAGAGAAGATTTTTCAGACATCCAATGGGAGCATTAATTTCCACCAAATCATAACTATTTTCAAGATTTAACCTTTTGAGATTTGGAGTCAGCCCAAGGTCAAGGGTCCTCAACTTTGAATCACTGAGGTGGATAACTTCGAGCTTTGGATGATGATCAGCAGGTATATGAAGCTCTCTGAAATCTTTACAATAGTTAATAGTCAACTGCTCAAGATTTGGAGCCAACCTAAGGTCAAAGGTCCTCAATTTTGATAACCCGATTCTGAGGAACCTGAGGTTATGAAGAACCTGACATAAGTACAAAAAACAATTAATATTGGTGCAATGACAAACCAATAGATATATAGGATCATAATGAATAATGAAAAACAACCAATCAACCATTATTCTACCTTTTCTTCTCCATCTTCCCAAAGTTGAACAATTTTGCTGAAATACATTTCAAGTTGAACAAGATATTTTCCTTGAAATGTATTCGGTAAACTCGAAAAAGGAAAACCCCACCAAATCATAAATCGTAAGGAACTTGGAAGGTATTCGCAAACTCTATCAAATTCAACAATATTGCTCTTACTGTAATCCCTTACAAGATTTATATAAACAAATCTAAGATCCTTCATTTTTGCTAGACCTTTGACTACAATTTCATCACTGAAACCCGGTGACCAGAAGGATAGACATTTAGTTGCTTGGGTACCCTGAAATCAAAAAAGTAAAACCCTTTAATTTTTGTCGGAAGTCGGAACCCTAAATTTCAAAACGTCCAAAATCACTGATAAAATAGAGAGTGAATCAAGATGATATATAGCGAATCGAATGATAATTCCATTCGAATAAGTGAATCATTGAGTGATTATTAGAGACAGAAAGTGAATTTGGGGAAAACTTTTAGAGACACTAACATAGAGCAAGTTGAGAATTGTACAGTAACTTATTATTTCATCATATATAGTAATTAAAAAGACAATAATACCCTTTTATTAAAGAGCCAAATCCATATTTGCCTCATAAATAAAACTATGGTTAAAGGTTTGTCAAAAAAAGTAAATAAATAATTCCAGATGAATTGTGTGACTTGTATTATTTTTGAAAAAGTCAAACAAAAAAATA
This sequence comes from Chrysanthemum lavandulifolium, assembly GCA_022545495.1. Taxonomy (NCBI): domain Eukaryota; kingdom Viridiplantae; phylum Streptophyta; class Magnoliopsida; order Asterales; family Asteraceae; genus Chrysanthemum; species Chrysanthemum lavandulifolium. The sequence goes on along the minus strand of CM040239.1, from coordinate 17,009,456 downwards.
ATTAAATATTCAAAACGTGCACATTTCTGGGACACGTGTCAATTTTTTTTTTGGTGGAGTCGCACTATTTTGGGTGTGGCAAATATGAAAGTCATTTTTCTTGGAGGTAAACCTTTAACCATGATTTCATTTTTGGGACAAAAATAGACTTGGCTCTTATTAAATGGTCAAACGTAGTTAAATTAAGGGAGTTCGAAAGTTTGGACCGAACCTGCAACGAGTGTTTCATTTCAGAACAAACCCAAAACTTTTCAAACTATTTGACCAAAAATGAAATACCTGGCAAATAACACGGACCAAAAACATAGTTAACTCTCAGTTTGATTATATTATAACTTGATTCTTACCATGTCATTAGTAAATATATCCTCAATTTCCTTGTTAATCCACAATCGGCTATGTCTTTGAGGTTCATCAGGATACAAACGTCGAACAATATTCTTACCCATTTCTTCTAAATGGTCATGCATCCCCAGGCGCCCGTTTTTATGATAAGTTATAATAGATTTCTGCTCAAGAACTCTTAAACCATATATACCACAAAATCCACGACTTTCAAGCGATGCAATTGCAATCTCTTTGCCCCAACCTTTTAGTATGCATGCAACATCTAAGAATATTTCTTTGTGATCATTATCTAGACCATCAAAGCTTAATTCCAATACTTCCATAGTATCCTTACATGGAATTTTTTCTAGTCTTTTTATGGCATTTTTCCATTCAGACTCATCTAGATCACGAAGATGTGAACCCATAACTTTGATCGTTAAGGGAAGACCATTAGCATATTGTAAAACTTTTCTGGATAACTCTTCGTACCCTTGAATCGGATTCTCTCTTCCAAACGCATGCCTACTGAAGAGGCAACCTGCTTCCGCCTGAGATAACAAAGTCACATTATGAATCAATCCTACTCTGAGGGTTGCCAGTACTTGCTTATCTCTTGTTGTAATAATAATTCTACTTCCCGGCTTAAACCAATTACAGTTACCGGCTAACGCCTCAACCTGGTCTTTGTGATTGACGTCATCAAGAACAACAAGCACTTTTCTACCACCCATTGCTTTTTTCATCTTGTTTTTCCCGTCAAGAACACCACTTACGGTGACGCCTTGATCATTAGAAATATCTGAAAGTACTTGTTTCTGCAATGACTTTAAACCAGACAAAGATGGTTTTGATTCTTCCCTTACATTTTCAACAAAGCTTTTACCTTCAAACTGAAAGGATATTTGATCAAAAACAGCCTTGGCTAAAGTTGTCTTCCCCGCACCACCCATCCCCCATATCCCTAGCATGCGAACAGCATCAACATCAATCTCTAAAGATGAAACCACATCCCTTATCCGTGTCCCCATGCCTACCAACTCTTCATCTAAAATGAAGTCAACGGAATGCAAATCTCGTGAAATGTCTTGAACAATTTTTTGTATGAATTTAGATTCATGCCTGTATGTTAAAGATATATCACATAACTCACCCCAAAAAGAAACTACTGAATTTATATTGCATATATATTAAGGAAGGAATTACCCATCAAGCATATCCTCCAATACCGAGCCAGACAGACCTGCTGCTTCTTCCATAGCTTTTCTCCATTTTCCAGCAGCCTCCTTCTTTTCGTTTTCGGCAAAGATATCTTTTACTGCCCCAATTTGTTTCCGGATTTCAGTGGGCTGCACATCATAGAAGATTGGGTAAGCAGTATGCTCGGTCATCTTCTGGCATTCCATAATTTTAACGAGCTCATCCAAACACCAAGATGAGGAAGCATAGTTCTTAGAATCTCGAGTCTTCAATAGACTTGATGAGTTGCTCATTGATCCTTTTCCCTTTCTCGATATTTTCGTCATCTTTGTAAGTTACAATACCTTTATGCTTAAGAGCGTAATAAAGATGATCAACAAAGTTCTTTCGAGTGTCTTCGCCTCTAAAGCTTAAGAAGACATCATACTTAAAGCTCTTTTGAATGGATGAAACTGAAGTAGAAGCCATTGGAAGTTTGGTTGAAAGAGTTTGTGTGAAAAAGTGTTTTGTGTTTGTGTTTGTGGAATGATGAAGTTGAGAAACAAAAACCACTCGTATGGTCTTTTGGTCAATGAAAAAAAAGAGAGATAAAGATCACGGTTTGAACTTTCAAACCAAATGACTATACACACCGAAGGTGATTGTGTTGGTGTGAAAACAGAATATTGAATTATTTGGAAAATAAAAGCCCATGATTTAATTTGGTCAAATGACGATGTTTCCTACTTGAACATAAGATGCATATCTACGATCCTTCTTTTATTCACTTCTTCACATTATGACAAAGTTTGTCAATTTATTAATCTACATTTTTTGTATAAGTTTTGCAACAATAACTTTTATTATTGTAATTTAAAAATTATTCTTGTAATTACTTGTCTAAATGATATAACTACTTAAACTTCAAATTAATAACATTTTAAACCGCCATATAAAAATCTGCTATCATGAAAATTAAACTGTTATTCACTTGCATTTTGTGGACTATTTCTGAACATTGATAGAGACCAATAATTTGCAATAAGAAATTTCCGCTTATTTGCAATAGGGGACCATTTTTCAACATTCAATTTCATTACCCTACACCAATAATATTGCTTCAATCAATTTGCTTATCTCTTACAATAATACAGAGATATCATGGAAATTTCAAGCTAGTTGGTCATAAAGTCTCTCATGAGGAATATCCTCAAAATTCCTAGTCATATCCGCCGACAAAAAATATGTAAATGAATACGAAAATTCTTCGCATAGACTTTTGTTGACTAGTATTATTTCTAACTTCAGTATTAACATAAGTATTTTCCACGACAAAGACTAATTAATGCCATATAAATTCTTATGATGTTGATAATACCAAGTGTTTTAATACTTTGTAAGATGTAAGGCCGCATGTAGTGGGTGTGAAGGGTCATCTTCCACTTTACCTCTTCAACATTATATTGAGACCTTTGTAAGTGTGTGTGTCACACGTGAGCCAAGGAGAAAAAAGGGACGAAAGGTGACATGCTTCACTATTATGACATTGTGCATTCGTGCGTCTTTACTGGGTGTTTTTATTCTTAATTATTTGATTTGTGAGTGTATTTGGGGATATTTTGTGAGGTGTGGTTATATAAAGTAGGTATTTTTAATGGTAGTGAAGGGAATGGTGACCATTGTGAGTGAATGTGAGGGGAATGGTGATGAGTTGAATGGTGATTGAGGGAGTGGTGACCACTACCTTTAATGGGAGGTAAGGGGCTCACCTTTCATGCATTTGTGACGCATGAGCCTATTATTTAGAAGTATGAGGGGTATTCATTGATCGACCCAACCCAGTATTCATTCGAAATGTCCAAACGGGTTCAAAATATATTCGGTCAATCGGCCAACCCGATCGACCCGAGCTTCTAAACAGGCGGGTTGGGTATATTTTTTTAGCCTTGACCGGCCAACCCAATTAACCCTTGGCTTAAATAACACATTTATAATGTAAAATACTTTTGACCTGAACCCGAATGGTTCCGACCCGTTGACCCGAATCCGAATCGACCGACCCGAGTTTTAAAAAGGTCGGGTTGATTTATTTTGACCTGACTGACCGAACCCGACCGGCTCAACCCGAATAACACCCCTAGTAGTATGTGATACGTGAGAAAGCTTCAAACAGGAGGGAAGTGGTGACCTCCTCACCACTTGGATATTGTGCAAAAGTGGGCCCTTATGTATGTTTTTATTGTTATTTATCTGATTTGCGAGTGTATGTGATGTATTTTTTGGTGTATGTTTGCATAAAGTGGTTATTTTAATGAAATGTGAAGGGAGTAGTGACCACTATCGTAGTGCATGATGATGTGACGCTAAGGTGGAAGGTGAAAGAATGATGACCATCACCTCTAGTCTAATGTAAATTAAAATGACAAAGATTATTACAATGAGAAAAATGTATTTGTATACCATTAAGGACCATTTGGTTCTTAGCATTCAATTCCATTTCCCGGCACCATTAAATTTGACGCAATAAAATTTCTTATGATTAACAATAATATAGAAATACTTTACAAAATTCCTAGCTGGCAATAAAGTATTTTATGATAAAAGAAATATCCTCAAAATTCTTAGCCAAGTTCAACGAAAAATCTATCTATGAAAAAAGATATATCTTGGAAATTTCCTTGTCGTTTTCATCAATCTAACTTAATGATATTATAACACATTAAGTATTGAACTATTAACCATAAAGTTTATCAATTATAGTTAAAACTCCATTTGAATGCATAACATGTTTTGTAACTGGAACTTGTTTATGATATATGATAAATTATATAAACCTTCATGGATTTATTTGTAACATGAATTACCATCAGTGCCCAGCACTAACATCTTTGTTAAATTAAACAACAATATATTCTAACTTTAAATCTGAATGATTTAAATTCTTTAAAGAAAATAAAAATAGTACTTATGATATTTTACACCACATATTCTTATTGATATTTCAAATATTTTATATATTTGAATTGGCTCTTATATTTCTCTAGAACGTTATTGGCGGCCCTTGCCACTTGTTTATTTTCGCCTCTTTGCAAAGAATTTGATATCTTTCTATGTCTAGAGAATTGAACCAAAAGTATGCCTTAGCTCTTAGAGACTAATTAGACGTGTACATAAACTGACTTCTTCAAATGTAGTTATTGATTAATCGGCCTGCCTAGGCTATTTTTACAACACTGATTGTACGTAGTGTTGTTATTTTTGTATGAACTTGTTATCAGTTTAGATTTAAGAAGTATCTGTTTCAACATAGAAATGGTTCTTCCATGTATAATGCGTTCGTGAAACGAAATACATAATATTATATCCGAAACCAAAAATACCAAATTTACTCTCCGAAGTAAAGAAACAATGTCTTAGTTATATAAGAATTAAACAAATTAGACGTATTAGGTAATTTAATACAGTTGTGGTGTTTGACCATTGTGACATTTTACTATATGCAATGTTTGAAAAAATATATACAATAGAAAAGAAGAGGAATGTAGAATAAGCTCAAAGTGCCATATTGGTAGGATAAAACTTGTTTTCACAATTTTAGGAGGGGCTTAAATGTTTTGCATGCATAACTTGTCACTACAATAATCAATTTATACTAACAATTCCCATTTTTTTATTATTTTTGTTTATTTATTTTATTTTATTTTTAGAAGAGGGGGTTGGGCTTGATGAAATGAATAAGCCTAAAGAGGCTATTCCAAGAATTAAGGTAGTGTTATCAAAACTTTGTAATGACGGGACACAAAAGAGTCAAAGACTCAAATTTGTATTAGTATTCTCACAGATTGTTCAATTCGTTCATTTTTGGAGGCTAAACTGATTACATTACAACAAGGCCGTCTCGTGGATTTCAGTGGCCCCGTGCCATTACCACAAAGAGGCTCTCAAACACACACATAATATACATTTGTATAAGTAGTGCATGGATTAATTAATCACGAGTCTCATATTGTGTTCATATATGTAATAGAAGTGCATGAAATTTGGTGGCCCTCGTCAAGCGGTGACCCTATGCAATCGCACCTCTTGCATTCCCCTAAAGCCGACCCTACATTACAACGAAATATACCCATTACATTATATTAAGGATGTTGCTACTAAGGATCAATGGTCAATGTAAACGGGATCATTTGTGTGGAAAAACTTTGGAATGAGATGGGGTAACAAATTATAAAGACTTTTTGTCCAAACAAACATAGAAAAAAGACCATAAGTGTTGAAATTATATAACATGACTAATCATAGATATAAACAATAACCATCAAGTACACATGCGGAAGCGTAAAGAACATATAATGATAATTAATTAACTAAAACATAAAGTATGCGTACCTTTTTTATTCTAGCCGAACAAGAATCAATTCTACAAAACTAGCAATTGAGATGAACCCTAATTAGGTTTTATAGGATTATAAGAACTACCCTCACTGCTTTTGTAATTCAATCCAAGATACAATCAATAGATGCGATTGTACGCGTTTCTTACACACGCACTAATAACGAATTAAAGTAAATGCTAGTTTAATTAACACAAAACAATTTTGTTTTTGGAAAAAAAATGGATCGACACCCAAGAGGGTTGTACGATCGGTTATTGTCAAAAACACACAAACAAGTTTTTAGGTTTTAGTCAATGAGTACAAGAGATGAAAAACCAAGACCCTAAGCCTTGTATTTATACCCAAAATAACTTGGTGAACAAGTTGGCAATGGGTTGGGTTTGGAAACCCTTAGGCCGATCGGTTTTAGGACTCCCCATGGGATTCTAGAACCTTCTCGATCTCTAACTTCACATCTAGTCCTTCCAATTAACATTTAATGATTGTTAGTCCATTACACTTAATTACTTAACGTTCGTTATGTGTTTTGTGTAAATAATAACTAAATACAACATTTTATATTTAATTATTATAACTTTAATTCTCATATGTAAAGTGTGCAATCCCGTGGTCTCGAGTTCGATCCTAACACACATCTATTAATATTTTGTCCATTAAACAAATAGCTCCCACTTGGACATATCTTAATAGTGTGGTCACATAGGTTAGCGTCTAGCAACACTTCGATGCCTCTAGTACAACTCGAGCAAGGCTCCTAGAAAAACCTTTTAATGGTTTCTCAATATTATTATCCTTTTGTCTCTAATACCATGTTAAATAAAGATATGGAATTAAGTCATTCTTTATTCAACCATTCTGTTTCTCGCTATAAGTGATTGAGCAAGATTACCAAATTCGAACATATTCGGGGAGATCTTGGCCCGCCATGCAAACATCTTGTCAACCCTACGGGCCCAAAGAAGATTAAAATTCAAAATAAATTTGAAGGAACAAATTCTATCTTGACTACAAGAATAATCTATAAACTTTGCAACACTTGGAAACAACCCTTATGACTACCATTCACGATAGTGTTAAGTTGTTCCACGTGCACTACATTCATGACACTTATCCGGTATCTCAAGTCCGAGGATAACTATTCATGATTTACTTAATAACAATATCCATAAAGTAAAATCATATAGTTGGGATAAGTCTTATATTCAATTAATTGAATATCATCTAAAATTTGTATGCTTTCTCATCAATATACTTTTAAGTATATTCTACCAAATCACTCAGATTTGTCTTAATTTAACGATACTCCCATATCATTAATTGACAACGGACGATTTAGAATAAATAAATTTATTCACGGGGTAAACATGCAAATATAGGATACAATATATTATAAAATCAAACATACCAAGTATTTGATTTATTATAATAATTGTTTAACATCCTTTATCCAAATACTAAATAGATCAATGCATGAAAATTCCAGTTGATGAATTATGCCTCAAGTAATGATAATCATACTTGTTGACAAGGCATAAATCAACCAACTTGATCTATCGTAATTTTGAGAATACTTATTGCAAGAATTCAATTAGTGAAATCCATGTATGTGTGCATTCACCAATCCACATAATAATTCATAAAGTGTGTGACATCCTCGATCACCAATTTATGACAATTTAAACTTTCAAACATTTTAAAGCTTAAAGTATTCTTATTCTTTTAATGTATAATGCAAACGCACTCTTAGTAGCACAACTAGTTCACATGGCCATTAAAAAGGATGAAATCCTACCATGACTAGTATTGAGTGTCATCTCAATTAAATCAGCATCATTGTTTACAAACAACAATATGCTCATTAAAACTCTGTAAACAGTTTGTAGCTGATGACAATTTGCACAACAATTGACATATTATTCATTCATAGAATCTAGGAGCAATTTCAGGCTGAGAATGTAATTCTATTGGAATATTCATTAAACAAGTTATCTAATAACTTTTAGTTAGATATCAATGTTGTCAAATCACTTCTTATTCTAGAATGATACAACAATTTTAATACACAACATGATGTACATGATAAATCTACAAGTCAAACTTAGATTTTATTCATGTTCTATATTGTCAAAAGATATTTATCTATTTCCCAAAGGATTAATTTCATATATACCCAATTTAAATTCCTAAATGTCATATTTACCCAAGTAAAAGTCAAAATGCCATATATACCCAAGTTTAATACCATATCTGTCATATATACCCATTTTGTTACAAAAACACTTAAAACTAGATTTACATTATTAAATACCCGTTTTACCCTTAACACATATACAAAATCTCCATAGACACCGTCGATACCAAAACAAAACACTACTCACTAAACTAAGCAAAAACACAGGAGCCATGTCTAACTTCATCGACAACAAAGAAATTTCTTTATTTTTATGTTTTGTTAAGAAAGGAAGGATTAACCAACCAATAAAGGGACAACTAAATAAACCAAATGCCTTGTAGCAGTTTAAATACAATTAAAATAACGATGTATGAAGATTGGTAACCATTTACAAACTAAATGTAGGACCAGGAGTAACAAGAATTAGGATTACACTATGTTTTGTGTATATGAAAGTCTTTAGTAAGAGGTTTCTTTTTCTTCGAGATGAAGATAAACGAGAAGCACCACATTTATGCCCAAATAAGAAGGGTTAATTAGTCCAAACATATTCCATTGATAATATTTAAGAATTTTAAAATGATTAAATTTGTATTGTGGATAAATATGACAAATTTTGTATTTAAATTGGGTATAAATGGCATTATGATTTTTAGTTGGGTAAATATGACATTTAAAGGTTTAAATTGGGTATTTATGGAATTAACCCATTTCCCAAATGATATATCATGTTTTATTAGAATCATTTATTTTACTGCACATATTTCTTAATAATAAACATATATTCCAAGGTTGTATGCTTTAAGTTTTAAATCTTACAAGTGAAGTTTTATTCCAAACTAAGACTTAACAATTAACTTACAAGGAATGTTACTTCCTATATGTTATACCACATATACGATTTAAAACCTTAACATAATACTCCCACTAGCTTTCAAGAATACTTAAAATTTATCTTATTTCAATTATAAATCAAAACTAGGATTTAATAATTAAACATAAGAATAATTTCATAGGTGCATGCATTTATCCATTCATGAATTATTGCACTTCGTACATTTCCAAAGATTATATGAACTCAAAAAACCTTTCGATTACTTACCGTCCTCGCTCAAGTAATTTTCCAAGAATTGTTTTTGATATTCCATTGTCATATTTCATATTAATGAAAACAAGTATGACAATTATCATCTTTATATATTTAATGTGTCTAGAAAATAATATTCAATTACAATTAATTGCTTAAGTATGATTAATAATCTTGTCATAAAACATGCATTAAATATGTGTACAATTTATCCATATGATTTCTACATAGAGATTTAAGCCACTAGAGTTTTTCATCTCTTTGAAGAAACTCATCTTCATTCTCTAGTCTAACTATTAAGATAAACCAACTTTCCAAAATTGATTATCTTTATGGACAACATCTTTAACATTCATAGTATGAGTAATTTACCCAATTCAATATTTGGTAATCCATCATAATGGTTATCAGGTTTACTATAATCCTGTAACTCATATTCTTCTCAGTATATAAATCAAATATCTGAGATATCCTTGCAGATCTATGAGTGAAAATTCCATCATCTTGAGGTTAACATTTCATATCTAGCCTCATCATGATATTTACTAGTGTGTTTTAGAAGATTACATACCTTTTAATTTTTCCTTTTAAGATAAAAAAAACTCCCACTTGCCTTTTGTAATATATATACTTAGCAGTTAGAGCAAAACTACATTGTTCTCTTTTTTTGGGACATTACATATACACATTGATAATTTCTGACTTTAGTTTGTTAATAACCTATTCATAAGTACTTTAACAAATTCAGAATCTTCAATTTTAAAACTTAATGTGATTCGTCACATTTCATAATGAAATGGTGTTTTATCAATCTTCTAAGTTGGAGTCATATTGAGTATATTCAATCCATACTCAATTATCTAACCTTGTTACTTTTTAAGAAAGAAGTTATGGTTATCTTGAATCAAACAAATCAAATAGAGTTTGATTCTCTTAACTGAACATACCATCAACTTGTGGTATTCATTAGATTTAATATTTTAAGACAATCTAACAATATATAAGATAAATATATTCCTTTTGGCTTACATATTTACCAACTAAGTCAACCTAACGGTATAATAGACTTTCCAAGCCAATTGCATGCTTTATAACACAAGTACTTTTTAACCAAGCCACTTCATATCCATGTCTCATCAAGAAAACTGATAAAGCTTACGAAGCGTGTTCAGGGTCAAAGGAACTTCCTTTTCGTCGAACAAGTTTTTCAACACCCCAGGAAGTGAACCTAATCGTTATGGTGTAGTATTAGGGTAAGCCACGGGTATTGATATCGCTTCTCAGGGAATAGGAATGATAGTGAGAAGTTACTATGCTAACGTTGGGGTTGAGTGAGATTATTTTTTTATCTTTTTATATTTTTTTTAGGAAGCTGAAAGGTACGATCTCGGGTTTTTGATTTGGGGGTTGGTATTTCTACCGATTACTCTTCTTATCTAATTATCTAATCTAATTAACTAAGTTAAAGGGTAGTCTATGTCTATTGTTGTGTGGTTTTATGATGATTAAGAATTTGTTTACTTAGATGTTATTACTCCCTAGTTATCTCCTATTGATGGTTGAATTGTCACGTCCTTATTCTTAGTGCATTGTGTTTCTAAGGTCGTAGGGTATGCGTTTATCCCTAACTCTTTGAAGCTACCTAAGGTTAATGACTACGACATCTCTGGGATTCATAAAATTAACACTAAGGTTATCTTTGGATATTTAGCCTACAATTCCACTAGTAACTATAAGCTAAGGTTCAACAAAGACTAATCAAGCATTAACAACACAACGAATGACCCATCGCAATACTAGGTCAATCACAATTAAGATAAGAGACATTCAATCAATATTCAATAACTAGGTTTCATAGATCTAAGCAAACACACAAGTAAATTAGTCAGACATGGAGAACATGCAAGAATACACACAAACAATTGAAGACATGATTGAATCAGTGAAGTAAAACACTTATCTTGTTGTAAAATAGGGTATGGAACCCTAAGATACTGTACAAGACATCCTTGGTTCGGTTTAGGTTTTTGCTCCACAAAACTACCTCCCGAAAAACTGAAAATTTCGGATTCTATATATAGTGTTACAAAATGCGACGGCGTCACTCTTTAATTGTGATGCCGTCGGGTCTCCGCCATTAGGGTTTCATCTTGGCTACGTCAACTCTATGACGACGTCACCTTAGGCTCGTGATGCCGTCGACTTCAGTCTCTGACGCCGTCTGGATCCAAATCTAGGCCGTCTGAGTTGCGACGCCCTACTCTTTTAAACCTGATGCCGTCACTTGTAAATTAGCAAATTTGCTCTCTGAGTCGTCTCAAGATGTCTCGCGGCGGCGTTGTAATTAAGTGTGACGCCCGTCCCCGTCGGTTCAAAGACAGGTGTCTCGATTCTTGACTTTGGCCATTTCTTCATATATTCGCCTTTTCATCCGAATAAGCGTCATTCCACAATTTGCCTTCAAGAGACCTAAAAGTGAAAAGGAATGAAATTAAGTAGTAAGGATACAAAAGTGATCAATTAAGGGCTTAAATGACCTCTCAAAAGTGTACCTTTTAAATCCTTATCAAATATCCCTACACTTGGTATTTGGTTGTCCTCAAGCAAATGTGCTTTTAGCCAATTAATTTATAAGTTAGGGGTCATGAAGCATTAGTTTAGAACAATTCCACAAGACATACAAGCCCTCAAAGTCATAACAAGCACGGAAATTACATACTAGCACCTCATGGGGTGTATGGATACTCTCATCTCTCGGGTGTATTTGAAATATAACAAGTTGGAAATGGAAGATAAAGACTCATTAACCGGTCCTAGTACATAGATTATCATAGGCTTGAGACTAGATCAAACCTCCATCGCTTACGTAAGCACCTAGGAAAAACTATCCAAGAGGTCTTTTAAAGGGTTGTAAAGTTAGGCTTACGGTAGGAAACAAAGGGTTTGGTGGGATACTAGTTTAGTGGTGGCAAGTCAAAATCTTTATTTTACAAGCATGAGAAGAATGGCGTTGCTAAGCTAAGACTAAACACTCTAAGCTCTAGATAACTAAAACAAACGACATAAATTTAAAGATAGATGTAGGATGGTAGCATGTATGTTTTTTTTTTTTTTTTTTTTACTTTTTTTTTCTTTTTCTTTTTTTTTTCATGCACTTTTACTCTACAATCCTCTAAGATAACATCAAAATAATAGGGATTTATAGGCACATCCCTACATTTGAGTTTTTATTACTCTAACACTAATTTGACCCGAATTGAAAAGATCAAAACACTTGGAGTAAATTATTACGCAAATAAAGGGAATTTGAATTTAACGTTACCTTCCCGTCATTTCATAAAATTTAACTTTTCCCATGAGTTCCAATCATTTCAAAACTGTGTACAAAGGATATGACTCGACTTAGCAACTTATGCAAACAACTAGATAATTGAACTAAGGGTTTAGTGTGATAACAATAATGCACTAAAAGTGAGTGCATACAAGGTAGCCTAAGGCGATTTGGGTGTACATTTGGGGTGGATTGTAAACAATGCGCTTCATTGATATTCGGAAAACCGAACATCATGAGAACCGCGAAAAGGATAGGCTCGAGGGGTTAACTAGGGTATCGTGTACTAAGATGAGTACAACGCAAGGGTGTGGGAAATTACTCAACCGATGTGGAAGAAGTACTTATAATACGGTATCAAACAAGGGTTATCTTAATGCCTCTTATCATTTAGTTATTCCTAACTACACAAGTGTAGTCTCACTAGCGATCTCGGAGTGCATCACAAAACAAGTTCTAGAATCTTTATACTACCGGTTCACACTTGAAGCATTAAAGTTGAATGCTTTAATTCCTACCAATCTAAGGGCGATCCTCACATTTTGGGTGGAATTTAGGTGGTAAAGGGTTTTTGTGCTAGTCATATAACTTCCTATCCATGAGACGTTTTATTAAGACTAATGGCCCACTCCTACATGTCATGAAAAATTTTAAATTTGGTGCCAAAATTACCCTAACCGATATTTCTCATGGTTTATTACAGAAATAAAATTGGACAAAGCAAATAGTCAAGGATAAGAATAGTTTCAAAGTTCTTGTTTTATTTCCCCTCCCTACACTTAAACTAAAAATTGTCCCCAATGTTCCCCGAAAGTATCAAAGTTTTGATAATGGAAGGTAATTAAAAGAAAGAAACTAGTACTCCCCTGATTAGCTCGGTAGGATCCATGTGAAGTAGTGGTTAAATCTTTCTTCAAGAAGAGTGTTTGCATGAAAAGCTCCTTCCAATCTTATGTATCTTCTTCTTGATAAATTAAACCTGAACACTTGAAGAAAACAAACAAAATTTTCGCGTAAAATTGGCGGTAACAATATATATGACTTTATTAAACTAGGATATAATGCTTGTGGAATGGATGTTTACAAATTTTCCGGAAAATTAAGACACAGAAAATTCAAAAATTTACAAGTAGCTCGGAAAAAGAAAAAGTAGTTTTCTACTCCTCTGGCCGGCCAGTCAGTTGCGACTTCAGAGTTCAGTTACGACAGCGAAACCGGTATGCGATTTTCCGGAAAAATTCGAAATTTTTATCTTTAGAAGTGGAAAATTTCCCGCAAAACATCCATTATACTCGACACGATACAAGCATTTGACTAGAACAAACACACATGTATATCTTTTAAATAATTGTAATTCTCATGTTCACGTTTCTTTTAAAAAACGTGTGTAATCCTCTCTACACTTATCCCTTATGTAAAATACCTTTATATGTAATTAAGACGAGGTTAAAGACAAAATAAAGCATTTTTACAAATTTAAACATGAGAATAAACAATCAATAAAAGATATACGATACACAAATAAAAATGAAAAACAAATACACATGGGTTGCCTCCCAAGAAGCGCTTGTTTTTGTTCGAGTCACGAGCTTGACTCTACCCTTATTTAACGGAAAAAGGGGAAGTTTTTCCTACACTTAAGCTTAAGTGCGGGTGATAGTAGCGATACATACCCTTAGGGTGGAAATTTGCTACGTGAGGAGAGGGTGATGGGTGATTTATATGCTCAAAAGGTGTGCTCCATTCATTATAACCTTACCTAATTCTATTGGTGTAGCGGGTGAATCAAATCTCTCTCTAAAATGGATCATCTTCTATCAACTTCAAAGATTCTTAGTTAAGGATCCTTTTGACCTAATAAACCCGGTTTAAACCCATAATGTTTCTTGTTATCAACCATGAATGGGTGATATAAGTGTGTAAGGTCATGGGTTACTCCTATATTAGCTTTCACTCTACATGGCCTAGAGTCTACCACCTTTATCGAGCAACCACCGGACTATTTATTTTGATGGGTGGATTGGGGCCTAATTCAATTCAAGATTCACATCTAAAATGGAAAATTGGGCAAGGTTTTGGTTGAGGCTCCTGGTTCATCAAAATTAGGAATTTCCCTAGGACTAGAGAGAGGTCATGACAACAAGCATCTAAACCTACATTCTCTAGTGGCGTTTGGTCCAAAGGTTCTATATCAACCGGGGTTCCTATAGTCTCTTCTACTTTTGATGTGTGTTCCTCAAGTGATGGTAGGGCTTGTGGGCTTGGAGTTTCCACCTCATTCTCCATTATATCTTGATCTCCTAAATGTTCATCATGTGTTTTAGTATGATCTAACCCAAATACACTCCTAAGTATCTCAAATCCTTTTTTAGCCATTTCAAATTCTTGGTCCGATTCATAAGAATCATTCTCCAAAATTTGATCACTATGTTCTATTTGCCTAAAGGATTCTCACGCGTGTCATATGTTTTGGTGAAATCTATCCCACGCATGCAACTAGGTAGTTCAACTATAACCATCTCACAATCTTGTTCGGGTTTAGGTTCCATGTTCTTAAAAATAGGTCTTTTGATCATGATGCCTAAGGTTGGATAAATCCTCCTTATCCATTTCCTCAAGTTGTAACAACCGATGGTTTATGCTTAGGAGGCTTTTCTCAAATTTTTTCCGAGGTCTCACTAAAGGAGTTGATTCTAACAATGATCGTTGAATAGAAGCCACACAAGCACAAATTTTATCAAATCCATCCAACCTTACCGTCTCCTTTTGGATATCTCTAAGATCACTCAAAATTCAGTAGAACAATAAAAAGCAATCCAATCTGAAATTCAAATTTTCCTCATTTGTTAATGATTCAAATGCAACTTCACTTGCCATAGCTAAAAATGAAAAGGGTTTTACGAACAAAAAGCACAAAGAAGGGGGTAGACTACAATAAAGCTAAAAATGTGAAAAAAGCTTACTTGATAGGAATCAAGCAAGGAAACCTAAATGAGGTGAACTCCTAACTAGCTATTCTATTCCCCGGCAGCGGCGCCAAAAACTTGATAACGCTTACGAAGCGCGTTCGGGGTCAAAGGAACTTCCTTTTCGTCGAGCAAGTTTTTTAACACCCTAGGCAGTGAACCTAATCGTTGTAGTGTAGTATTATGGTAAGCCACGGGATTCGATATCGTTCTCTAGGGGAATAGGAATGCTAGTGAGAAGTTACTACACTAAGGTTGGGGTTGAGGAAGATTAATATTTTTTTTATCTTTTTATATTTTTTTTAGGAAATTGAAAGGTACGATCTTGGGGTTTGGATTTGGGGGTTGGTATTTCTACAGATTACTCTACTTATCTAATTATCTAATCTAATTAACTAAGCTAAGGGGTAGTCTATGTCTATTGTTGTGTGCTCTTATGATGATTAAGAATGTGCTAACTTAGATGTTATTACTCCCTAGTTATCTCTTATTGATGGTTGAATTGTCGCGTCCTTATTCTTAACGAGTTGTGTTTCTAAGGTCGTAGGATATCCGTCTATCCCTAACTCTTTGAAGCTACCTAAGGTTAATGACTACGACATCTCTAGGATTCATAAACTTAACACTAAGGTTATCTTTGGATATTTAGCCTATAATTCCACTAGTAACTATAAGCTAAGGTTCAACAAAGACTAATCAAGCATTAACAACACAACGAATGACCTATCGCAATACTAGGTCAATCACAATTAAGATAAGAGACAACCAATCAATATTCAATAACTAGGTTTCATAGATCTAAGAAAACACACAAGTAAATTAGCCGGACATGGAGAACATGCAAGCATAGACACAAACAATTGAAGAAATGATTGAATCAATGAAGTTAAACACTTATCTTGTTGTAAAATAGGGTATGGAACCCAAAGATCTTTGTACAAGACAGCCCTTGGTTGGTTTAGGTTTTACTCCACAAAAGTACCTCCTAAAAGCGAAAATTGGATTCTATATATAGTGTTACAAAATGCGACGGCCACTCTTTAATTGTGACGGTGGTCACCGCTCATTAGGGTTTCGTCTTGGCCACGTCAACTCTGTGGCGGCGTCACCTTATGCTCGTGCGCCATGGCTTCGATCTCAGCGATGCGGATCAAATCTAGGCCGTCGGAGTTGCGGCCTTCTACTCTTTTAAACTGATGCCGTCACTTGTAAATTAGCAATTTGCTCTCCGAGTCGTCTCAAGATGTCTTCGGCGGCATCGCAATGATCAAGGCGTGGCGCCATCCCCTTCACTTCCAACAGCTTGAGTGTCTCGATTCTTGACTTTGGCCATTTTCTTCGTATATTCGCGCCTTTTAGTCCGAATAAGCGTCATTCCAGCAATTTGCCTTCAAGAGACCCAAAGAGTTAAAAGGAACAAAATTAAGTAGTAACAGATACAAAAGTGATCAATTAAGGGCTTAAATGACCCCTAAAAAGTGTACATTTTAAATCCTTATCAAAAACATTAACTGTTAGAATCCCATTTTACGTTATAAATCATTGATCAACTCAATGACTTCTTGTATGTGTCTTAATTAAAAAACCATAACAAGTTAACTTCTTACTTTATTATAAATCTTAAAAGACTTTATGTTTATATCTTTACAATGAATCATAAACATGTTTAACTAAAGTAATTATGAACACAACTCTTGGTTTCAAAAGTAATTTCAAGTTAATTTATTTACTTCACAATAATGTAGGACTACATTATTTTTCATTTATGTCATTCCAAAATAAATAAATAAACAAATTGAAGTAGTATTAGATTATTTCATTTATGTCATTCTAATAATACATAAATATCTAATTTTAAGTAGTGTTATATATCATTTTGACACATGTTCTAAATACTTGTCTAATTTAGAAACCATGAAATATGTCCATGCAAGGTCGACTTCACATGGAGATTTACTTTGTTGTTGCAATCTCGCCAAGTTCTCACACGACATAAATTGCAACACCAGTGTTTCTTGAATTAGATATGTACAAGTCATATTAGAACGTTAGTCTCTTACCTTGGGTCAAGAGAATCCGTTAAATCATATACCTATATGTTGTACCTTGCACACAATATAGATTTCTCCCATGCATGGAACAACATCATGTAGTAGATAAACAAAGCGACATATGTTTGTTTATGTGACTAATATGATTGTGTCATTGATATTAGCATAACTAGTAGATGTAGAACCACTTAATTGTCAAATAAGGAAGCGTACATGACTATCCTTGAAAACATAAGTGTCTGCAAGTGAAAAGTAATTATCTCAAGACATTCTGAGAGATAATCGGGTAACTACCAAGATGACGAGGCTTGTAACTCCTCTTGAATTAGAGATCATTACATTAATTCCTTATTCGATTAATAAGAACACAATACTTCCAACGATTTGACAACATTGTAAGTGTTTCATTAACCGTTGAAAGAAAATAGTGTTCTATTTACTTCTACACTTTTGAGAAAGTCCATACATAACAATTACATATGTACTAAAAAAGTGTATTCTACTTTGTATATGATGAATTATCCATCAATGCTATTAACTTGAAAAATTGGGCATGCAATTTCTTTCTTAATAGTTCTACTATTCCAAAAATTGTAAGTAGTACTTTTAAATGGTCAAAGCACAACAACTAGATAAAATATGCTAGTTTGTATTTTACCAATTTTGCAGTAAATTAGTCTAGCTTCTAATTTAATAACTCAGAAAATATGCAATTTTCTTAATTATTAGAATTTGCTTTCGAGTTATGAATTTAGAATTTAGACAATTCTAATTTGTCCTATCATACCTTTCTCGTTCATGAAAAGGAATAGGGTTGAATCTCACTCTTTCTTATAAAAAGAGGACTAGGTTTATTCTTTTAGCAAAGTTGACTCAACCAAAAACCCCACGGGTGTAGATCAATTTGCCAATCTGAGAATAACCTCGTTCTTTGTTAATGTTGCATTAATACATTTAAAGAATTAGCAAAATTCAATTTTAGTTTTTCAATAATTAAACTTTTCTAGAAAATAAAATACCCAGGTAATATTCATATAACCATAGAATTTTCTCGAAAACTAGGATCCAAATTATCATAGTTCCATTACATTAGTTGATGCGCTAGTAATGAAAGCACATAATAAGGTAATTTGCTCGAACAATAATTGCGAACCTTTTCCAATTTCTAGATCATTATGGGATTTACATTTTCCAACGCTATTGCAAATGTAAACATGTTTATCCCATCTTGTGCCTGAGTCCGAGTCTCACCTACTACTTTCAATTTAAGTCGTCTAACTTAAATAGCGCAAATATGTACATGTAAGATGCGACTTTACATAAAGATTTACCTTTCCATCACAATCTGCAAGTTCGACATGGCGTAAATTGCAACTTCAAGTGTTCCTTTAACTAGATGGCACAAACTTAATTTATAAAGGTACTAGTTTTGATTTTATCGTGTCAAATCAAATATGTACAAAAGATGTCATGCATTCATCGTGTAGCATAAATTTTAATAAAACACTTTTTATTAACCAATTCAAAAGATCAAATTATCAAAGTTTTGATCGGTATTGGTTCGCCAATCTAGAATTTACCTTTAATTATAGTCCATAATACCGTACTTTTGCATAAGTCTAAAGAGCGTAGTATTTCGGATAATTACCACAAAAGTGGCGCGTAGATTAAGCTAATTCACCACTTAAGATGATTTTATGCGCATAGCATACTTGGTAACTCCAACGTGACTCGCAAGGAAGCGGAGAATTCGGTCGTATTTGAAGCAATAACCTCCTTCTTTAGGGTCACAATTTAATGCGCCCCTCCTTATACCCCCAGCACGGTCAGTCAAATTGGGTGAGCCGTTCTCACTATTTGTACCAAAATCATCAATCAATTAAACTTATTGAAAATTTAACTCTTGATAACAAATCAAATTTCACCATTGTTTAGCCCGATTTATTTTTCTATTCAAAATTACTCTTTGCTTAAAACTTGTCGCACATAATAAACAAACAAGTAAACAATAAAATAAATAACTTAAAACAATGCGCATTTATAACTAACAATTAATACGTGTGTAAACAAGTAGCCACATACAAATTATTTGATAAAGCCTATTAATAATCAATATCTAGGTTAATTAGCATTATATATTAACTAGGGACTTTTCACTCGCATAATCGAAAGTGAGCCACATTACATTGTGAATCGATTAAGTAAGCCATAATTAAAATATACCAAATTGCACATTCATTAATATATATATATATATATATATATATATATATATATATATATATATATATATATATATATATATATATATATATATATATATATATATATATATATATATATATATATATATATATATATATATATATATATATATATATATATAGTCACGTTGATCGCTGAACCATTATTTATACAGAACCACTTTAGACCAATAAAATTTAGTATTAAATCTTTTATTTAAATGAAAAAGGTATAATAGTAAAAACATATATTTACTTTCTTTTTGATTTTTTATTATTAAAATGTTTTATTTAACCTTCAATATTTATTTATTTATTTATTTTTTATTTTTTTTTAGGTTTTCGATTTTTACAGCATGTATGTTTTCAAAAATAATCTCAAGTGCATATATGTTTTTTTTCAAAAGACATGTTTTTTAGAAAAAATCAAGTGCATAGGTGTTTTTTTAATATAGTAAATTTACATGTGTTTCTTGCATTTAGACGTCAAACTTATTTGATTAAAATGGTAATTGCATATATGTTTTAAGTTTACATTAGTTGATTATCGAAATTTGTGACAAAAAACATAAAAATACACATGTAGCCTTTAGCAATTTGTAACAAACCAAGAACACATATAGTAAACACAAAAGTTAATATTAAATAAAAAGTTCTTGAAAATTCCCAAAAATCCCATAAGATCAATTATGATGGTGCATGAAAGAAGTTATGAAAAACTTTCTTCTAAAAGCTGGATATTTTTCCCAAAAAAAATTATGAAAAATATGTTTAACGATAAATCGTTTTTGTGCATCAAAATTGGTTTTGCACCACTTCTTTTGACTTTTTCATCAAAATAACATTGCGCATCAAACTAAAACAAGTTAAAATTTTGTGCATCAAATTTTTTGCGCATCAAAATTGCGTTTTGTGCATTAAAAAACATTATCAAAACTCAAAATTATAAAAATGTTTTCACAAAAGTTTTATGCACCAACATACCGATCTTGTGGGATTTTTAGAATTTTTGGTGAATTTTTAAAAATAAATCTTTTTATTCTTTTACGGATATTTGTCTTTTATTTTAACTCTACCCTATATATATATATATATATATATATATATATATATATATATATATATATATATATATATATATATATATATATATATATATATATATATATATACATATATATATATATATATATATATATATATATATATATATATATATATATATATATATATATACTAGTGTCAAAACTTGTCAGATGGACCTGGTATGATTTGTGGTTTTATTTTTAGGTTTTAGTAGAACAAATATATACTAAAAAGTAATTAAAAGTTAAATTAAATAATTTAGAACTATAATGGATGTTACCATAATATATATATATATATATATATATATATATATATATATATATATATATATATATATATATATATATATATATATATATATAAATGCGTTTTTATTTTTTTATAAGTTAGTTTTTTATACTAATCTTTGAAGAACCTTATATTTACTCAGAGGGGCTAGCTTCATTATGTATGTGCACGCCCATTAAATTCTCTATTTGTCCCATAAATATAAACTAATATAAACGTCAAAAACATAAATAAAAAGGATTGAAGGGTTAAGTTAAACTAACTTTTAGCATTTTTGCAGATATCATGCCTACGTTACAATTGATAAATATTGAAGTTGCAGCATAGGGAAACCATCATCGAGCATTTTTTGAAAGTTTGCCGCTTCTCATATAATATTAACATTGATGCCTTAAAAAATACTACGTAGCTAACCACACTAAATATAGCTATTAGCTTTACTTGATCAAGAGTCTCAACTCATCCTACACCTATTAGCTTCAACATCAATATTGAAGTTGAAGCATAGGGAAACCATTATCGGGCATTTTTTGTTTGTCGCTTCTCATATGATATTAACATTGATGTCTTAAAAAGTAGCTAACCACGCTAAATATAGCTATTAGCTTTACCTGATCAAGAGTCTCAATTGATCCTAGACCTTTAAGCGAGTAGGACTCCTTCTTTAAAATTCTCACCACACAGTAGAAAGTCATAAACTAAATAAGTTTTACCAATTTATTTGTAAATTTTATCGTGTTTTGTATGCAGTTTTTGGATCAACTACTGCTTGGAGTGCTCACCTCTAACCAAACACTAACCAGATGTAATAAAATGAAGTTACTTTTTGGAGCTGCTCATTACCGGCCGGTATTCGAATCAGAAGAACACCATGAAGTTACTTTTCGGAGGTGCTCATTACCGGGTAAATACAGTTTATTTTAATAAACTAACATTTAAAAACCAATCGACACAATGACTCAGTCGCCTGGTATAGTCATTGTATGGCTAGGTTGTTTTATAAAATGAGCAATATAGTTGTCTATGATTGGGTTTTAAAAATACAAAAAACCTTGAATTTGCAATCAACATAAAAGAGATAACGAATGTTTACTACTAATTGTGATCCGCAAATAAAATTGCTCGTATAAGAAAGATAAAAGATGAAAAACACAATAACTTCATAACTTATACGGGAGATTCAAGGCCGCAATGAAGTTTTAATATCAGAAAATTAGCATACGGTCCCATATGTTAGACAAATTCAAATAATCTTACAATTTGTAGGAAATGCATTTCATAGAACCAGAAATAATTCACAAAATGCCTAAGTTCTCTACATAATAAGGAATGCCAAATTTTCATTTCAAAGATTGCACAAAAGCAACAACAGCCTGTTGATTATATCTACACCTTCAAGACAAAAAATCAACCTCGGTTAGTAGTTTTAAGTGCAACAATTACATGGTAACATACACAAGCATACCTTTCTTGTTTTAGTAGAATCGACAGACGAGAATAATATTGCACTTACCAATCCTCACACCTCCGGGCTCCGGGGATCAAAGTACCATTATCATCAAATATGGCAATTTGTTGACAGTAATGTGACACATCTCACATAGTTTCTCAAAGTTTTTTTTCCTGAAAATACAATAACAGGAAACATGAGAACTACATTTCATTATACAAGTGTCGTCTTTCTACTTGAGATATAAAGTATTGATACCATGCTAACAAATTAATAGACAAAATGAAAGAATCTGTACCAGTCAATCCAAGATTTCTAAGATCCCAAAGTAACATATGATTAAGGTGGTAAAAAAAGAACCTTGAATGGTCTAAAGCATGCCAGTTATATAAAAATAGTTGGGGGTTGAAATCATATACCTGAACTTGAAAATAGGTACCCATCTCAACGAGTACGTTCTTCACTTCAACGTGATTGTCAAGATCCTCTCCAAACATAAGGTGCACATGCAACCTTGAAAAAAAAATAGTAAAACTTTAACCAGTGCTGCCGGAAATTTCATTATCCACTAACAGTTCGTTTAGTATGCAAGAAAAAGAAGTTATTTATATGTAAAGAAGAATCTACGTACTGGAAGGTAAAATGAGTAGTAAGATGTTTTGTATTGAACAATCCGGCGGTGACTGCAAGATAACACAACACATTCTAATTCAGAAAATGTAAAACACATATAGAATACATGGGATGGGGAAAATTAAGGAGGTTACTTACATAGACAATGAATACTTTGAGAGATCTTCCTCTCCAATAAGTGTAGTGATTAAATCAATCATCTAACCAGAGGCTGTTTGGAATTCAACCTACTCAAGTACATGGTAAATAATATTTCGTTAGTATCAAAAAAGTACTTATAATCATTGACACATTGAATATATAATGAGCAACCAACCTCGTTGAACAGGTCTACAAGATCCACATAGTAAGGCTTTCCTCAGAAATTTTTCTTAAGAATTCTCGGGACATGGTTGCGAAGAAGAATCCCATCGTTCCAACAATCATACCAACCTAGATTCAATTATTCACAATTTAAGCATGAAATCGCAACTACATGACATAATAGCTTATTGTTCTAAAATCACACATTCGGTAATCTAAACCAACAGGGTTGCCCACTGCGTGTATGAGACTCGTCCATGATATCAAACACAAGAAAGTATGCTTGAAGCTGCAACATTTAACGACATGAAGGATTTAAGTACATCTTGCAACAATTACAAAGGCTTAAAATGGTTAGAGGTTATTGTAATCACCCATTCAATACACCAACCAAGGGCATATGAAAGAAAAATCTCGTCATCAGACAGTTCTCCTCCTTTAAGCAGCTGATAACTGTCGACAACAGATAATTCCCGGTTCAGCTTTCCTATAAAACCACATTTAAATAAGTACGTTAATACATCAAAATGATTAGCAAAAAAAAATGATAGGAAAAGAAGAGAAAGTACTACCTCCAGGTACGTTGTAGTCAAGCATCTGCAACGAAATAAGCAAACAAACACAATCAGTCACGTATACATTAGTAGTACATTGCTCACAAGAGTTTTTCTCAGAATTTTATCCTTCATTGTATCTGTCACATTACATGGTGTATCACACTGCTAAGATCCGGAAGCTAATTGTAAGTGAACCTTTGAACGTCATGATCTGCTTCGGGAGGCCTTTTAACTTGCACGTTATTAACTGCCATGCTGCCAATCATAGACCTTTGATTTTACTGGCACATATTTTATTTTCTACTGTCATTTTAACTAAAAGTATAAGACTGATAGTCAAAAACTTATGCGGATTATGTCGTGGTGCTTTTCTTGTTTTGTGGGAATAATGGAGCATTACTGTTGGTGCAAATTAGTAAGGAAGTATTCAAATCGGTAGCTTATTCATTTTTCCTTTGCTTTAGCTTACACCTCACCTGCCATTTCATATAATTTTCATATAGTTAAGTACTTGAGAGAGCCGTAGTACTATGAGATGGAGCTTGTACAAAGTGATGAAGCCACATTAATAAGATGGAGCTTGTACAAAGTGATGAAGCCACATTAACTTAATTGATGTTACCCGCTTAACTGACATCCGCAATTTTTCATTGTCAGTAAAATCTGCCTCACCTAGCACTGGCACCACATGAGATTTATTCTTATCCCCTGTTTAAACTGTCTGAAATATGCCTTTGAATGCCCTATAAGCATAATCTATTGCCAACAAAGCTTTCCTTGTGTGAAACAATATATAAGTGTCATCATCTCTTCACTTCCCAATTACAGAATGTCATTATTCATGAACTTATTCAGCTGATTTCGGTCTTTACTGTAATGTCATTGTAGAGTGACGCTGAAAAGGTGTGTAGAAAGATTGCATTTCTAAAGTCAACCGAGAAGGATTCTCAGAGGTTTGGGCGTGTTGGATTTTGTGGGCTTTTTTGGTGCCAAAGTTGATCTCTTGGAGTATTACGAAAAGAAGTTAGAAGATCTAGAAGATAATGTGAAGTTCCAGCAATCATTGCTTACTGGGAAGGTGGGTGCATCATACATCTGAACCTCATGCTGGCTGGAATCTATTATTTTAAAAAGTATAAGATCTAGAGTTAGTTTTAATAATAAGTTGATTCTGATAGTTACTAATTTTTCTTTAAACTAAAATTAAGTTTTAGTTTTTATTAACAATTGGGGTGTTTGGATTAGCTTCTTTACCCGGGCTTATGTGCTTAATAGAATTTGGTAAACCAAGATCACTTTTTGGGCTTATGAAGTTGAGTTCAAGCACTTCAAAAATATAAACTTATGCCTGCACCTTTAGAAGTTTGTTGATTTTAAACCTTTAGAAGTGTGTTGTTTTTCAACTCGACATATTTTGTTTCAACCACACAAAGAAATAATTGATTTTGACCCTTTTTATATTTATTTATTTGCACATCGAACAAATATGATATTCGTTTGGTGTACTGAGAACTTACATTGAAGTACACTAATGGCACTGAATTAAGAAAATCTTCATGTACTGAGATAGCTACCATCTTCATTGGGTTATTAGACACACTACAACTTGATAATAAACTGTTGCCATAATGACCCGAAGTTACTTCATTGCCCATTTGTGAAAATAATCCATCAATACCAATGAGTAGTGAAGTACTGCTCATGATAGGACCGTCAGTAACGGTGACATTTAAAGAAGCGGTGTGACCAAAAGAAACTTGTCTGGAAGTGATTGTATAACTGAATCTAGTTGTATCACGTCTTCTTTAACCTTGCTGGCGATAGTATCTTCAATTGCATAAACTATATCTTCAATTGCCATATTCTGAAAATTTGGCAACAAATTCAATAAGAGACACTTGATACACCATTTTAGATAAAAACTAAATAAACCGATGAATTTACCTATAAATGGGCTAATTCAAGTAAAATATAAAAGAAACTTTGGTATCATATTTGGATAGGCAAACTTCTTATTCAGAAATATGTATAATTATTAGTCAAAGTGTTACATAGCTATAATTATTAAGAAATATGTATCATATTGTACACACAAACTTGACCTGTTTCATCTCAAACCAATGATCTCAATATTGCACTGCTACAGTTTCCAAACGTGAATTCTGACCCACAAAAGAAAAACAAACTAACTGACTCTTCAAAGTCTAAACTTACTGCACGCTATTTGACCCGTTTAACTTTAGTCCCAGCAATATGTGGTACTAAAAACATAGATATATGACTTTGTATGGCATACATCAAGGCAATGGGCCGCCTCAGTTTCAGAGTCTGTAATCTTATCTTTATCAATAATTTTCTTCTGACAAGATCACTCAAAACGTATTTTCAATGAATACAGCCACTTAAATCATCTTTATTCAAAAAATAAGAATATTATTGAACTACTTGTTGTTTCGGTGATCATAACTAATGCATAGATATAATTAAAAATCAGTAGACATAGCACAGGAGAAAGTACCATTTTACCTGTGTTGTATCGAGCACCATAACCAAGACCAGACTTACGACTTTGCCAAAACTATCGCAAGATTCAGAATATTAATAAATTCATGCTATCCAAGTGAAACATCTGTTATATAAATATCCAATCGTATGCATGAACTTCAGCAACTTATAGCTAATTATATGTCTGCACTATTTGTAAAATTTAGCAATGTGAGTTCATTGTATTTAAACAACATTGTTAGTTGTATTGTTATTGAGTTTATTATGTCCCGCCCGACCCATCGACCCTCATTTTCCCGCCTCTTAATAAAATTTCATTACCATAAAAAATATATTAGTATTACTACCTTAAAAAGTGAAGCTACATTTGACAGCTTTCTTATATTTATCCCTTTGCTGATCTCTAGCTATTTCAACCATCTGAATAAGCATAAAAACGATTAGAAGAAATACAAGACATCAAAGACTAAAAAAACAAAAATGGTTGCGTACCAGAACTATGCCATAAGTTAATAACCGAATTAGGCTTCCATCAGCACATCCAAGGCCATTAAGATAATCCCAGTACCATGCAAGCCACCCCCTCTTCCTCTTCTTCCATCTCTTCCAAACCTTCAAGGATTGACTGAGTAACAACGATGCATTTACCACCATCAGAAGACAACTCCTGACGCATCCCAAGTCCCTGATGATATTCAATTACAAAAAATTAGACAATGCATCAATATACCGATTAGATCACATAACTAATTTCTTTAATGAAAAGAAAATTACCTGAAGCAACTATTTTCTCTTCATTAAGGTGAGGTGTCTCATTTCATCACGTGTTGTATTCCGCAATCCGTGAACCTTTTCAGACAGAAACCCGTCCCCTTTTCCCTCTGCATCGGAGAGCGTATCCAACAAGTTTTCAGTTCTCGCTCCAATATCATTTTCTCCATAGACACCTTCCAAGGCATGAAGCAATTCTCCTGTAAACGCAAAACTATTCTTTGGATGTCTAACTGCAACTTCAGTAATTCCATTTTCCAATATGACATCCTTGAGTCTTTCGCCACAGGAACGTTTCTTCATCGACTCTGAGACCCTAACGAAATTCTCAACTGCAAACCTCTGTTTTGATGCTTGCAGAGAGAAAGTCTCGTCGTTCGGATTTTCTAGATGCTGTTTCAGCAGCTGGTCAAACTCAACCCAATTCTTTAGGTAAGGTTCAAAGTGTTGACAAAGAGCTTCCATTGCAACAGGCTCACCGTAGGTCAAGTAAGGCAAAATTCTAGCAACCATCTTAGTGTTTCTCTGATGTTTGCTTGACTTCTTAAGGCCTATTGGGTGAGATAGCCTTTCCAGGAACATGAGAACTATTTTCTTGGCTTGTTCTCTGGCACCAGATTCTTCTTTGGAGACTGACTATAAGAGCATTTTGGGTGATGATGATATTATCACTTTCGTTAGCTTCCCTTATCAAACTCTCCACAATTACGAGAATGCCTTCAGCTGGCTCGATGGTATCAGCAAACTCCACTTTGGGGTCTTGGGACTCTTCTCAATCCTCATCCAATTCTTTGATCATGGGCTCAGTAGCTTCACCATCCAACCCTTGATAGATGGACACCAACATACATAATTACTAAGAGTCGAAAGAAGTATTTAAGTAGCTGGATCATAGAAAATACTCTATTGTGGTTACAAACCTGGAGCCTATAGGTTACAGACATAGGAGGAGAATCTCTTGATGACGTTGCAGCATTGGAAGAAAGTGAGACTGATTTTCATGTGCAACATCAACTATAGTCATACCTACATTAGTATCTTGATTTGCCACAGCCTGTGGTTCTCAACTTCTAATAGAAACATTAGTTAGCTCACGTGTTCATCAAAAGGTCGATCTGTTACACCTTTTGAGTCTAAACTTTCAGTAACTTCATTAGCTTTGCCCACACCATCATCAGAATGTTGATCTGTCATATAGAAGAAAAAAAAACCACCATATATCGGTGGGCTTCAAACAATTTTAGCAATATAAACTTAATTTAACGAAAGAACATACCTTTAGTTCTCTTTTGCCGACCCTCATCCTGCAACACTAATCTTCTGCTAACTCGCATCCTGCAAATGGTCATTCCTAGAATCAATCAGAAGCACAAATTCCCTCAAAAGTAGTTACCTGCAAATCAAATTCAATCAAAAAACATATTTTACATGAAGTCAAGCATATTAACAATAAAATCATCAAATCGACATCACCAATCCTTACTATCTAAGACTACTTATGCTTATCCGATTTATCTATTAACTAACCTATTATCATCAAAATATATATATATATATATATATATATATATATATATATATATTTTGATTTTCTTTAATTTTCTACTTTTGATAAGCATACCTTAACATACATACGATTCTTGTAGAGCTCGATCATGTGCTGATAGCTCATCAATAAAGCTATATAGAGATAAGCAATCACAAACGACTATATACCCATAATCAAAAGCCAAAAAAAAAAAAAAAAGCGAGAAATTGAAGCCCTAAAAACTCAAAGTTAATAATTAACTTACATAATTGAATTGATTTAGGTAAAACTTGTATATAGTAGCATACAGGATCTAACATTGTTTGAGCATCCAAGAAGAGCTAAAAATACAAATAAGCCACAAACCGTATGGCAACCCGAGACCACTTCACAGCTTCAGCTCATTTACCGACCTTCAAATCATAGTACCTGGACACAAATATAATCCAAAATATTACGTATTTTGATATGCATCAAATTCGACTTAGTAGGAATTAACATGTCACATTGAATGCTTCATATTGACACTCCTACAGGAGTAACTTGAAAACTATAACACTACTTCGAATTGCACCTAGAAACGAAAAATGGTTAATGGTTTAGTAAGTCACTAACTTTAGCCCACTGGGAAGGGTTCCACCTCTAATATAATATAAAAAAATATATAGTAGGGAACTCACAGCTCTTCTACTTGTACTGGCAGCAACAGCCGTATTGGATACACAAAAACCTGCATATTGAAAAAATTACTTTCCAAGCATTACCGACCGCACCAGCAATATAATTACCGCTTCCACTATATAGGACATATAATATTTTTTTACATCTTTACTATAAGAGGACATTATGTATCAAGGGTTTTACTGAAATAAGAGATACCTTCAAAACAGATTTCATTAAAATACATAAAACTATGTGAATGCCATTCTAAACGATTAATATTAGTACATGAATACTAATGATATCATATATTGTTCACCTGTGATAAAAAGATGGCATGAAGCATCCTCATCATCGTTAAAGTGATAATTACCTCCTGCCTAAAGGCAATCTTCAAATATCCATCATCATCCAATCCCCTACACCTGAACGTCATAGATCCTCAAGCTGAGTTTCTTGTGCTACAAAAACTGTGCATGCAATTCTACAAAAACAAAAGTATATTCATAATATAAATATGTGAACCATTTAAAAAAATATAGCATAAATCAAATTGAATACAATACATGAACATATTAGGGTTTTTCAGAAAAAGAGTTAATAGACATATTGGATTATTAGGGTTTTGATAAAAAAGAAGAGTATATTTTTTTACGTGATTTAATAAAAAACATAGTTTTCAGCATAAACAATTAATTACACAGGTTTATAGATTTGGTGTTACAAAATATAATCCAAAAATCATGTTAGTCTAATGGTTAAGACATATGCTAATGTTTGAAACAACCCAAGTTCAAATCCTCATATTGTTATTTTTACATTAAATTAATCCGGATTTTTACTCGTCAAAATAATTAAAAACGAATTTTGATCAAAAAACCGCGTGGCATTAATTTATGATGACATGGACTTAATAGCTGCTTACGTGGACAAAATGTGATGACATGGAAATATGACATGGCATTATGGGATGCCAAGTGGCATTATGACGTGGCATGCCTCCTCTTATATATAACTAGCTTAGAGACCCGTTGACACCGGGTTAGTTTTTAAAGAAATAGATAAATGAGATGATAATAAAAGTAATAACGTAAATTTGTTAAATTTAAAATATGTGTGGTCATGATCGATAAGTAAAGTCGATAATAGATCTTGTGGGGTCATCTGCATTATCTATTAGAATATCTTCAAGCACATCTATAAAACCGTACCTTTCCTTCGTTTGGTCCTCCAAGCTTACCGTCTCCCACATTCATATCCATTCGCAAATTCTCTTGAGAAAGCTTCTTTCTTAGCGGCAATATCCATTCTTTCGTCATTATCTCGTTCAAAGTTTTGATGAATGGTGATAACCAACTCTAAACCTTCCATGCTATCAAGCGAGACTCTTTTATCATGTCCTTATGTATATGTGTATTGGGGCAAATGGTTATCATCACGAAAAATATTAGCATCTCACCATCTTTAATCATTTGGTTTCCACGAGTCCTTACAGAGAGCGATGCATAAACACTTCACAATTTTCAAGTCCGGCGTACTCAAGGTTCCTCCATTGGACTTCTTGATCATTCATGCGACACCGACACCTGGAATGTATTAAAATTCATTTATATGAGAAATCGTAATGAAATATTCTTGGGGACAAAGAATGACGAAAGATATGAAGTGGAGTAAGCGAGAAAACTTACCTTTGAATAGCCTTTAAGGCCTTATTGCTTCACTTACAGATACAAAGGCATGAAATTCAGTCCATATATCACAACTAAACATAGTTAAGTATGTAACAATATGAACTTATAATTTACCTATACGAATCCAATTTCATTTTCGCACTTTCTTGACTACCGACCCTTAGACCGTGATTACGCAACAAACACATTTATTCTACTATGAGTGAAAATATCTTCCAAGCATAAGCCAAAACATTCTTAACCCTTACAACTTTAATACCAACAACCCGCGTAAGCAATTCTCAATTCAAAGCGGCCTTTATATCACATTGTTCAATAAGAAATCCAACCAACCCAAGAGTAATTACGTAATAAGCAATCACATCCCTGACCACTATTAGCGATTCAATAAGCAATTTGAAATTGAGATAATTCCAAAAATATGCCTAATTTTGAGAAGTTGGTGCGCACGACCAAACATGGAATTACGAAGCGTTGACTCAGGTGGACCAACTTTCAAAAGTTGGCATATTTTAAAATTATCTCTAAAAAAACACAGAAAAGCAGTTTAATAAGTGATTCCAAACAACCCCAAAAGTATTCATTTAAAAAATAATTAGTACATCCAGATTATCTGAACATTCGATCTGAAGTTTCAATATGAAACCTTTCAAGTTACCGCTTGATTCCCGTGATAATGAGCAACTCTTTTGACTTAAGCAATACCTACTCCACTAAACTTGTTAGCATAATCACGCATGTTAAGGAAGCGAAACTCATAACAACATTAAAATTTCATATACTACTAAACCTTAAATTATGGTGAGAAAATAGTACAAAGTAGCCTCTCTTTTTTTCTCGCAATAAGCGGATATGTTTTATTATAACCGTTATTTTAGTTATACATGTTTCGCGCATTTGGTGGTTGTATAACGATTAAAATGGTTACAGGTGTGGAAATTAGCAATCGAGGTTGGGCCGAGCCGACAAGAACGTATTTAGTTTACTTTATAAATGGACATGCTCTTTGATGTCGTAAAGAGTGTTTGGACATGTTGTTTCTTTATAAAAGGGTCTTGGAAAAAAGTGACAAATAACACACTGAATCGACCAACCCGTCGAACCCGTTAAAAACATTTCAAGTTCGAGACATGTTTAACAAATGTGTTTGATCCTTCGTGCCGCATTCACACGTACACGTTCACACAAAAATAATCATTTAGTTTCAAAATCGCCACCAACACAATCACGAATATATTTTGAGTGCATTGTAGCATTCATGAGATAAAGGGTATTTTGGCTTTTGATGTAGATTTAGAGAATGTATTGGTATATGTTATTATGAAAATTCATATGAAATTGGATCTAAAAATGTTTTGTGGGTGAGCGTGCACAGCACCAACACGCTTTTATCGCTACAATAGCTGGTCCATCCCTCTTGATCTACAAATATCGGTGACACAACGTTGACCAAAAACCCGAGGAAAATGCCACTCTAATGCCTCCGTTTACAAATGGCAATCTAGATCCTCTACAAATCACGTGAACCACCCCTCTAAACCGTCTTGTGAACACGCCCACTTTCGACCATGGTCACTTTGTACCATAACGTCAACGATCAAGGTACCAACAAAGGCACTTACTAAGCTCGGGTTCATCTATGCGATTTTGCGGTGTATTCGAGATGTCATTTGCTTTGACTTCCACCAATAAGCTCACCAACCCAACATAATAAGCCAATATGGGTCAAACTTGATTGAAGCAGGTAGACCGTGTAAAAATAAAATAGTTTATCTAAAGGAGGAATGAGACAAATAAGTGAAGTGTTTGTACTGTAGCTTTCTAAGCTGTATTTGTTATAAATATATTAAAGAAACATAATACCGTAAGTTGATGTTCAATGTGAAACATTTCTAAGGCCTATCTTTGTTCTATAGCACATCCACAGCAAATGCACGTAATGATGTGCCTATATATAAGGCTAAAAGCCTACATTTGTCACTCTTGAAGTGTATTTAACACGTTTGTGCATACACAGCCTCATTGAGAATGGCGAACTAGCCTCTGTAAAGCAAAGACTTTTATCCTTGCTTTTCTTCCAGCTACTGTCTGCTGCAAAACATTCAAGACATACAATAAAAGTTAATCAAAGCTTATGAAAAACAAATGTTTGAGAAATAAGAAAAACAATAGTCCCTATCAAAGCAAATCGTAAAACACATTTAGATGGTATACGAAATACAAATAAGCTAATACTCGAATTTAACTAACTTTGCTTTCGCATACGGATCCGGACCAAAATTGTGCCCAATTGGCTGCAAACCTTACGGTTGCCCGACAATGAAAGGTAATAATGCCCGCATTCACATAGCACATTCTTTTATATACAAAATCGCCACCAACACAATTCGAATATTTTTCGAGTTGTAGCATTCATGAGATAAAGGAGTATTTTGGCTTTTGTAGTGTATATTTAGAGAATGTACTTGTATATGTTATTAACGCAAAATTCATACAAAATTGGATCTAAAAATGTTTGTGGATGAACCGTACTTGTACCAAGACTCTTTTATCGCTACAATAGCCTAATCCATCCTTATTACTCTAAGAAGAAAGTGAGAATTTTCTTCAAACTTGCCTGCTGAGATCACGACGAAACACCTCGTTGCTATCTGAGTGCAGTTGTTAACAATCATGTCCATGAATCGAGTTACATGTAATGAACATACACATCATCATATATCATATTAAATCATATTAGAAAAGTTCACAATTTGATAATAACTAAAAATTAATTTTGGACACGTGTGGTGAGGTTCGGACCATGCATGTTTGAGCCTTACTGTTTGACCGTGCCATTCTTAGCTAATTCATTGACCGTGTTATTAAACAAATATAGCCCTTGAGTTGTATATGGAGCTAAAGAACAAAGTATTTTACGAACTAATGCAACAATATAACTCAAAAAGGATGTCAAAACTTGCAGTGTAACCTCTGAAAGCCGTTAACAATTACTCGGCTTGGGCTCGATATTTCTTGAACACCGCAAGATATATAGTCAATGATTATATCGAAACATAATTGTTGATTATAAATTGGATCATGCAGAACAAATAAATTCTAAAGACTAATTCCATTAACAACAATAAGGAAAATAAGAACTAAAATAATCAATGAAACATAAAAGTATATACAAACCAATTTTAGATAGTACATGGTGGACTCGACCAATCCAAAAACAACCTGCGAAATTCATTCGAGAAAAACAATATAGGCATCTTAACATGACATAAACAACTGCAAATTCTTAATTAAGGTATTTGTTTAAATTATACTAACCTTTTCTACCTTTATATTTGTTTACGGTTTCTTCTCACTTCTTTCTCATCACCATCCCTCTTCCGTCAACGATCTGCAACAATAAAAGCAACAACCATCTCAATCAATACATTGCTATACTACTAATGGCAAACACATTTGAACCCCACATGTACATAATGGCAACACATTGCCCACTACGTTTTGCTAATCACGAAACATAAATTAGGAAGTATTCTCTAATTCATGAAATCACCAATTTCCCCAATTTTTCACAACTAATTAAATGGTTAGGGTTTCACACATAAATCATTATAATTCAATTTAATTACGTTTTAATAAGTTATAAACATAATATAAATAACACAAAAAAAGATTACGAAACAAATTGATTCTAAAGCTGAAGCGTAAATAGGAAAAAAATTAATAAACTTACAGATTTACAAAATAAGAACATCAAATTGGGCTGCCAAATCATATATGTTACAATGGTAATCGAAAAAGGAGATTTAAGCGTAAGGAGCAAGTGATTCCATGTATTTTCATCGACAAATGATTTTGTTAGACTTATGGAAGCGATTTGTGAAAGAGAGAGATTTTGATATAGCTTCTTTGATAAGGATGTGTAGAGAGAGAGTTTTGTGATGCACCTTTAAAAGCGTTTAATATAACAATTGACTTTTAAAGCGTATTGAACAAAAATTCGGTTTCTATAGCTTTAGTTTGAAAATGTAAAGCATAAAGTATTGTACATAGTAGCTAAATAAGGAAGTGCATTAAGCGAATTTTTAATCTTGGTAGCTTAGTAGACTTGTACAAAAGCTTATTTTATTATATAATATAATGTGTATATATATATATATATATATATATATATATATATATATATATATATATATAACTATATAGAGTAGGGATCAGTGAAGTAAATTAAAATAAGAAGTGGTGAGAAGTGATCAAAACCATGCATTTGAGATACAACGACTTGCATTAGATGCATTTCTATTCATATAGATGCAACATCTTGAGTTTCAAAAGTTAATTTGATGTATAGTTGGTGCGAATTGATTTTCATGATTTCGACACGTGTAGAGGAACAAAAAACAAGAGAAATCATGAAATGCATCTAATATACATATATGCATCTGATTAAAAGCTAGAAAACACACTATGGTGCGTTATAATGCATCTAAGATTATAGGGATGCATCTAATTTTGTCAATGCATCTCGGATCTGCGGTTATAGTTCTTCTTATTCCTTATTTTTTAAGTAATCTTCTTATTTGATCTAACTCTCTCTATATATATATATATATATATATATATATATATATATATATATATATATATATATATATATATATATATATATATATATATATATATATATATACTAGTTTTGAAGCCCGCCCAATTGGCGGGCATGACTCTCAATTATTTGTTTGTTGTTTTTGTTAAGCTGAAATACAATTTTTAGAATTGTCAAACAATATTATAAAACAATTATTTTTTTAAGAATTATAAATAATTGTATGATTTGCGTGGATGGTAACTAACACAACATATATAATTTTTACAACATTATGGAATTTATGTATGTTTGTAAAGTTGTAGATAATGAAAATGTATTAAAGTGATATAACAGTTAACTTATTTACCCAGTAAACCAAATATATATACTATTTTTTTTTAAAATAAAATCAAAATGCTTGGTGCACTATAATTACCATGGTGAAAGACTTAAACCCTTTCTTACATTTGGACATCAAGTATCAAGTTTAAAGTCTATTGCTTATTAGACACGGAGTGTTTATGAGTGTCTTCTTCTCTGCTATTGTTTATTAGACATGGAGTGTGTTTACCGGTGCTTATCCAAGCTGCTAATCTGACTATTTGAGTGAAATAAGTGACGGAATGTTTGGGTTTGCTTAGTTAAAGTACTTCCTAGAAATGCTTAAGTACAGGGAAGTCGTGACCTACGTATCTCTTAGTGCTTATTTCAGTG
Organism: Chrysanthemum lavandulifolium; assembly: GCA_022545495.1. Taxonomy (NCBI): domain Eukaryota; kingdom Viridiplantae; phylum Streptophyta; class Magnoliopsida; order Asterales; family Asteraceae; genus Chrysanthemum; species Chrysanthemum lavandulifolium. The sequence goes on along the minus strand of CM040239.1, from coordinate 16,972,925 downwards.
TATAATTAGTAGATAAGCACGTAATTAAGCAATCCCAATTAACCTCTAAAGAAGCAACTTAAAGCTGTTTATTCAAAACAAAAGCTACTACTCGTATTATTAACCAATCTCTACGCGATCACTATACGTCCACTACACACTGAAATTCTACATAACCTAACGAAAATCAAACATAGTTACTGTCAACTTTACAGTCCTCAAGTATCAGACAAACAATGTTACATATTTGCTTATCCAAACCGCTTATCTGCATTTTACTGAACGAAATAAGTTGTGCATTCAAAACAAAAGCTACTTTTAGTAAACAATCCCAACACGGTCCGTATACATTTGCATGATTAACCTCTAAATTTAATCTATACAGAATCTAACATGCCTACTAACGCATAACACATAAATTCACACTCAACTAAGAATCATATTATATAACTATACCTAGCTCACAAACCAGACGCAGCTTTTAATTCACCATCACTACACATTTACACGAAACTAACTTCTACATTACAAAATGAGCTTTTACATAAGCGAATTTAACGACACAGCTTCATTATAAGTTTTCTACATCACTACACATTTACGCGAAACAAACTTCTACATTAGGCAATGAACTATTACATAAGCGAATTTAACTTCATTACAAGTTTTCTAGATGGCTCATCAAAACAAACGATATATTTAATTCCCTATCACTACACATTGACACGAAACAAACTTCTACATTACCTGTCCTATAGAAAACCAAAAACGCCTACTTGCAACTAAATAGTCCTCAAATATTAGACAAACAGTGTTTCATATTTGCTTATCCAAACTACTTATCTGCTTATTCGTGAGACTCTCAATCATCAATCATCATTCCCATTCGCTACACACCACCTACAAATAAACATTCCATGTTATAAAAAAAATAAAGATATATATCACCTTTGTATTAATATTGGTATAAAAGATGAAAATAGGAAGGGTTTTACCTGATATATAGGACAAGTCCTCTCATAGTTATGGACATGCCCGTATAAAGAATGTCCACTTGTACTTTTTCCATAGTTTTTGCAAGTGTGCCTGTCCCATGAGCTCTTCAAAGGCACCTTCGCAAGTTAACCAATTGTTAGAAGAATAACCAAGTACGGGGTGAGCAGAAAAGATTAGCCGTGGTTGTTTTTGCCTGTCAACTGATGTAAGACATTTCTCAATCCATGCATACTGTTCCGAACCCTCCCTTTAATCATGCTCCGAATCTGGTTATGCAAAAGTGGAACATTCCATAATCTGTTGAGTACCGGAAAACATCATACAAGTTTCAGTAGTATTTGATTTTAATAACACGGCTAATTTAAAAAAAACTTTCTTACCAGAATATAGCTCAGTTGTTTGAAGGAACGTAGTACATGAGCTCAGCGGGTACACCACACTCTCGACCTGAATCAGGACTGAGTGTCACAGAAAGATCCGATATTAGGAAAATCACGTTCATGGTTTCCACTGCAAGATAAAATCAAGGTAAATTGTTAAATATATTACTCGTGTGTTTGGTACAGGATGGGCTGGTTCAAAGGCTCCATTGCTGCAACATCAGCAATTTAAATTGCAGTCTGACCTTAAAACTAATTTAAAGTTGACTAAGACAATGGGTGGGGTGGCTCAGGGTCAACCCACTTGAAAAATGGCAACTCCTCCCAGTCTGCAAATTACTTCTAATTTTATCAAGACTTAAAATGACAGTTACATATTCAGGCAAAAAAGTGTTACCCTCTCATTTGGACACTGCAAAAATCTCCTTCCTTAGTTAATTTCAGTCCGATATAACAGTTTTAACAACATTACCACACCGGCAACGTTCTGTCTTGTAGCTAGAGGATGACATAGTTTCGTTTGTGGTATCCCTGGCTCTTTATAGTAATGAAGATTACCGGCTGAAAATAATACTTATGTGGTATCGACATCAGATAATGGCATTGGTTGCATATGTCTCTGAATGGACATATCAGTTCCAAGTTAGTTTCTCAATATTATTCTTAGGTGGCTTCTAATAGCATTTATGTAATCACAAACTTGGTCACAAATAATAACAGTAATCTCATTAAAGCCAACTTCAACTTCACTGAAGTTATATGAACTACACATAACAACTAAGTTATTTAAACAGATAGATTATTTTATCAGTAAAAATAGCAGTATTTTATATTGAGTACCAGTTTTACCTGCATAATGCACATGCAACCTGCTTAGATTGGCCCTTCCGTCGCAAACAATTCTTTGAGTTATTAGAAATAGGTTCAAGTTTTTAATTATAGAAAGATTAGATTACCTGCTCTACTCATCCTGCTTCGCCTTCGTCATCCTGAATTTGCACTAAATATTGAATTCCTTTTACATGGAAGTACACTTCCGTCCTCCTACCAAGTAAACAACTAACCATATAAAATAAAAACTTAAGTTACCAAGGTTGATGGGTTACTATGCTCGGGAAGTACATTGTAGTCTCAGATTGTTAAGATAAACCTAGGTTGATTAAAACATGCTAATGAATCACATAGATGTTCAGTAATATGCATTTAGAAAAGGAATTGAATTGAGCATGTTATTTAAAACTGTAAAGAAAATATGCTTGTATTTCTAAAGAACATAAAAAAAACATACCATTATGCAGCAGGTGTGTGAACTAATGTGTTTTGCACACAATAATTGAAAGCTAAAAGCCTTCCCAACTATTCAAGTATGACAAAACAATGGTTTGGCTGATTTTGAAAATAAGTTGCATTGAGGAAGAAGAGTGCAAGTTTGGTTTCTCCTTACATATAGTCAAATAAGCATGCTGTAGTATCTGCATAGAAATATCATGCTATCTTTGAATAATAGATTTCATATTATAATAGTTTTCACATTATAGCCATGCATGCAAGTTAGCCTATAAAAGGCAATAGCAATTGTAATAGATAAATGTACCAGCTTCCTAAACAAACGACAGTTATCAAGTTTTAATAATAACATTTTGAGTGCATTGTTTCTTTCAAATAACCAAGAGTTATTTAGTACTTTGTCGAAACATATTTTGTGAGCAATATTTTTGTGAGAGTAACATCTCATATATCCAACATAAATTGGTACCAGAGCTTGTTCGAATCCATTTGGGTTAAGCGAGTTCTTATCATTTTATAAAGGTGTCATGGCAAGGCGACAAGGTTTTGATTTAAGTCATGTTGTCGTTCAATTTTTGATGGTGAAAATTATGATTATTGGTGTGTCAAAATGGAGACACTATTTGATTCTTTAGATGTGTTTGTGATGTCAAAACACATTTGAAGAACCCGTTGATCTGGAAAAATTAACCGATGAGCAAATGAAAGAAATGAAGCAAAAGAGAAGCCGAAATGCAGCCGTTCTAAGTCTGATTCAGCGGGGAGTCACACAGTCAATCTTCCCGAAAATCATGCGTATAAAAAAAAGCAAAAGAAGCTTGGGAGGTGCTCAAGCAAGAATTTCAAGGAGACGTCAAGGTGAGAGCTATAAAGCTACAAACTCTCAGATGAGATTACGAGAACACGAAGATGAAAGAAAATGAGTCACTAAATGACTATTCATCTAGATTAACCGATTTGATTAATCAGATGAAAAGTTATGGTGATGAAATTGAAGACCAACGTATTGTTGAGAAAATTCTCATCAGTATTCCTGAAAATTTGATCCAATTATAGCGATTATTGAAAACACCAAAGATCTCAAAACTTTGGGTATTCAAGAATTGCTAAGTTCTCTCAAGTCATATGAGCAACGCATGACTCGCCACTCCGGCAAGGCGATCAGTGCATTCCAATCCGACTGCAAGGCGACAAAACCACCACAAAATTATGGAAGAGGAGTTCATCCCGAGGTGGTCGAGAGGTAAATATTTTAGAGGCGTGGGCGTGGACAAAGCTACGGAAGTTTTAGAGGTCAAGGCACCTTGACAAAAGATCATTTGGCGATGGAAACTCTCATGAGTGTTCCATTTGCAAGAAAGACAATCATGAAGACAAAGATTGTTGGTACAAAGATAAGTACAAATGTACTCACTTGTGATCAATTTGGTCATTTAGAAAATTTTGTCGAAAGAAAAACCAACAACAAGCAAATTTTTAGTAGAAAAACAAGAAAATGAAAATGTTTTCTTTTGTCACTCATTAACGTTGAAAGAAGTGACACATGGTTTCTTGGCAGTGATTGTAGTAATCATATGACCGGTGATGAAAGTATTTTGGTCGATATTGGCACTGCAGGAAATTCTCAAGTAAAATTGGGAAATGGAGTAGTAGTACAAGTGAAAGGAAAAGGCAAAATTCCAGTCAAGACAGAAATAGGTATCAAGTATATTAATGATGTTCTACTTGTTCTGACCTTACATAAAATTTGCTAAGTGTCGGACAACTAGTGAAACACGGATACATTGTTGTTTTGAAGGTAAAGGTGCAGTATATATAACAAAGGAAGAAATAGAGTTAATGCGAGAAGATAACAATGGGGCGGAAAAAGTTTTCCGATTACATTGGTACGAAGAACACTCTGCGTTAAAGGCCACAACAACAGACGAAGCTTTGTTATGGCACAAGAGGCTTGGACATCTAAATTTCCAAAGTCTAAATTTGCTCCACCAGAAAAATATGGTTGGAGGTTTGCCACAAATTCACGAGATTCAAGGAGTTTGTGAAGGGTGTGCGCTTGGAAAGCATCACCGAAAACCATTTCCAAAAGGAGTCGCTTGGAGAGCCAAAGAAATTCTCGAGCTAGTACACACAGATCTTTGTGGTCCGATGAGGAATCCATCTCATGGTAATAATCTCTATTTCATTCTATTTATTGATGATTTTAGTAGAATGACATGGGTTTATTTCATGAAAGAAAAATCTCAAGTTTTGGAATTTTCAAAAGTTTAAAAATTTTGTTGAAAAACAAGCGGGAGTTTTATCAAAATTTTGAGAAGTGATCAAGGAAAAGAATACAACTCAAAGAGTTTGACAAGTTTTGTGAGGATGAAGGCATGCACAGACGACTCACAACTCGATACACACCTCAACAAAATGGTGTAGTCGAGAGAAAGAATCGGACCGTTGTAGAAATGGCGAAGTCAATGATGCGAGAAAGGTTTACCAAAAGTTTTTAGGGACGACTTACACAATTGTATATATCGTTGAATAGAAGTCCAACAAAAGCCCTCGATAACAAGACTCCACTTGAAGCGTGGAATGGCCGAAAACCTTCGGTAAGACATCTTAAAGTTTTTGGGTGTGTTTGTTATTCTCAAATACCAAAGCAAAAAAGATATAAGTTAGATGAGACAAGTGAAAAGTGTATTTTTGTAGGCTATAGTAGCAAGTCAAAAGCTTATAGATTGTATAGCCTAAAAACAAAAAATGTAATAGTTAGTCGAGATGTAATCTTTGATGAAAATTCTTCCTGGAATTGGGAAGAAGAAAAAAAGGAAGAACCGAGCTTTCCCACTAACAAAATGCAGGATGAAGCACATGTGGAAAGTGATGAAAATCAACCATCACATGATGAAGTACCCAGCGAAGAACCAGATGAAGAATCTCAATGTCCACCACCAAGAAAATTTCGTTCGTTGACAGAAATATACAATGCCAATTTTTGTCATGTAGAACCAGAAAGTTTTGAAGAAGCAAGTAGAGAAGAATCATGGAAGAAAGCGATGGAGGACGAAATTCAAGTTATTGAAAAGAATAACACGTGGAAGCTTACAAACGAGACCATTGGACAAAGGCGTTATTGGTGTCAAATGGGTCTACAAAGTCAAGTACAATGCGGATGGTTCCGTTCAAAGGAACAAAGGCAAGACTAGTCGCAAAGGTTACTCGCAACAACACGGAATTGATTATGACGAGACATTTGCTCGGTTGCTCGAATGGACACAGTCCGAGCAATCATCTCACTAGCAGGTCACAAAGGTTGGTTACTCTACCAACTCGACGTCAAGTCAGCATTTCTCAATGGAGAACTTAAAGAAGAAGTTTATGTGAGTCAGCCTCAAGGATTCGAGGTTGAAGGAAAAGAAGAAAAAGTTTACAAGTTGAAGAAAGCTCTTTACGGACTCAAGCAAGCACCACGAGCATGGTATAAGCCAGATAGATGGTTATTTTAAAGAAAAAGGTTTTGATCAAAGCAAGAGCGAGGCGACCTTGTATGTTAAAAGTCAAGGTAAAAATGACATTTTAATTGTAGCGCTCTATGTCGATGATCTTGTGTTCACAGGGAATAACAAGAAAATGATTCAAGATTTCAAAAATGAGATGATGCAAAAATACGAGATGAGTGATTTAGGTCTTCTAAATCATTTTCTCGGAATGGAAATATATCAAGACGATGACGGCGTTTTTATTTGTCAAAAAAAGTATGTCGAGAAGATTTTGAAGATTTTTGATATGTCGAATGCAAACGAAGGACACTCCTTTGGTTGTCAATGAAAAGCTCATGAAGGAAGGCGGTTCAAGTAAAGTGGACGCTACACTTTATCGAAGTTTGGTGGGAAATTGTTATACCTCACGACAACAAGGCCCGACATCATGTTTGCATAAGTTTACTCTCAAGGTTCATGCACAATCCTAGTCGATTCACATGGGAGTTGGTAAAGAATTTTAAGATATTTGCGGGGCACAAAGATTTTGGAATCAAGTTCGAAAAAATGCGATATAAATTAGCATGGTTTTGTGGCGGTGATTGGGAGGATGTATAGATGACATGAAAAGTACATCGGATATATTTTTCACTTGGTTCGGTGTGTTTTGTTGGTGCTCCAAGCAGCAGACGATCCGCACAATCATCGGCGGAGGCGAGTATGTCGCATGACTCTAGCCATCACAAGCAATTTAGCTAAGAAGAATTTTTGAAGACATTGGAGAAAAGCAATTGAAGCCTACAACAATTTTCTGTGATAGCATGTCAGCAATAGCAATCGCAAAGAACCCGGTTCATCATAACCGCACAAAGCATATCGCTTTGAAACATCATTTTATCAGAGAAGCAATTGAAGACGGAGAGGTGCAACTCGAATTTTGTGGAACAAATGATCAGCTAGCATATATTTTCACAAAAGCACTTCCACGAGAAAAGTTTCAGGAGCTCAGACGAAAGTTGGGAGTTCAGCCAAAACACATTACGGGGAGAATGTGAACTAATGTGTTTTGCACACAATAATTGAAAGCTAAAAGTCTTCCCAACTATTCAAGTATGACAAAACAATGGTTTGGCTAATTTTGAAAATAAGTTGCATTGAGGAAGAAGAGTGCAAGTTTGGTTTCTCCTTACATATAGTCAAATAAGCATGTTGTAGTGTCTGCATAGAAATATCATGCTATCTTTGAATAATAGATTTCATATTATAATAGTTTTCACATTATAGCCATGCATGCAAGTTAGCCTATAAAAGGCAATAGCAATTGTAATAGATAAATGTACCAGCTTCCTAAACAAACGACAGTTATCAAGTTTTAATAATAACATTTTGAGTGCATTGTTTCTTTCAAATAACCAAGAGTTATTTAGTACTTTGTCGAAACATATTTTGTGAGCAATATTTTTGTGAGAGTAACATCTCATATATCCAACAAGGTGCTACCATGTCTTTACAGCTTAATGTGACCGGTATTAAAGTTCATCATCGTTTCACAAGGTAAGATGCCCATATTTCATTAGCTGGTGGGGGGGTTGAACCCAATGACCTGGTATCCGAGTGCAAAAGAAGGCCACATCAATATTTAGACAAGTAATTTGAGCTACAAATTCTTATGACACTGACCAACATATAAACTTGAAAGGAGGATGCTGATATCAATGTAATAAAGATCAGATTTTTATGTTTTTTGAGCCATCTGATGTGTTGGAGAATGTAAATTTTAAAAGGTTATACTTTTAAGAAAATAATAATGTGTTCACCTTCCTCCAGGTTTTATATATGCATCCCATGTTCGTCTATTCAATCATTGAAATGTTGCTTCACTACTGAAGGTATGCAAAACGATGAAGATTTGTAAAAACTAATCAGAGTTGAAAATTATAAAACTCGCCTCGATTAGTGTCCCCATATCAGTACTGCTTTCATGATAGTAATGATAAAATTCAAGGGGTAAGGTTGCTGAATAATCATATCCTCTGCTAGGACCTGGAACTTTATATCCTTGTTTCTCATATTCCATATCGGAAATAGATGCAGGAAATAATACTAAATTAAATTGACAGCAGTCATATTTTCTCGCCATGTTGGTACAGTCAAAGCTCAATTCATTTATTTTACACAAACCTGTACATCAAATGGTTTCCATCAAGAGTTAGATTGATATGTTACGTAATTGGCTGACCTCTTTATACATTTGTGCAGAAAAAATCCAAGTCAAATAGTTCAATTTGTTAGTAAATTTTCATAATTAACAGTTTGGGTAAAATGTTCTTTAAAACTAAACACAAACCTCTCGTACTGCAATTTGTATTTTTAATCAACTCCATAATCTTCTCTTCGGCTTCTTCTTTTATCCACATCAACATTTGATAATATGATAATCTTGAAGATGAATCTATGTTATTCATCAAGAGATCATTTATCAGAAGCACAAAATCCTTGGTCATTCGATTTTTAATCATGTAACTCAATATAGGTCCATGGTATTCTCATTTACTGAAATTCCATTTCCCAATAGTCCTTTCAGAAGTATGTATGGCTTCTTGAAATCCGTCCATGGGCGATTATACTTTTCTGCCTGTTCAGCATCCTCCATCGATCGAATTATAACAGACGTTAATTCCTTGTCAATCGTCAAGTCTCTTAATGACTCGATGAAGCTGATGGTACAATTCCTAAAATCTCTAAGCTAAACTCCTTAATCATCCATGTTCTTGAAGGAAAATAAATATGTGAAGAAACAGGAGTTTGAGCTGATTGCATCTCCTGCATAAAAGCAGACCCTAAAAGTGCTTCAAGTGAAAGATTCTGACCCGAACTTGATTGTTGATTAGGAGTTTTTGGCTTTTCTGAAGTAGGACAGTCCCAAACAACCTGATACTTGTATTAGAGGTATCGTCGATGGAGGGTCCTGTTCCTTTCTGTAACAATGAAAGTAAGTGATTGGTTGTAGTATTATTAACAGCTCGAGCATCCATGTTTTCTGGACCAGAAACATTCCAATCAGGAAGTGGTGGCTGCAATGTTGAACTTTTCTCACTATATTTGGACAATATAGTCTGTTCAAGGTCCTCACATAATAACAACAGTCATCGGTATACATTATTTCCATAAAGTGGGCGTACTCTATAACTACCTTGTGTCAAACACAACCCATAGTATCTGAGTGAAGTAGGAGCAAGACGAGTAGTACTGGATATAACGCCACCTGTCACATTTGTTGTGGATGCAACAAATCGTTCATCATCAGCATTTAAGAAAACACCATTGCTGGTATAAGCCCATCTCTCGGCATGGTGGAGTAACATTTAACGCACCACCACCCCCTAACACATGTATCTGATATCACATGCACCAATTTTCAAGTAATACTCTTAACTTCTAAGCACTTATTTTTGTTTCATATAAGCATTCAAGATGTTTTAAGGTCTTTTGCTTCTGTTTTTTAAAAGGACGCAAGCAGATAAATAACCAATTCCAGCTACCCTTTAAACAATGGTGAACTCGAATCTTAGAAACGTGAACCAATGACCGATAAATGCAGTAGATAGATTTCTAAGAATCTTAGAAAAATTTCTCTCACCTGTTTCAACCCGTTAAGTCATTTTTCCCCGACATACCACTTGCTGGTTCCGGATCTGAGGCACAACATTGGCGGTGGGCCGGTGGCCTAAAAGAGGCATAATTTTTTGGTTAAAATATGTAATGTCGAGTCTACAATTAAAACTATAAACATATAACAATACCAATAAACATACCTTTCCAGCTGAATTATCGGTCATTGCGTGGCCATTTCATAGACTCGTCTCCGATTCTGGTCTTAACATCAACAAAACTTCGATCATAACCATCCTGTAAGCACAAGGGAAGGTCTGCTTGGCTAGGTAGCGGTTCAAAAAAAGCCCTTCAGAAGGAGTTACCTGAAATTTTAGCAATACAAAAGTACCCATAAATATTTATTATGATTTCTAAGCTCCCTCTGATATTTTGCATTGAAGGCCCCTTTTAACATCAATCAAATCCAAACCAAAAAAACATAAAAAGAAAACTAATGACCATCCATGTAGTTTTTTCTTGCCGATTAGGCGCCGGCGAAGAAGCTCTCATTGATTCAACCCAAGCGTTAATCCTTGCTCCACTACTGATTTCAAGATTTACACAACTACAATTTGAAGCAACTTAAAATTATGATCGAAGATTTGATAAAACCGCCAACATTAAAATACAACCATGAGGAATATTATAAAATACCACAACAAAAACCCTATAGTAATTAAGTTCATACCGGATTCACAAAAGTTCTTGTAGAGCCAAATCCCAAAAAGTTTACCTTGATATGATTATTATTCATGATCACAGCCTCCAAGACCTGACCACAACACAACAATCCATCAAGCATTAACATAAATTTCCACAAATTATGATCAAAACATACCAAACACACAAAGAAGCTTTCCTAATTATTACATGTTAATGATGAAACTTATGAGTATACATGTACTAGTTAGAATGATAAAAAGATGTTACGTGGTTAAATAATATGTTATTTTGTATGCACCTGTATCCATGCTCCTGCATAAATTAAACTAGTTATAATACCCGCGCACGCGCGGGGTTTTTCTAAAATTTTTAATAATGTATTTTATTTATTAAAAAACAAATAGCTTATTTTTTGTTTTCATTATGGTTCTTAATTTTTATTTATTTTTTTTAATTATGTTTGATGTACATTGTAAAAGTTCATATATGATATTTTCATAGATATGGTAATCTTTATGTATAAAGTTTAGCTACCGCATTTTGTGTTTGTGTATCGGTAATTTAAAACAATTTATTTCTTAATCTTATGCTGAAATATTAATGGGTGTCTTATTTTGTAAGTTTAACTATTATGATATTTTATAATTAGACAATAAAGAACACTAATATAATATGTTAACTTGACAAACGGTTTGAATGTCTCAAAAATGTTCTAAATTAATCCAATATGTTTCCAATGCATATGTCTTGTAAAATGTATTGCTAACCTAATTTTTGTAATATTTATTGTATTGATCTTCATTCTCGATCATATATACGTCGTTGCTTGTTTCTTTGTAGGTATTTTTTGATGTGGCACTTCAGATACTCATAGGGGAATGGTTATCGTTAAAAATCTGTTAGAAAATGTATACATTAAATAACTTTGTAGTACGTTATAACTAAAGAATTTTGATTATACAATGAGTGCAATGTATCTCTATAGAATCGTTTTTAATCTCATCGTGACTTTATTCCTTTTTCTTCGTATGAGTCCTTATCACCATCACGTGACTAAAAAATGTCTATCTTAACCGATAGACAGGAAAGATTATAGTTGTTTCAAGTTCAAGGTTTTAATAATCTTTTTGCTGTCATCAGTATAACATTGGTGTAAGCGGCTGTTTTGTCGAGTCAAATAAGCTTATAACCAGCAAGTCCAATTAATAAGCCATTAAGATTCATTCAAGATATTCTTTGATCAATCAACAAAACAGATTAAGATCTTATATGTAACACTTGACATCTGAACATAACATGTTGGAATTGCAACTTTATCCAATTAAAAAAACAGCTTGTAATTGAGTGGGGCCATGCGCATTGACTTTTAACCCTCTGATGTCACCTTGCAAACTGGAGTAACTCGTCATGCTTTTCCTAGAAGCAAAAAAAAAAAAAAAGAAGAAGAAAGATCAAACATATGAGAGACAATGTAAGTTTATAAAAGCTAAAGATATTTGGTTCACGTAATCTAATCTATTTGAGTTTCTTAATTTTGGTAGGACGTGTCTTGAAGTTTCGGTTGTTGTAATATTGTTTCTGTTGTTTTGATAAAAACCAAGATATTAAGCCACTAACTAACATGAGTGAGAAAACACGAATTTGAAATTAAAAAAAAAAAAGAAAAAAAGAAAAGGATTACCGTACCATCTATTTTTAAGGCATGTATTAACGGTTGCTTTGTTTATAAGGTTAGGTGGGCATACCGCGTTTGCTCTTGAAGGCTACCACAAAACGATGTTTGCGCTTTTAGATTCTTCTATCCAAAAAAGTTATGTATTTTAGCAACACATGGTTAAAAGAGGTTTAAAAATACAAAAGTCACCCATAGCATACTCACGCTTTTATAAAATCCTAGATAGTTTGTTTATAAGAAAATTAGATGGTGGTTTTGCTATGGTTATGAACTACATGATACACATCTTGGAGCGTCTCAAAAGCAATTGTAGATCTTTTCACTTCATGATGCACAACGTTATTCGCGAAACTTGAGCAGATGTTTGGATTTGCTTTATGGGGATCACTACCTCTGTGACTTCAAGCTGTAATAAAATAAACATATTATGTCTCTTATTACTTGTGGGTTAAGTCTATTTCATACCAGGTGCAGCAAAACTGATTAATTGAATTTACTTGATTACCCATTCTTGTAACGAATTCTGAGATTTTTAACATCTATTTTTTAACATCTATTTTTTCAGATGAACCACCCTTTTTGGTCATTTTATCTATTATTTAATTGACTACTAAAACTTCAAACCAAAGAACAATATATTCTACAGTCTAGTTTATTAATAAGATTTATATGACTTAATAACTCTTTTAAAACACACTTCAAAGCACCCTCTCTGGATAAGCAATTACATACCTGGAATGACATTGAACATTCACTAAGATCCCAAACTTTATAATTCTTAAGCACCAATTTAGATCTTGAACCAACTTCCCAAAATCCAATGTCTTCCACCTCTATTCCAACTAATGCACCGTAACTACAAATTAGTATCTATTATCTACTAAAGAAACAAAATATGAGTACCATACGTCAAACACGTTTGACTACCTTACATAAGAGTAATGTTTGTTGTATACGATGAAAAATCATAGGAGATGTTTCCTGATTCAATGTTCGTGCAACGGTAGTTAACAATGCCTAGCATGCCCAAGGGAATGATACAGACAACACGTTAACTGGAAGATTTACCTATGTAATAAACCAATATCAGAATATTTAAATTTCCATGCTCATAAAAGAAATATTTTGACCATCTTTTAGTACTATATTAACAGAAGCAGAAGCAAATAGTACCTCAATTGGTACCTAGGGCATGGTGTTCCTATCCATCTTGCGTATATCACCTGATAAATCCTACATGATTAGTAATCACCAACTCATTATAACTATAAATTTCAGACATTTATGGCTTACCCCATTGGAAATTTCAGACCTTTATATCTTTACGATCAAATGCATTCTGATCGCTTAGACATACAAACACCTTTGATCTTCGATCGTCAAAATCCGACACAAACATATATCATAGAAAAAATGGCACCAATGTTTAAATCTACTATATTTTACCACACTAATAATATTCATAAACCAATAAAAGAAAAAACAAACAAACCTTCTGGTGGTTCGAGTTCCGGTCGCGATCACTAAAAACACGAATTTTTTTATGCATCATTAACATAAATGGACATGATCTTTTTAATGAAGTCAATGAAAATTTGTATTAGGGTTTTTCTTTTGCGGAGTCGTTGTTGGTTTTTTTTAGCAAATTTACTAATTAAATTCATCACTCTTGTTCCATTTGAATCGATGAAACAAATTCAGATGTAGAACAACATTCTTATTTAACTACATCTGTTGGATTCAATCACCCATTTTCTGCTAAGCTAGCCTTCTATTGCCATACGAAAATCCTCTGGCTTGGAGCCATATAATTAAGTTTGTTCCCAGAAACTGCGCAAAAAGAACATGTACAGTAAACGACATTCATCATCTCCTTCAAAACATGTCGATTAAGAATAATCATATAAGCATTAAAAGTACGGACCTTTCCAAATACTCTTTAAACGGAAATACCATCCCATCCTTAACCCATGCATAATCCTAACATCAAAACATGTAAATCAACACATAAACTACATAACAATTTTTTTAGGAAGTACAATAAATAGCAAAAATATCCAAACCAAATAGGAAATGTCACAAAAATAAAGGGGCCTACAAATACGATACTATTGATCACAAAGATGTAGCAGTTTAAGCTTACAATGTCACAGCTGGAGCAAGGCCTGAGTAGCCGCTGGTGCAGGGGCAGCGGCACTTGTATAAAGTGCCTGCATGACAGTAGATTCAATGCATATATCACATATATACTTAAAGAACACTAATTAGATGAATGAAGATGTGGCTAAAAGAAGAACACTACTAACCCCACATAAATAGCCAGCAACATGATTTACAAAACCTGACCATAAAGAAACATTCAACATTGTTTCTTAGGACGGCTATATCATACACTACCTAGCAACATATTTAGTCAATTTTAAATCATCAAACCTTATCAAAAAGATATATGGGAGAAACAGTATTGTGCAAATGTAATTAAATAAAAAACAGTATGCAAAACACACTTTTTAGTTTTTTAGGGGAAAGAGACATACTTCAGCATTTTGCAATGAACGCTATACAACCTTTTGTGACACCCATATAGAACATGATAGCAAACAGATTCATCCTTAAGAGCTTCTTCCAATTTTTCAGCAGCGGAAGTGACCATTGCTGATTTGCTTCATTATATAAATATAGGCATTAAACACCCCAAAAGTAACCATCCTACTACCATTAACAATAGCATTGAATTAATCTATTTTTTTGGAATTTTTGTTTGGACCAACACTTAGTTCGAGTAATAAAATGAGGGCTTGGTGATGGTCTTTATAATGCTTGAAGACTTGAAAGGGATATCCACCCGTAATACTCTTATCAATACATTTAATATCAGTAAAAACAACGGTATTAAGAGTAAACACACAATTTTTGATATTTAAAATGTGAAGCCATCTTACACTTCATGTTACCCCTAATGATATCTAAAAAGTGGTTGCATAACAAAAAAAAAGAGCATATACTTTGCATTAAATAATGTGATTAGGTGCAACTATGAGGGTTATTATGACTTTTATCATATCTGGTTTCATGAATTAAAAAAAGATAACCATGGTCATATAATTGTCCTTCATTACTAAACTGATGAAAATATGTGCTGCATTAAGAGCTTAAAAACGTAATAGCTGATGCATATGAGACAACATCAGGGGGAACAAAAGACTTGTGCACGGTTCTCAAATCTACAGTTAAGGGGAATAGTTGTATCAAACGGGTAGCATGATCAAAACAGGTTCGGGTAACAATATGTATTTTATGTTCAGGGTCGTCTCTGACATAAGGACAATAAATCAATCGCTTTAATAAGGCCCCAAAACTTTATATATGCAACTGCTAATTACAGAAAATCAAAGCTTACAATGAGACGATTAATTATCAAAGTATTGAAATCTTTTAAAAGGCCCTTATCTGGAAAAGCGCTTTAGGCCTCACGTAACCTTGAGACGGCTCTGTTTATGTTATGCAAGTTTCTTGTATCTGTACATGGATCATTTATGCAATTACCAAACTCATGCGGTTTGCAAGATGTACCAAAAATGGTGATCTATGTGGCTTATCGTATATATTTGCATTGATAATAGATTAGCACCGAAACAAAAGAGTTTCAAGGCATATAAGAAGTGAATGAAGATAATTAAAGAATTGATAAGTGCATACTTTGTTGTAATAATTACATGTTGAAGTTTTGCCTAAATAGACCATTGTCAATATTATATAAGCCAATAAGTGTCAAAATAAGCCACAAAATTGTGGCTTATGTTATATAAGCCGAACACATATAAGCTAATAAACTGAAGTTTCAATTAAAAAAACACCAAAACAATCTTTAACTTGATTTTGTAGCTAAATTTAAAGACTCGGACATATCACAAACCTATACGATAGACTATGTTAAAGACAAAGATTATATCTACCATCTTTTTTCTTGATATCACATTGTGCAATATTACATTGTTCAAACCAGTTACATATTAGTGTTATACCATTAAGTTCATCAATAGACCATTAATTATATCAAAGATTTCTTAGACGTTAACAATTGATCTAACAAAATAATCGCAAACAGGCAATTAAATCAATAAACTCACGTTATCACATACACAACCCAAAAAATTTACTAAAACGTAACCGAAAGAACATAAAGCATATAAAATAATCAATTAAAGCAACGATTCAGTAATATCGTCAATTATTGAATGGATATAAAACACAAAATAGGTCATTGATGATTGACAAACCTTATTGCTAAATCACGAATTAGATCGATGTTACAATATTAAAACGGAAGGTTAGATAAGAATATGTTGATTGTGGAGCACCAAAATTTATACACCAATTCATGTCAACATATTCTTATCATTTATATACTCTTTGTTCTCTTTTTTTTGGTTATTGGTGCTCCACAAACGGAAGGTTAGATGAATTGGTGGTTGTGTTCCGGTGGTTGGATAGTGTGGACATAGAGGGTTTTGTTTTCTTTGTTCTCTTTTTTTTTTTGAAGCGATTTTCCTCTTTGATTTACATTTTTGGCCAAAACAATAAAAGAATGACAATTAGGTACATGTGTATTTTTAGTTTTTTTACATATATCAATAAAAAAACGAATTTAGCAAATTTTATGTCAAATTAGGAAATATTTAAGTGTTTTTTGATTAAACATCTTTAATAAAAAATAATAATTAAAAAAAATATTACTAAATAAAGTATGGTTTGATTTTTTTGAAATGAAAAATTCCCACTAGGGGTTTTGTTTTATTATATAAAAGATTAAGTACTATACATGAACATACTTGCCTCTTGGAGTCATAAAAAAAAAACCTGATGAGTCTAATAACAGGTTGATACCTGCACAAAAACACACATTAAAAACAATAAAACCCTAAAAACATTCTCAAGCTCTGAGATGAGAGCTACAACCAATAAAAACACACATCATAAATTTATGCGACTGTCGCTTTAACTCAAAATAACGTTTTTTAACTTTTTTTATGGAATGCATCTTTCTTGTGCTTGTTATGTCAACCTATAGACAAAATAAACAAAACAAAGCAAAGCATGTATACAACATGCAAAATTACATCAACATAACGCGGTGATCATGATCATCCTAATAAACTACGTAAATACATACATAGCTAAGAAACCTGAAAATATATTTATCACTGAAACAATCATTAGATGAGATTGTGAGGGAAAAAGGATATTAGGGTTTTTGATAAAAGATATATTATAACCGTATATAATTTTTTAGTATATGTTTTGTTTTTGGTTACCTAAGTTGTAAGGATTCTCCTACATAATTAGTTGCATAGATTTATAATTTTGGACTTGCAACATATATTCCAAAAAGTCCTGTTGCCTTAGTGGTAAACACACATGTTATTTAACAAACCAACCAAGGTTCAATCCTTGCAATGCTCATTTTTTACAAAAAATTTTCAAAAATAATTAACTAAAATCCGAAATTTACAAAAAAAAATTATTAAAAAAACGAAATTCATATAAAATCTAATTAAATTAAAAAAATTAGTGCTTAGGTGGACAACAAATGCTTATGTGGCATGAAATTTGATTATGTGGCATTGAGGTGGCATTAATGCCAAACGCCTCCTGTTATATATATATACTAGCTGCAGGCCCGCCCGCTGGGCGGCTACCTTCAAGAAATCTTCAACATAGTGTATCGTAGAATAGTTTTTAAGTTATCATTCTACCGTAACAAAAAGACAAAATGTTCGGAGTTTAGTATTATGAAAGACCATAAAACAATTTACAAAATATTTCCGGTTTGTATGTATAGAAAAGGACATTTTGTATATTTACATACAAAAAATGTAAGAAAAAAAATGTCGTTTATTACTGATATGATGGATACAAAACATGTTGTTTATTAATGAATAAATGCAAACTAATAACACTGTAGATGGTGTAAAAAATGCCGCAAACTAAGAATTAGTGTACAATAAGAACAATTTTGAAACTTAATAGTTATTAAAAGTTAAAACAAATATATATACAAAACAAATAATAAACTTGAGAATATTTATAATCTATGTAGAACCTCTTTGTACACCACATTTGTTGTAGTATTTGTGTAGTTACCATCCTTGTCACAACATAGTACTTTAAGACCTTTTTTGCTTTTAAATCTTGAAACGGCCACATAAAGTTGTCCATGTGAGAATACCGGTCGTTCCAAATAAAGACCCACCTTTTCCAACGTTTGTCCCCGACTCTTGTTTATTGTCATGGCAAATGAAACAGAAATTGAGAACTGTTTTCTTTTTAGTTGAAAAGGCATTTTTTTATCAGACAGAGATATTATCATCAGATGTATAGCACAAACTTCTCCCGATTTACCTCCGATATTACTTTTAGCCTTGATGTTAGTATTTCCATTCTCAAAATTTGCAACCTTGTTCCATTACACAAGCCCTCTTTGATCAATATTGCGCATGCACATTACTGAGCACCGACCTTCAAAGTTAACTTATGATTTGGAATTCGGAACACTTGATTGAATTTAGAAATTCGATTGAGTACAACGACTCGTTGTAGTTAAAATCAACGTCAATATCGAAACAATATCGAACTATAATAAACCTTCTCTGCATTCCATGTAGTTTGGACATCATTGAAGAGTTTATTTTTGACCTCTTCATGCGTGGGTGCGAGGATAGCTCTATCTTGGAAATCGTCGGATCCCACAAGTGTTCCTGCCAATTTTCATAAGTTTCATTTATAATAGCTTCTACATGATCAGGTGTATTTGGTATGAGCATTTCTTGGAAATTGAATTCCACCGGACCATCATTCTTCCCACCAATTTTCCGTCACCTATACTCAAAATCCAATCTGCAAACTCCTTAATTGTTTTGCATCGAGGATTGCAACCAACACAAAGCCTCATGTTTTACGTAAGTTTAAGTACTTGGCAATGATCCCATAAATAAGACTTGTTTAGAGGCAGCGTGTACAACATCTTGTCTCTTGCCACATGGAATCACAGGTAAAATTTGTGAAAGTCTCCACGAAAATGACTTTCCCACGAAAATCTAAAAGCACCACCACTTAATATTAGATTGTCAATTTCCACCACCACTTAATATTAGATTGTCAATTTTAATCATGTATCTAATCCAAACCATCATCACTATCACGTACTACTTTGTAGTAAAAAAAACACAATCGACGCCTTTAGTGGCCAACTTCAAATAAAATGCAACCGATCAAACTTAAGCACGATTCGATAAAAGTTTCTGTATTATGGGTATGATTTATGAATGCCAAGAGTCAAGAAAGATAGAAGCTACACAAACTTGGTAACAATTTTAAAACACATTCCGGTCAAGAAGAAACTCCTTAGATATGGCCAGAATGATCTCCGTTGTAATCAATCTCATTCTCCAAATCAAAGTCCTCATCATCTGGATCTATTGACCCACCAATTTCTCGTTGTTCGTCAATGGTGGTGGAGCCTTCCCCAGGAACCTTGGCATCTTCTATGATTCGGTTGATCTCATCAACACTTTGTAGTGATAGGTCTCGGTTTGCATTTTCATAGTGTGTTTTCTCTCCTTCAACCAGATCTTTTGGCATGTTCTTTAGAAACCATGTATGTTTCTTGATTTAAGCTATTGTGATCCTCTATAAAGAACAATTCAAAAAATATCAGTTATCATTTATCAACATTGGATCCAAAACATCAATTCAAAGAGAAACATGTTTTATCAAGATGGCTTACCTTTGCGGGATTTGCAACGAAGATATGAGAGAGAAGGTGTCTACAGTCGGCAGAAACACGCACATAATCCAGAATTAAGTACTGAACACTAACAATTCTCTGCAAGAATCACACGATTTTAGCGTATAAAGCTCACAAGTTCTAGAGAATATTAAGGTGACTTTGGAGGTCACATTCCAAGCTTCTAATCTGAGTTCAGTCATTTGAGTTTTAGCTAGAAGCATAAAAGGGCTTTAAATTTGAGACATAAAATAGAATAAGAAATTGTTTTTTTGATTATTAAATTTATTTCAGTTTCAAAATCTTAAAGTATCATATTTGACCCAAAAGTCAAAGAGGTCTCTCCCAAATGGTTTTACGGAAATTCCTAGGATCTTCAGGGTCCTCAAAAGGGTAAGCTCCAACCAACATAACATATAGAGTCACCCCGCAGGACCAAACATCTGCAATCTAACACAAGCAAGATTTCCAATATTATTAGTATCAAAAGAGGTAAAACTTTAATTAAACAATAATCAAATATAACTCCTCAAAACATAATACCTTTCCATCATATTCTTTCCGAGATAGAACCTCAGGAGCAATGTAAGCTAGTGTTCCAACAATAGATTTTGGTTGCGAGTGCAATAAACCAGACTGCCCAAAACACAAACCAAAATAAAGACTCGAAAATTGGGATATACATATAAAATTTCAAGCTTTACTTCGAAAGATGCATTTTTAGTATTACTAAACCTTTGAATAACCAAAATCACATATTTTGAGACGTGGGGTTGGACTCTCGTCTAAGAGAGTGTTCTCTAGTTTCAGATCCCTGTGATAAATTTCCTGAAAATAAGGAAACAATAATGTAAGAAACAGAATGTACATTGTCGTTTCATTAATCATAATTCATATATCTAAAAACATTATCTTCTCACCGTTGAATGGCAGTAGCTAACTCCTGATATAAGTTGTTGGAAGAAAAACCGAGCCTGTATCAAGAAAAACAAATTTCCCAACTCTAAGTCTTGCATAAATTTAAATAGAAATCTATTTTACTTGATTTTAAAACGTATTTTCATACCTCATCTTCGCTGAATCTGCCAGCACTGGTGATATTACTAAAGTGTTCACCACCAGCTGCATTTTCCATTGAATTGCAGTAGCTAGCTCCTGATATAAGTTTGTGTAGCTTCTATCTGTCTTGACTCTTGGCATTCATATGATTACTGATTGATATGTAATGAACTACTAATAAGTAAGACAATAAGTAATCATGGGTTTCTCAAACACTCACCCATAGAACTTCATTCTGATCAGTGGCCCACTTGGCTAGGATGGACGGTAGAAACTTTACAAACTTGTACTCTAATAAAGTTAGCTCTACTAAATAGTCTGCTAGGAGTTCAAGGTCTATAACCGGAGCCTGCAAATATAGGGAGTTTACTACTCAGGTTTTTCTAATCCATCTTCACACATTACTAAACAACCTACTGATACTCCATAACATCCAAACTTATAAAACTCTAGAGCCTCGACATATAACCCTTAATAACAATAAAACTAACAAATAGATGGGACTACGCTACCTAGTTGGTACAAAAAAATACTATTAAATATTTCATTATTTAGGACAGTGCAAAAACAGTCATTTGAATTAAGCACCGAATGATTTTTTTCTAAGACAGAACCAATTTTTTAGTAAACAATGTCAACAGAGACTGCTGCTATTTATTCAAACCCAGATCAAGAAATGAAATTTCAAGCCCATAAAATAAAAGAACCCTAAAACAAATTAAAGCGATGATTTATTGAATCTCTTGAAACGATAACGTTCCATGTCTATTTTTATATCAATATAATGGCAATCACTTTTGTTCTTTCATGAATAAATAACTACTTATTATTTACTAAACTAAAATTCAAACATATCACTAAGCCAATCAATACTACTAAGTACTAACTATAGCAAGTAAATAATGGACAAATGAAGGTGGTTTAATGTTACAATACGTTAATCCATTCTTTTGAGCATGCAACTAATGTTCTTTTAAAATATTTTTGCTAATAATTACACAAACCATATTATCAAACTACCACTAAGCGTATATAAATGATTGGCCAATTCAATTACTAAAAAAGATTGATGGCTTTGCATGCATATCGTCACTAATAATACTCAACCTAACAAACAATAGTGTTCCATTTTAAGCATAAGCTTAAACAAAAATTCATACTATAATTAAAAGCCGCTAACCCGATTGTTTTTATGATCGTATTCTACTTTGATTCCAGCAGATTCATCCAACTGCAATAACAAAGATATTACTACGTACATGTTAGTTCTATGTCAATGAGATCTCATCTAATCACTCAAGTGCCCATTCTTAGGATTATGAGTAATAAAAAAGTTGCAAATTTCTGTTAGTTTTTCTATGTTTGTATTGAATTAAATGATAAACTTGCTCTCTTAACAGGTAATAGTAGAAGAAATATGAAATTCACACCAGGAACTTATACCGATCACTCACGTTTTAACCAAAATCCATTACCCTATTCCCCTTTGCGTACAAATGCTTCATACCCGTACATGAATGCTACAGATTTGGCAAATTCTTGGGAAAAGCCAAACGGTAGTTTCAAAAATAAGGTTGCGCATAACACTATTCAATTGGTAATTCTCTTTTAATGGCCCGTGATAAAATGTAAGGGTAGCAAATCTGTGACACTTCATGAAACATGACCGGAGACCGACACAAAAAAATAAACAACTTAGAGTTAAGTCTAACCAGGCCGGGGTCGAAAATGGGTCGACACAACCACCCCATTTAAATAGGTTAGGTTTGGGTTGACATTCTCAACCCGTTAACAACTCGCCAACTCATTTAAAAATACAATTCTAAAATCGAATAATACCTGATCGGAAGCACGTTGAATAGTGAGCCCCAACAGAAGACTGTCTAATCAAGACGATGACAATGGTGGTAGTGATGGCGGAGTAGCGACAGAGGTGATGGTAACATCTGTTAAATCATCAGACAATCTTAACATTCATTCAAGGGGGTCAATCGATTACAGGGCCTTTTGAAGAATGTTTAGTTATTCAATTTGTTTGATTTAGAGTTTTGGTTCTTCAATTGTTGCGTTAGCTTCTAAGAAAGAAAGTTGAATATTATGAGAAACCAGGGAAAAATACAGCAAACACATTAAGTACAAAATAAAGAATTATAACTCACAATTCAAGATAATCCTAAATATTGTGCTTCTATCCATGAACACCCTCTGAAATCGATATTAGAAGCCAACTATCGACTTTCTGTTATAGCATTGAAACCGTTGCCATTTGCTTTATTAGTGTACTATCCTCCTAAGTGCCTCTCAACCGAGAGGTCAGGGGTTCGATCCTCACTCCCTACAAAAGGCCGGAGGTCCTTTCTACCTTTGGTATAATTGGAAGCAGCCTCTCTACCTTAGGTAGGGGTAAGGCTGTCTACATCTTAACCTCCCCCAAACACCGGAAACGGTATTGGGTACCCATAACCCGTGGAAGACGGCATTGGGAGTTACTTTTTTTTTTCTTTTATCCTCCTAAGTGCAAATAAGATTGTAACACAATCACCAATAGATTGCTAATATCATGATGCTTTCAATTAAAAAACAATAAGCAGAAACCCAACATGCAAGTAGCTTATTCAAACTAAATTATATTACTTGCAGTAACAAAAAAGATGGAACCAAATGATTAGCGAAAATGTTGATCTATAGACTAAAAATAACACAATTAGACTACTTGAATATAAAACATATATTTGCATTAATGTGGTATCTTTTCAGAATCAATAAAAAGTTATGAAACATTTTAAATAAGCAATTTCAAAAACCTTATCTAAAAGCATTTTCATTAAGTAAATTCATACCTTGTATGTCCAGGATCATTCATTCACTATCAGCCAGCTGCTCGTTCATAATCTGAAATTCAACAAATATTTTTCTAAATATTGACAGACTAAAAAGTGAATCTGCAACTAAAAGACTTTTCAAGTTTTCTAGCTTATGAGCTTAAGTTGGTATATCATAGTACCTATGGATAAATAGAAAAAACTGAGTTAAAAAATCGGGAATTATCATTCTAAAATTGAAGTTTTATAATTTGAGTTTCGAAATTTAAAACAAAACATGATACATATTCATTACAGAATCACCGACCAGATTGCAAAGAACTATCCCTTGAAACAAAAACCCATATTAATAAGAAAATAAACGATAATTTTTTTTAAATATTGGGACTACATTTAGGTACATAGTAAATAATGTAATCATGATGTTTATTATGAATAAAAAATTAGTGAGGAAAAACGTATCCCACATTACAGGATCTAATGAATATGTAATGGAGGTCTACTGAAAATGTGCCAGACCTGTAGAAAGTGAGAGTTTTCACACTGGGGATTGGATTTCCCTTGGGGAAGACAATACTTTTTTGATTCTACACAGTCCTGTTTTGTGAATCTTGTGCCGTACCCTTTCATGTCAAGGCGATTGAGAAAGGAAAAATCTCTTGGACCTATAAAAATAGTAAATCAGATTAGACCCTTAATATACTATAAATAGCACAACATATAGAGAAAACCAGAAATCGTGAGCCATACCTGAAAGTCTCTAACTTAAAATGTAGGACTGAGAATAGCACACTCCAAAAGCAGCCCTTGGAGACACCTCCAACATCCTGAAATTTTAAGTTTTTCGGTTAAAGGCTTATTGCCATAACGTACTAATTTCTACTACATGTGGCAAGGTTCACTCGTAACAGACCTTACAACATCCTCAAACTCAGATATCTGAACCTCACAAGATAAAATAGTCTTTGCTTTTTCTTCCAAACACAGCTTGAGCAAAGACATCAGAAATTTTGTTGAACACCTTTTCATTAAAAATTTGTAGACATCAGCATACAATTACTAATATTCATAGAGATATAACAACAAAGATATACTGTAAATATCAAGCCAAGAAATCTTACTCGGTGGACACAACCATGACTTTCTGTGCGGATTCCAAAGTCATTTTACTGCGAACCACCTGTATAAGTAAAAAAAATACACGAATACCTTATATATACATAGATCAAGAGCAAAAACAGGACACAATCTACACTACATTGTGTTCTATCTATGTAGCGTGTATCACTGGAAGAATAAACGGATATAGAAAATAACAACAGTAACATTTGGAGCACAATGTAGGATATAGAAATTAATAATCATAAGATTGGTATACGGATATACGTTAATCCTAAGTAGCTGACATGAGGTAATCCTAAGTAGCTTTGTTGCTTGGATAATTGTAAAATGGTATTTTCTCAACTTCATCTTATAAAATAGTGAAATTAACATATTTAGATGATCATATAAGAAAGGGTTGAATATAGGTTCTGTTATCGGTGACATATTGACCATAAATCCTAAACTCCAATTTATGTTACCCATTAATACATATGAGCAGACAATAGAACTTACAAAGATCATCTAAATACATCAATGTAATGATTCATATTGAACTCGACTATACCTTATTCTTGTCGTTTCTAAATAATGATCCAAGGCATCGAAGTCACAAACTCCTATCAGAAAAATTAAATTAAAATATACTTAGTTAAGGAATTACCTTAGACTCTCTATTTAATGTCTCTAAGAGTCATTCATATACCACAAATCATGTTATCACAATCTGCCATAATAGAGCAAACCTGCAATTGCCATTAGAATTTGAAGTGTTTTACAAATCTAAATATTTTTTTTTTCAAATGGAAGCATAAAAATATATAACCTCAGTTCCAACCATTTTAATTTGACCTAAAATGAAGTTATAATAAAACCGCTAATTGATAGAACATTTATATCCTTAAGCCATTTCAGTTTTTAGAATACGCTATTTCAAATCATAGCTTAAAGTCGAAATCATATAAAGCTGCAAACGATAAGTGATGTTCAGTTAAAAACTTAAAACCATTTCTCTTCATTCATTCAGGTATTTCATCAAGCACTTAGTATGCATATAGTCTTATAACTTACATATAGAATTTAAAATTCATGACATCACCTGTTCACAAAACATAACACATGATTATATATTAGAATGAACACAAAAAACATAAACTTAATTAGTAGAATCATTAAAAACAATAGTGACTCGAAAATAAAATTATTGAGAATAAATTGAAAATATGAAGATCAATAAAGCAAATCTTGGGTTAGTTCCTTGAGCAGATTGTGGGATTTGATTTTTGGGGAATTGTACATAATTAGGTTGGGATATGATTGTGATTTTCATATGAAACAATTTTGGTAACCGATTTGTCAAGGTCAAAAGCATTTAATTTGATTGAATTCGTTTGTGAGGAGGATTAGAGATTTGGGGGAAACGGTTCAAGCATTGAATGAGGGAGTGAGTTGTTTGCATCGGACGGCTAAGAGAGTTTTGGGCAAAATAAATGCCACGTGGCATTTTTATAGAATTTTGGGGAGATGACATTTGAACAAACCCTCCTTTATATGGAGGATATATATATATATATATATATATATATATATATATATATATATATATATATATATATAGAGTTAGGATCAAATAAGAAGAAAAGTTAAAATAGGAATGATAAGAAGAAACCACAACCACTCATTTTAGATGCACCTATAAAAATAGATGCATCTTCCTAAATTCTCCTCCTATTTGAAATGTGTGGTAGAAATTCTTCTTATTCTTCCTATTTTAGTTTTCTTCTTCTTTGAATCCTTCCCATATATATATATATATATATATATATATATATATATATAGTGTGAGGTTATTTTGGAACCACAAAAGGTAGAAGCTGCGAGAACCACGTTTGTACTGCTAATAATACATAATGTACATCATGTCAATGTAAAATGGTATTTTTGAAAATATATGTAACTTAATTTGAAAGAAAAGATTAAATTAAGGGTAAAGTAGGAATTTTATACTTCCATAAAAATAGGATCACATAACAAAAAACCGTTTCCCAAAACCTGTGTTTTATTATTTTCACAACTCTCTCTCACACTTTTGATCTATCTTCCTCTCAAGAACCCTAGCCTCCCACTTTAAGAATGAAATATCAATATTAAACTACTGGATCCTCAAAAAACAAAACATTATACCATTCATACGGTTGTCATGTTTCAAGAAACAAAAAAAAGTCATAGACATTATTCTTACTAATTTTCATCTTATTTATTTATTTGCTTCTTGGGTTTTAAGACCACAGTTCAATGGGTTCCCTTGAGTCAAGGTTAGTACTTTTTTCCTATCTATATATGTATATATATTCTCATATGTTTTAATTTCGTTTTATTCGTTGTATGAACATCATTATACTAATGACTATATAATTTAACAAATTTGATTTTATTAGCTTATTAAATCCATCTAAGCTATGTTAATTGTTTATTGTTATAAACACATTGTAATTGAATTATTTATTTGTTTTGGTCGGTTTGGATTCAAGATCTGAGATCCAATCTAGTATGTTAACATAGTAGCAAAAACAACAAAGGGCTTTTTTTTTTTTTTTTTTTTTTTTTTTTTGGTGAATCTTGAATTTATTAGTAAAATTTTTATAGGTAAAATAACGTATAGTAATCATTGAGTTCTAGTGAAGTTAGCAATTAAATATAGTAGTGTTTTTTCTCAATAATATTTATTTGGTGCATTTTATGTATATTTATGTCTATTGCCTAACTGATGTTGGTCCTAAATGCTAATGGTTTATTTGGTTTGATTAATTAGGGGTTTATATGTCTTTACAATTTCTGAACTTGAGAGTATATATATGTAGTTTTTACATGTATTCGGAGTGCATATGTATTTTTATAGTTTAAATGTATTTAGCATCATTAATATGCTAAATACCTCCTAATAAAGTCCAATAATCTGTTATATAAGACAAATAGGAAATGGAGATTGGTAGTTGAATAAAGATGAATTAAAGTATGATTTTGACGTCAGTAGGCAATAAAAAATATCAGGTAGTGATGCTCATGTTTACTTTTGTTGTTTGTAATACTTGCTTATAGCGTGGCGCATGTGTATTTTTTTGCCTTTTAAGGTTTAGACTTTTAGTTTTGTGCAAGATTAAGGTTAAATGTTGTTTTATTGGGTTTATGTTATTGAGTATGCATATGTGTTTTACGGTTTGTGATGAATTTGATGTCTTTTATGCGTATGTGTTTTATAGTTTTGGAGTTTAAATGTTTTCACGGTTTGTGGTGAATTTGGTATGAAATGCTTTGGCTCTCAGTCTAAATTTTTTTTTTTGGCTTTTGATCTGAAACGAAATATGGGTTTCGATCTTAATTTTTTTTGGGGGTAATAGTTATGATTTTCGGAGCTTATATATTTTAGATTTAAAATTGGTTGTAAACCATTTGTAATATCATGTGCTTGTTAGATGAGAAAAAGCTCATTGTTTGGTTGAAAAAATTGTTTGTGAAACTGTGGGTTATGGTTCATCAATAATTATTGATCATTTATAATATATCTTAGTAAATCTTTGTGTGAATTTGTAGGGTAAATGAAAGCTGTTATCATGAGGAAAATGCGTGTCATCAAGTGCATTTGTATTTTGTAGTTACATGCTACCACAAGGTCTCAAGGTATTGTAATTACATTATAAGGTATCATCAATTTAAATGGATTATACATGGTGGAAACTTTATTTAGTTTATTTCCGGATGTATGTTTGGTTTAGTTTTATTGTTGTTGTGAACATCCCGAGATACATGTGCACAAGTACCATGCGTGCTTGATAAAAGAGTGATCATGATGACTACACATAGATCTTTGCGTGCTTGATAAAAGAGCTGGTCTGATTTCTAAGCACATATTCAAAAGGTGTTTACAAAAATAATAAACTTAGGATTGGACGTTTAACTAGTTCCATGTCTTGAACACATTTGGTAAAGACGAGTAGGATGAACAATATGAAGATTGCACATGTGTTTTGTGCATACTATCTAGCGAGAAGATGCTTATGATAAAGATGTAAAGAGTAAAGACACAAGTACAAGCAACATATACAAAGTGCACATGAAGTAGCTCGAGTATGTATATCATAAGCTCATATGGATGAGCTCAAATGCACATGTATTTTTAACTCGAGTAAGGATGAGTATGACGAGCAATATGAAGAGTGCACATGTATTTTGTGTATAATATTTTTTGTTTTATGTATGTAAAAAAATTAGAAATTTTGTGATGAATTTTGAACTATGCACATGTATTATTAAGTATCACGTCTCTAACTATACAGTCCATATAAAATACTACATGTGTTTGCCGTTCCTTGAGTTTGTGACTACATGTGTTTGCCATTCCTTGAATTTGTGTCAAGTATTTATGAGCAAAACACATTAGAGTATTAAGAAATTGTACACTAAAAATCCATCTAAACTAACATTTCCAAAAAAAAAAACACATATGCACATTACATTTTTGAAACATGCATGCAAAAAAATATTTATTTTGAAAATTAAATTAAAAAAATAAATTCCTACAATTTAGGAACAAGAAAAACGTTTTTAATTAAAAGAATTCTAAAAAATGTAATTTTACTATCATACCCTTTTGAATTAATTAATATAAAATAATATCTAAAAAATTTGATTGGTTGATCTTTGGTTCTCGCAGTTTCGACCTTTTATGGTTCTCGAAAGAACCCTCCCTATATATATATATATATATATATATATATATATATGTATAGTGTCAAAACCCGTCCGATGGACGGGTATGACTTGTGGTTTTTATTTTTAGGTTTTAGTAGAACAAATATATATACTAAAAAGTAATTGAAAGTTAAATTAAACAATTTACAACTATAATTGATGTTCCCATTATATATATATATATATATATATATATATATATATATATAGAGTTAGGATCAAATAAGAAGAATAATAAAATAAGAAGGATAGGAAGTAACCACAACCACTCATTTTAGATGCACCTACAAAATGGATGCATCTTCATTCAAATTTTCCTCCCATATTAAAATGTGTGGCTAGAATTACTTACCCTTCTCATTTTAATTATTCTTCTTATTGATCCTTCCTATATATATATATATATATATATATATATATATATATATATATATATATATATATATATATATATTTTCTAACTTGTTTCTTGCACAGGGCTGAGTTAAACACACCATAAGCAATACCTCTGGGCTCTGAGGAAAGTCACAGGGATCGCATAAAAGTGCAGGACAAGTGTACTTTTATATGGGTCCCGGTGTCTTCTCTGTCTTTATTGTCTTAACTTGCTTGTGCACAAGTTAGAAAACCCATATATATATATATATATATATATATATATATATATATATATATATATATATATATATATATATATATATATATTAGTTAATTTACTTAATAAGAGAAACATTGTAAACAAACATATAGAATACCAACATATGTTTATTTAATGCAAAAAGTCGGACATAAGTAAATAATGAATAACGGCGAATATATTAAACAAATATACTGGAAAGAAAAAGAAAGTGTTTGTATATTATATGTAAAATGAAGAATGAAAAGTATGAGAAAAAATAAATTACGTGGTGCTTTATTTTATATACGAAATAAAACTTCTTTGTAAACAGCGTTTGTTGTGTAGTTTGTGTATTCACCGTCTTTGTCACAACAAAAAACATTCATACTTTTTTTCATCTTAAAACAAGTAGGGTTGGATCGGTTGGTAAACCTCTTGCCTCTCAACCAGGAGGTCGGGTTCGATCCTCACTCCTACAAAAGGTCGGAGGTCCTTTCTACCTTTGTAGAACTGAAGCGACCTCTCCGCCTTAGGTAGGGGTAAGGTTGTCTACATCTTAACCTCCCATACACCGGAAGCGGTATTGGGTACCCATAACCCGTGGAAGGCGGCATTGGGTGCTTACTTTTTTTTTTTTTTTTTTTTTTTTTTTTTTCATCTTAACTCTTGAAACAATCATCTAAAATTATCCATGTGTATTTTACATTTATACACAACATGTTACATAGATAAATATGAATATTGCTTAAGAAAGAACATATCTTCGTTAACATGTTTTGGGAGAGTTACACAAAATGTTACATACCGATGAGGAAACCCGCGTATTACGACGGTATTTTATAGACATTTTCTTCTTTAATCCAGAATTCTAATGCTAAATCTTAATATAAATTAATAACTTTGTCAAATATGAATACAAATACATAAAAAAACATGAATTTATAATTTAATACTGAATCTTATGATAACTTTATAACTTTGTCAAATAAAGCATTAATACATATACATACAAAAAACATACTGTATATATCTAACTGCAAAACATTTCATTAGCTAAAAAATGGGTTTAACTTCAGGTTATACGAATGTTTCAGTTGAATAGAACCAAGATGAAGCTTTTTTATTTGCAATGCAATTAGCAACCACATATGTTTTGGCAATAGGCATAAAAACCGTCCTTAAGTTTGATTTGCGACTGTTGTGAAAGTGGGTCTTTGTCGTTTGCGTTAGCCTGATAATAACCTTCGAGGACACTCCGGCTGTTGGAGCTCCCGAATGTTAACAATCCTGCAGCGCTAAGGATAGCTTTAGGTATGGAAGGAAACATGGGTGCAGTTGGCCGAATTGGTTAACAGCAAGCTTTTCAAGCCTTTGAGTCCGAACAACCAACTACAACGAATAAAACACTGAACATAAATACATGATTGTATAGTATATGGCCCATTTGAATACGCTTATAAACATAAATCACCTAAAACATAATGTGTACCTGGCACTGTCGCTATTCTAATCTTAGCTTCCCAAATTATAAACACAACCACATTTAGTATAACCGAGTTTTCTACCACAGCCTGAGTTTGTATAACCAACTGCGAGATAACTTAGGAGGCGATTTAAAATTATAAAGTCTGAAACTTTAATGGTTAAGGAAAAAAAAGTTGTTTATTTAAAACAACATCTTAAAATCACAGTTATTTAGATTGTTCAGGTTTGTTCCAGCAAGGATATTTACCAAATTTCTCGACATGGTAAACATGAGTAGAATAAGCATTAGATATTGTTATACTATAAGAACTCCCACCTATAAATTAAAAAAGTTTGGTGATGGACTGATGACCTCTAGATATCACATGCCACACAAAATAATGTTCAAGTATAATTGTAGATATAATGCAGTGACAAAAGTTGAACAGTTTGAGGTGGATTGGCTTTATGTTTGAGTTCATGAGATTTGCAAATGAACCGGCTATTATGTTTTACACTTATAGCTAGACAGATATATTGGGTACTGTTTCAACCGATTATAGATATAAACCAAGTACTTTATAATCATCCTTAAGAGTTGTAATTTAATCCCAATCTGATGTACGAAATCACCAAATGCCATCATCAATTTCTTAATAATAAAAGACATATTCTCAAATGTTAGGAGATACATACTACATATATACCCAAGGTATGATATGGACTTCCTCACAAATTCTCCTTCCTTAACACACTCTCTACCAGCTTTGTTGGTTTTGTTCTTTTCAAGTCCATCAAGATCCACAAGGGTAATCCTACTTGTCTTAAACGATTTAGCTACAAAGATCCAAAAATTGAACATATAGCTTGTGAGTTGTGACAAATCATATTTCATATATATATAATGATCGACAAAAATAACACTGCAGGATCAACAAACAGCAATTTAGAAATTTAATAGAGTTTTGTAAACTTACTCTTTATTTTGACGCTCATATTCAGAGCGTACTTCTTGCACGCCACCGTAACCTCAAGGTCGTGCTTTAGACTTTATGTACACGAATTTATGTAAATCATGTATTATACTCGGTTCCAAGCACATTCAGTATACATGAACTACCTGTGCACGCAGGCGCTTTTTCTAAAATTTTCAATAAGGTATTTTTATTTATTAAAAAACAAATATGTTATTAATTAATTATGGTTTGTAATTTTGGATATAATTATGCTTTGTGTTATGTTAGATTATCAATCAATATCGATTGTGTGTTATGATCGTTTTGTGGTTGTAGTTATCACTCCCTCATCCTTTTCGTATTGGGTTAGTTTCTTAATAGTTAATACTCTACCTTAATTCATCAGTTCAACTTGAATTAAAATAAGATATAAATCTGCCTCGCTTGGCTGTCGACCCATGAATTTTTCGGAGCGGGTCGTTAAGCTCGGCGTACGAAAACTGTTGGGTAATGAATATATTGATATAAAGAGCCTGCGTTTCATTAATGTCAAGGAGGAATATTCGATGGGTTATTATTATTTTGTGTTAGTTCTTGTCATGTGAGAATCAAGAAAAGAAAGGGGAAATGATGAACGAAGCATATGGCAATGAACTTCGATTCTCTTTTTTTCAACAAATATCACAATTTAACCATAATTATGAAAAAAAAACGTTTGAGTGCATGCGTATATTTGACTTTCCAAGCGGGTTTCAATAAAAATGTTAATTATAAACATTATTGATAAATAAAAAATTATTTATCCTTTTCAATTAACTAAACTTTAAAAAAATACTGAAAAAAATTGGTACATTCGCCCACAAGCACTTTATATTCCAAATTGCTAAATATGATAATAAAGACTAATATTTCCGCAACAATCCCTTTGAAATGATTTGAGGTTTTATTTGAGAGAGAGTAAACAGTGAAAACATAAAAAAGAAAGATTGTATATATATGTCGATCTCCCATAACGCAATAAGTATAACAAAAAAATCCACAAATTATCTCTTTTTGATTTCTTTTCACAATCATAAGATTATAGAATTTCTCTTTGATTTCTTTACACACAATAAGATTATGGAATCTATGAAACATAAACAACATTGAGTAATTTCACATGTTTAAGTTACACACAATTGTTCTATTAAAAACATACAGTAATAAATAAGTAAATTAGGACCACCTTGGTTCAATCCACCCATGAGGGCTGAGATGATATTTTGTCCCAAAACCCCAATGTTGTCTTTTATGTATTCGTTATTCAAATTGTAAAACCTACATGTTTCAAGTGAATAGAAGATTATAGGAGAAATTGGAAAGTAGATCTTGTTAGCCATATGTTGTGTTTTGGCATTAAGGCAAAGAGATGATACGCCACATAGAAATATCATACGTTTCATTAAATCAACTTCTTGCAACTATTTGTGTGGAACAGTCAATGTAATTCTCCAAATTTGCCTACTATGTCTCGTAAAATATGCAGATCACATCTCAAATGGAAATACTATGGTAAAGATGTGCAACAACTTTCTGAGCCTTTAGCTTGATCACACCACCATGCATGATCTTCTCTGCCCATTTCCGTGAAAAACATCCAATCCTACATCCTCCCTCAAGGCATAAAGATCTCGGCCATAGAATATTATCCAGAACCTTTATACACCTTCAGAATGATCCATTTAGTCTTTATAATCGTAAGTATCTCCAAATTAATGACTTTGTATGAAACTCATGTTGTTTAAAAAACTCACTTTCGTCCCATTTGACAAATTCTGACCCGCAAGTTAATAAGCTTAAGTTTCTATCATAATGGACTAAAAATACTTTTAATAGGTTTCCAACTTTAATTTGAACACTTGGATATGAATACCACAATGTAATTCATTGTATAACTATAGATACAAAAGTATGTGTGGAAAACTCAACTACTCTTATGGCTTGCTGTACAGATTTCCTTTTAACCAATTTAACAATGCAAAATAGTTTGTTAGTCATCGACCAATATTTAAAACAAAGCTAAAAAAAATACGAAGATTTTGACATATAAATCACTTTTTAGTCCCTGTGGAGGCTTGGATTCAATACCATTGACCCTGAGGAACCAAAAAAAAAAACCATAGTTACACCCTTTAAATAAACTTGATGAGGTGTTAAGCACAAAATTTAACGCAACATAAACATTAATTAATATTTCCTTGAGATTGTTTTGCTTGGCTACTAAACAACTACAATTTACAAATTTAAAATATCAAAACCTATATACTATGGAGATTTTCTAATGGGTACATAGTCTTAGTCGTATTAGCAACTCCTCAAACACCTCAAGATTCTACTATTTTGTCTATAACTTGTTGCTTTAGAAAAGAAGTAATATTGGACCTATAATTGTGGCTTCAATATTTATATAATAGTTAATGATCGAATCTAGTTTGTGGTTACTTGTCGCATTAAAGCGTTGGTTGAAATAAATGTAAGAGATGCCTACTCACTTTTTAATTGTAATCAATTGATTAACATCAGAGCGTCTTTTACATTTATTTTATCAATCACTGCTATTTCGTACGTATTTTTCCTGCATATAATTGTTTGGACGCGAGCTATAATTGTGATCACTTTTGTGGAAAGACTTATTAAAAAAGAATGGTGCGGAGGGGTGGTTTATTGGCTTCTCAACGTTCTCTTACGCCCTCTCCAGTTTTATCCGTTAGATATGCGTTCAGACCGGAGTGGGTGCAGCGAAATAGAGTGAACGTTACTATTAATTAGTTTTTCAGCTCATGGCATTCATAGATAGCAAGAGAAGCAAAGAAAACAAAAATAAAGACATGATCTATACTTATTGGAAATAAGAAGTTTTAAGATTTGAGTAATTAAGAAAGTTTTAGTTTTTATATATGACATCTCATAAGTTTTAACTAATTAGTTGGACAGAAAATCAAGATTTAAGAAGATACTTCATAAGATTGTATAGGCATTAGGACATCTTTAATAACACATGGAGCTTTCTATTGGCTTTCGACATGACGTCAAAATCACCACTGGCTACAAATTAAATTCTAAGCAAAGCTAAGCCTTGCACTTGGAGTGATGAGACCTAAATATCTAGCACTAACGATTTTGTAACAGCAGAGACTTTTGAGATAAGCATATTTTAAACAAAATTGTCACCAATTAAACTATCATTTTGCCACATAGATATGAAAGAAAGGGTGAGATACAGGGGATGATAGAGTGATCAAAAGTCGTTCTCCTTAACAAAAACACGTTGAACTTTTTACAAAAGTGTTTGGATCCAATAGTCCACTACACAGCATAGACGGATTTGTCCAAAACAGTTAAATTACATTTGAACATAAAATAATCATAAAACAGCTCTTCACCAGATTCAACACGTTTTTTTCTTGGCATATAATGCCAGCACAATGATCACCTCCCACTGTCAAAATCTGCATACCCCAACTTGTTTAGACATAAATTGATTTTCAGTGAAATATAAGACATAAGAAGAAACAAACCTTGGCATAATAGTTTGGGTCAGCTGAACGGTTAGCGAATTTCAGTTTGCTTCCTATATGAATTGGGTCAATGACGTACTGCATCATATTGGTTGAGTTTCAAATGCTAATCATGTAGTGCACATTAACTCACAGGAACTTGCATACTGGTAATTTTATCTGTTAATAGGTGTATTAATTTTTGTACATATGATTCGTCTAAAAATGGTTTTGTCCATAAGCCTTCCTTCCTTTTATAGACCGTTTGTTCAGCATAAAAGAAAGAGCCGTAGGCGCGTAATCGGTTATTAACCGTTTGTTAAAACAATGGCCGACTTTCTTATGCCATTCTTAGTTGTATGCATACAGTTGGCATAAGCATTATCCAAATTCGGTGATGCATAATGGCTATATGTTAGTATGTGGGATAGTAAGAATGAATATAACTCAAAATATGTGGATTTAAAAAAACCAAAAGAAAGATATACTTACGTGTCTCATCCTAGGCCTACAACAGACTGAGCGGCGAATGCTGGTAGCAGCAGTCATGTCCTGGTTAAGATGTCTACATTAAATGGTATGCTATAGTATACATGAGGCAGGTAGAAGAAGGCATAGCATGTAAAGAAAAAGATATATTGCAATAATTACATGATGTTTATTCATATGCGAAATAATATTTCTTTGTACGCGACCTTGACTAAAAGGTTTGTCAATTTAGCATAAGTATTTGTCGAACATTACACATGTTGTATTGATACTTCCTCTTGTGAATCATCGAGAGCATAGAATGAGAGCAAGGCTTCGATAAACAAAAGTTTTCTCTTTATAGTAGGTATTTACCTCCACTAATCCCTGAAAGCATAGAACCCAAGCAATTCCAACTTCTGCAAAGAAAAAAAGAAAGCCTAAAAATGGATACTAGCAGGTGAGATCGACTAAAATGCAACAATAATCAAACTTGGTTACTATTTAATCATTTCACGCTAATTATAATGTATAAAGTTAACTAAGTTGTACTTTTATTAACACATTAAAAGGTTCATAGATAGTTGACACCTCAATTTCAACTTAGTTGCCAGTACACTCGGTTGACAGCATCTGATAACACAAAAGATTTTGTAGGTTGGTTGGAAACAGCCGCACTAAAAGATTACCCATTATGACCGTGGGCGTATGAAATGAGGGTTACTTACATTATCAATAGGCTAGGGAACATGACACACATATAACTAAACAGTTTCAAGAAATGGACCTTCTCGCCCAATTAAGTCTTCCAATAGTCTCTTCCATCCAATGATCGACATATATGGACTCTTGCATATAGCCACAGCGGTTATGAAAGGCACATTAACCACAATGGAAATTGGGATGACAAATAAACACTTCGGCAACTTGAATAAACTGTATCATTATCACAAAGTTATCAAATTAGTGAGTTAAGAAAGGTTAGATTTTTTTAAACCTGATGTTGATTGGCTTCTCATCGGCAGGCATTTCTTCACTGAGATTATCCATGAATGAGAAGTAAGAGTGGAAGTAAAATTTGTAAAATCTCGAACCACCGTGCAACTTGTTTCGAGTGTAGAATAACAACCATCCTACATTTGAGATTAAAAAATCTGATAATTTAAGGATTGCTTGCTAAAACTGATAATCTGTGAATAAGAAGTTAGGGAAAAGCCATATTAAGCTGCTTATTTTTACTGTCACACATGATCACACATCCTTAGTATCACTATTTAACTGTATGAGAATGTAATAAGCCCATATAGGTTAAGCAATCCAAATGACCCCTTATCGTACTTACCTTGTCTTTATGGTCGGTTCCTATAACTTTAAATGTTGCAATGAACGGAGCAAAAAACACAAAACTAATACCACCAAGTAGACCTCCCACAACGGCTACAACCGGTCATAGCACAAGGGGAAAATGTAATAACATAATCGTAACCATTTTCAACACCCTGCTGATCCTTTTTGTCCTGCAGAATCAGGTTAAGAGAAAACAAACTAAACTTGATTCATATGCATAGAGTAGGTGTTTACATGAGGACCCAATAGCAAGTCAAAAAGATGCATGTCGGCCAAAGTCCGATTGCCACCGACGAATTTCCAACCAGCATTATCACTACCACAGCTGGGCAATTATTACCATTGTAACCCAATGATTTTCAAGCTACTAAGCATGTGATTGTAAAAATATATATTGATGGTGCTTGGCATTTTGTTAAAACAAATATGTTTAGTTATTTATAAGTCATTTAGCATGTAAACAACTGCTATAGTAAGTGGCAACATAAATATTAGTATGTGGCATTTGGTACAATCACTTACATATATAATATACACATGTGAGATGAAATATGTAAATAAAATTGACAAAAAAATCATTACCTTGCAATTATCGTACCACACATACCAATGGGAAACTGTTGTAAGATTTAATGCATTAATCGAGTATCTTGCTGCACTGAGAGGAAAAAATGAATCTATATCACCTTGAAGAAAAAAAAAAAAAAAAAAAAAAAAGCTTACATTTAATCGAGTTGATATCAAATTTTCATTTTTATGATTGACATTCAACTATGGTGCAATGCAGGCATAGTCTGATATGAGTAAAATGTATAAAGAACCCTTTCAACATACAAAAAAATAATTCATTAATGACTCGCAATTAAGGGTATATACCTCAAAATGGGTAAGTGAACGGGTAAAATGGTACATCAAGTGTCTGTAGGTCAAGTCAACCTGGCTAGGTATGGTTTAAAGCATACTGATATAAACAATTAGTTTCAACAGTTTTCTGACACACCCTATATTGCCACCTCTAGTAACAGCTGGCATTACCAAAATTGGGGACTTTGAGTTGCATGATCTTGTCCAACGGGAGTAAGCTTTAAATTTGTATATTTATAATTTCTTCCTAATTTAGGAGAGCAGAATAAATGAGTAGAGAGAAAATGAGTGAAAAATATGGTATACAACAGAAAATAGTTATATTTATCATGTTTCGGGGTCGGAATTAAAAGAGAGAAAAAAAGAAGTGATATTACCTTGTGTTCTCGAGTTCCAGAGAAGGGATAGAAAGTTCGTCATATAATACATAAACATGTAAGAATGATAATAATGATAATGTTTATTGATTGATAATGATTGTGTATTTATTGCCTACTGAACGTGTACATATATAAGATTACAAAGGAGAAAAGCTACTGTTTGAGAGAATGATCCACTATTTTACAGCATGCTGACAGCCTAACAATATTGACTAACACTCCCCCGCAGTTCGAGCGGCGAAATCGCGAAAGCTCGAACTGGAGATTAAAGCTAATAAACAATAAACTAAAGCAAGTAAATAATTGTTGATGAAGACATTCGACAGCAAGCGGGAGCATCTTCAGCAGCAGCAACAAACCGGGTAAACCAAAGTATCCCATACAACTAAACAAAGATGAGACAACGAAAGTTGGTTCTAAAACTTCAACCCCCAAAGAACCTTCCAAACAAACGGGGCGTGTTTTTCCATAGAAAAACATAAAGATCCAATTTTTTTTTATTTTTTATTTTTTTATTATATATATTATTTTTAAAGGTGAGTTTAGAAGTGGGATAGATTGATTGGAAGAGGAGAATGGAGGTGAGGAAAGTGTCTGATGAAGGTAATCAGATGAGAAGACAGTAGGTGAGAAGGCAGTAGAGGTTGAAGGAGTGGCAACGGAAAGACAGTCGTCTCGGGAATAAGAACCCTAGATTCGACACCAACAAAAGTCGTCTCGGGTATTAATACCCTGGATTAAACAAAAAAAAATATATTTGCTTTTGCTTCTGATTTTACTTTTACCCCACCACAAATGTTTGCTTTTGCTTTACAAAACTAATCAAACCACCATTTTTCACTTTATAAAAATCCATAGGCCACGAGACCCTTTTAAAAAAAATTACATAAAAAAAATGAAAAAGTGGTAGAAGATTGGATTTTGATCATACCCTTTTTGATTTAATGGCGGGTGGTGAAAATGAAGGTAACGATTGCTTCATTATGCTGGAAAGAAATTAAAGAAGGCAGGCCAAAAGCCACTTTTTGAAGTACTGCAAAAGATTAAAAAAGAGTTGATGTTGTTGGGAATACACAAACATTGACACAAAATCTTCTGAACACAAGGAAGGGGAGAAGAAAGAAGGAAGGTGAGAAGAAAGAAGGGATAGTTGACAAGATCAAGGACAAGATCCATGGAGATAAGTCAGATGAGAAAGATGGTGAGAAGAAGAAGAAGAAGGAGGGACATGAGAGTGATGATAGTGAGGATGATGAGGACGGGGTTGAAGATGACGATGATGAGGATGCAGATGAGGACGACCGGTGAAGTGATTGACAGAGTTTAGCTTTAAAGGGAGCCCTCCGAACCTCCGGCGTGTAACCGGCGGCCGGAGGCGGCGGCGGAATGGTTTAGGATCGAACGGCTGATACCATGTAAGATTATATAATATGATAATGTTTATTGAATGATTGTTGTTATCTTTATTGATTATTCAAGCGAGTACATATATAAGGATTACAAAGGAGACAAGACACAATTTGACAGCATGCTGATTGACACTATTGGACAGCATGCTTCAGCCTAACAACATTGACTAACACTCCCCCGCAGTTTGAGCGGCGAAATCGCGAAAGCTCAAACTGGA
The DNA here is from genome assembly GCA_022545495.1 of Chrysanthemum lavandulifolium. Classification (NCBI taxonomy): domain Eukaryota; kingdom Viridiplantae; phylum Streptophyta; class Magnoliopsida; order Asterales; family Asteraceae; genus Chrysanthemum; species Chrysanthemum lavandulifolium. The sequence goes on along the minus strand of CM040239.1, from coordinate 16,932,046 downwards.
AATTAAAGCTAATAAACAAAACAAAACATAAAATAATAAAAGCATAACTTTAGTCGACTCGTAACAAAACCGTACCAACGATCGATTTTAGTCGACTGGTACCAACGGTCGGCTATGTTGACTGGTAATCTTTTTGTACCAACGGTCAACATTAGGGATGGTACCAACGATCAACTTTATTTGACCGGTAACAAAGCCGTCGACGATCGACTAACAAACAAACAATATAATTTTTTTTTTTTTTTTTTTTTTTTACACAACAAAACATGCGAAAATGCCCATAACTATACAGAGAAAACTATAAAAAGAATATAGGGGAACACCTTGACCATGATTAACAACATGTCTCCTATTCCTGAATCTTTGCAGCTTGAGCCTTATCTAAAGTCATGATATTGGTGGGCCCTTGTCGAGTGCCAAAAAAGGTTTTTCGGGTATCAGCAATGACTTTTTCAGCGCTTTCACAAGCTGCTCCGGTCATATCAATTCTAGCCTGCAAATATTTTTATTAAATATTAACATCTTAAATATTTAAGGAAAAACAACTTACCAGGTTGCGTGGCTAAAATTACATTTCCCTTTTAGTTAACTTATTACAATAAATTTGACCCATTTGTAATAAAACACAACCCAAATCGACCCATTCATAAGTATATGGGTCTATCCTTGGATAAGTAGGATTCATTTCCGTAGCATGTAAAAACTTCATGACCCCATGTTGTGTTTCGTTACTAACACCAATAAATCTGATCTACACAAAGCTTTGTCTAATATTGTTATACAATGTTTGATTATGTGTATAAATCATAAATAATATGAATTTATATGATTAGTTGATTACCAACCTTACTGGCATCAACCGCTCTTCCTAAAGCATCAAGTTGTTCATCGAAACTAACATAACTATATTGTCTGGAAGGATCATAATCAGTTTCCCCAAACATCGGGACATAGCTGCATCAAATCCAGGAAATGTTTAGAGGTAAAAATATTAGGTACCATGTTAAATTAACGGGACAATATACAAAACGATCAGGCAAGTGCAGTTGTTAAAGATCAATATAATCAGGTTGTGCTAGCAGCTAACTGCATTAGTTCTCCAATATACAAAAACCACCCATCAATACTCTTCATATGTATATCAGTACAAAAAATAAAATAAATAAAAATTAAAAAAAAAAAGTTGAGCCTCAGATAGGCTAATGTGAAGTCACCTATTTTCGATAGCCTCCTGTATATTACGACCATCCAAACTTATCGGGCCGCCTTGAATCCAAGTCAATTTGCCGGAAGGTTCACTAAACTGCAAAAAAAATTCAAATTAAACATGCATGATGTTTCATTATATGGCACAATCACTTTGGGAGCGTTTGGCATTGCTTTTACGTTAAAGTAATCAGCAGTTGTTGGTGCTTGGGTATAGCGAAACTGCTTCTGACTATCATATTATCAAGGGGTCTAGTTATCAGTTAATGTGTATTTACCTATAAAATACCTAATAATAAGATTTTCCAAGCACCAAAACAACTAAGTATCTTCAAATTTTCGAAATCACATAACCACTTCTAAATGTTGAGAAAAGCGACACCGGATTGAAGCAAAACCACAACTAAAATAAGAAAAATACTAATAAAGATGACACACGGATTTTACATGGAAAACCCCAATAGGGTAAAACCACGGGCAAGGAAAGATCGTTTCACTATAATGGAAATTAGAGTTACACTTTTCTCTAATTACAAAGATTAGAGTAATCCTTTGTAATTAGGAAATATTACACAAACTCTCTAAAACCTTATAAACTCGGAGACTTGTACAATTGAATTGGAAAGGATGGGATGCAATTGTAAGGCCATAGTTATCTGCCTTTTATAGGCTTCAATTGTTGGCTGTACAAGAATGTGAAACCATGTAAGCATGACATTGAATATGTTATTGTTGACCAAGCTTGTCATGCCACCGTATTCAACATCTTCATGTAAACACTTGACCAACAATTTCGTCTTTCACAATTGTAGGCTACTGTCATTTGTAGGCTAGTCAAAAGTTGCATACTACTTTCCATGCAACCAATCAATTAACATCATTTATTTAACAATCTCCCACTTGAAGATTCGATTGAAGCTAAATCGATCTTCACACTGTTATCCTTCCTTGCACTTTCATGTTGCTTACGTTTCTGCTAGGCCGCATGAGGATTGGCACCATATAAACTTGTCACAGTTGATTGCTTTCGTCAGATAATCCGCCACGTTATCATCAGTATGAATTTTCTGCATATCCACGGTTCCTTCTTCCACTTTTTCACGAACGAAGTGATACTGAACTCGTATATGCTTTGTCTTTGAATGAAATGCTGGATTCTTTGCAAGATACAAAGCACTCTGGTTATCACAAAACAAAGTAATTTTCTCTTGTGCTTGCCCGAGCTCTTCCAACAACATCTTCAACCATATCGCTTCTTTCTTTGGCTTGAGCGGTACAACATATTCTTCTTCGTCATTGACATAGCCACAACGATGCAGTTTGAAACCCGACTTCTTTATTCGCGAAAGTGTAAACACATACCGGTGGTTGATTTACTTCCATCAAGATCACCGCATAATCCGAATCAACATATCCTTGTGATTAAACCCGATTCCCATAACATAATGCAACATCGAGGTTCCTTTAAGATATCTAAAGATCCTCTTCACGACTTCCAATGCTCTCTACGTGTTCCGCCATGTACCGACTCACTACTCCCATTGCATGTGCAATGTACGGTCTTGTACAAATCATCGCGAACATTAAACTTCCCACTGCTGATGCATACGGTACTCGAGACATCTCCATCCTCTCCTTTTCACCGCTAGGACTCATCTTGGAGGATAACTTGACATTAGTAGGAAGCGGGTTGATATTGGCTTACAATCTTGCATATTGAACCTTTGCAAGATTTTCTTCACATAACTTTTCTGTGAAAGCCAAACTTTCCTACTAACTCTATCTCGGTGAATTTGCATCCCTAGAATCTTGTTTGCGGGTCCAAGGTCTTTCATCTCGAATTCTCTAGCAAGTTGTGCCTTCAGTTTACCGATACGATCTTTGTTGGGGCCTGCAACCAATATGTCGTCAACATATAACAGCAAGATGACAAAATCATTGTCTCCAAACCTCTTGTAATAAGCACAAGGGTCTGCGTGTAGTCTATTATATCCAAGGCTAATGATGAAAGAATCAAATCTCTTGTACCAACACCGCGGCCTTTAAACCATACAGAGATTTGTTTAACCTGCAAACCAAGTTCTCTTTTCCTTTTTGTTTAAAACCTTCTGGTTGGAGCATGTAAATTTCCTCCTCAAGATTTCCATGAAGAAATGCAGTTTTCACATCTAGCTGCTCTAGATGTAAATCATACGTAGCACACATTGCCAGAACTACTCGAACAGTTGTCATTCGAACCATAGGGGAAAATATTTCATTGAAGTCGACTCCCTCTTTCTGAGCATATCCTTTGACTACCAGTCTTGCACGATACCTCTCCACCTGGTCATCACCGTTCCTCTTGATCTTGTACACCCATTTATTTCCAATAGGTTTTCTACCTGCTGGTAGTGGCATTAGTTCCCACGTTTTATTCTTATGAAGAGCTTCAATTTCTTCTTGCATTGCTTCCATCCAGAATGAAGCATCTGAATTATTCAGTGCTTCTTGAAGAGTTGATGGCTCTCCTTCCTCTGTAAGAAGACAGTATGGAACATTGCCCTCCATAACATAATCCGAGTGCCACACCGGGCGTTTTCTTTCACGATTAAGAGTACGAGTCATTGGAGCTTGAGACTCGGTCGTCTCATTCACCTCGTGCTGTGGTACGACTTCAGAAGAATCACTCGACTGAATTTGCTTTTCCATCTGTATTGATGCAGTTTCTCTGGTAGTGCTATCACCTTCTTCATTCTCTTGAATTTTGTCTTCCATAAAGACAACATCTCTGCTGACGACTACTTTGTGGGCAGTGGGGTCCCACAAGCGATACCCCTTTACTCCGTCAGCATACCCCAAGAACAAACATTTTCTGGATTTCGGATCCAGCTTTGTAGTTTTTTGAGAATTGTACATCACGTACACAGGACTTCCAAATATATGAAGGTCTGAATAGTTGATTGGCTTTCCCGTCCACATCTCCATTGGTATCTTCAACTCAACTGCAGTTGAAGGTGACCGATTTATCACATAGCGGTATATTGACCGCTACGCCTGAAACGATTTTTCCAAGCTTGCGATTGCCAACATTGCTCTTGCTCTTTCCAACAAGGTTCTGTTCATCCGCTCTGCCACTCCATTCTATTGAGGAGTGTATGCCGTCGTGAACTGCCTTTTGATACCTTCTTTCCTGCAAAAAATATCAAATTCATCACCTGTATATTCGCCTCCATTATCTGTCCTCAAACACTTGATCTTCTTTCCAGAATCAAGCTCAACCCGCGCTTTGTAAACCTTGAAAACTTCAAACACATCCGACTTCTTCTTGATGGGGTACACCCAACATCTCCTGGAATAATCATCAATAAAAGATACAAAATACTTTGCTCCTCCTAGGGACTGAACCGGTGCCTGCCACACATCAGAGTGAACCAATTCTAGAACAGAGACACTTCTAGAATTTGATGTCTTGAATTTTAGGCGATGCTGCTTACTGATAACACAATGCTCACAGAAAGGTAAAGAAACCTTTGTGAGGCCAGGAATTAACTTCCTTTCAACAAGAATCTTCATTCCTTGTTCTGACATATGTCCAAGCTTCTGATGCCATGTTACTGCAACTCTATGACTTGAACTATGTGAAGCAACAGATGCTTCCGCCTCCTCCATTACCTCTCCTTTCGGTTGGTATAAGTTTGCGCCACCTTTTCACCTTTCATAAGTACAAGCGCTTTTTATAACTTTCATGATCTTGTTTTGTATTTCAACCTTACAACCAAGATCATCCAATTGTCCTAAAGACAATAGATTCTTCTCGAGGCCCTCCACATGTCGCACATCCCGAATAGTACTAACCTGCCATCATGCACCTTCACCATGATATTTCCGGTTCAATGATCTTTAATTCATGATCATTGCAATCAGACACTGATCCGCCTCCGGAGATAGGTTTATATTGATGAAACCATTCTCTTCTTGCGGTCATATGAAAAGTAGCTCCCGTATCAAACAGCCATATATCTGCAAATCTTTTCCTGCCTTCATTTGCAACCGCTGCTTCACAACACAGAGCGTTACCATCTTCTGAAGTGCTAGCGACATTTCCCTGAGGATTAGAGGTACTTAAACCCCGACAATCTTTCCTAAAGTGACCCGACTTGCCACAATTGTACCACTTGTTGAGAAAAGCGACACCGGATTGAAGCAAAACCACAACTAAAATAAGAAAAATACTAATAAAGATGACACACGGATTTTACGTGGAAAACCCCAATAGGGTAAAAACCACGGGCAAGGAAAGATACGTTTCACTATAATGGAAATTAGGAGTTACACCTTTTCTCTAATTACAAAGATTAGAGTAATCCTTTGTAATTAGGAAATATTACACAAACTCTCTAAAACCTTATAAACTCAGGAGACTTGTACAATTGAATTGGAAAGGATGGGATGCAATTGTAAGGCCATAGTTATCTGCCTTTTATAGGCTTCAATTGTTGGCTGTACAAGAATGTGAAACCATGTAAGCATGACATTGAATATGTTATTGTTGACCAAGCTTGTCATGCCACCGTATTCAACATCTTCATGTAAACACTTGACCAACAATTTCGTCTTTCACAATTGTAGGCTACTGTCATTTGTAGGCTAGTCAAAAGTTGCATACTACTTTCCATGCAACCAATCAATTAACATCATTTATTTAACACTAAATGCCAAACCCCCTTTATTAAACCTAATACTCTAAGAGCAATGTGCATCATAGATACGTACATGTTGCATATGACATTCCTACATGTTGCATATGACATTCCAACAATAAACAATAACAGGGGAATATGAAGCACAAACCTTGGTAGCAAATACAACACGATCACGACGTATTTTTCGCTTTTTACCCCATCACCCAAAGAATTCCTCACTGCGTCCATCTCACCAAACCTCTAAAAAACCACTCTCAACCTCTTGGAATCCACCTCCTGTCCCACATTACTGACATAAACCTTCCTCCCAATATTATCCCCACCCACCCACCCATTCACTAACGACGCCATTGTAAGCTTTAGTATTCTTAAAGAGAATGGACGGACGGGTTGGGTAGTGGGTCAAAGCAGATTTTAGTTAAACCTGGTCTTTTATAGTAAGGGATGGGTCGGGTTGGGCTGACCACATTTTTTCATTTTTATTTATAGTAAATGAAAGTATGACCAAAACAATATATGATAGTGTAAATCTAAAAATAAAGCAGATTCGGAGGTTGAATGCCAAAAAATACAATTTGGTCGCATTGACCCGTTAAGATACAAAAGAAACCCATATCGACCTATCTGTATATTATATCTCTAGTAATAATAATCATCAATTCATCATTATGCACATTCTTTGAAACGCATTCCATTATAACATGTTCTTTTGACTCTTTCTGATCCAGCAAGGTTTTTTTGTGGTAGTTGTTCAAATTATTCTACAACCTTGAAATGTAGCAAACCAGGGGCTGCCAAACACACGCATACTATTTTTTCAATATCTTTTTTTATCAACAATAGACAATTTACAAAACCTGTAAATTTAAAATGTAGCAGTTTCCGTGTATGAAATAAGTAATTTTGAAATAGGTATATCTGTAAGGTTATAACAGCTCACCACATGGTGCATAAAGGCGTTCCAGATCTTCCCTGCTCCAGTGTGGCCCCAACATCTATACCTTTTTCTGGAAACAATAGGGGCAGTGGTTGTGTCAATAACTAAAAATTAGATGATGTGCTTATTTCAACAGTTGCAATTAATCCTAATAGTAAGCTTCATATTGTTGTATTTTGAAACTGATCATATTTTGTGAAATTAAGCTAACCATATGTACAACATCATATTTCCGCAGTCACATACAATATGACCTCGAAAGAAAATCCCAACCACAAGTAAGAATTATGCGATGCAATGAAAGTCGATGACGTATCAAAATAAAATTCCAATCTACAAATGTCCCCAGAATGAAGAAATATCCATGCTCATAGGGGATGAACCCTGGTTCAAAGTGCGTGTAATTGTTTTTGCCAAGTCATCAGAAGCGTTAAAAGCTTAACTATGACCATTATGCCCTGGCAATGACACGGCCGACACATTAACAGGTAGATTTACATATGTTTAATAACGGAAAACATCGATGTTTAAACTGTAAATGGTTTCACAAAACTCAAGTGAAATTACCTCATCCCATGGGCCTGCACACGGATAATCGACAGAAAGATTTGTCGGGCTTCTTGGATGTTTCAAAGCAGCTAAAAGGCTAATAACTTTAATATCGGATTCGTTCTCGGCCTTTTACAAAGTTGGTGCTGCCAATTTAAGCTTCAATACATAGGCAAATAAACTAACATCAGCTACTATTGTATTTGTAATATATGTAAACCATAGTACACATTTAACGGTAACAGTAACCACATGACAACAAATAATTAATGAAAAACACAGAAAATAACTAAAAAGGCGCAACCTTTTTAAAGTATTCTATTGGATTCAGTTAACATTTCATGTCAATCAGTTCACATTTTTTGGTATCCTGTTGGTGTCTTTGTCACAGCAGCCTGAAACCTTTTTTCATCTTCTTCTTGAACAAAACATTTTCGTTATTACACTGGAAAAACAAAATAACCATTCAAATGAGTAGATAAATGAGATTTGGAGTTAGTGGTTGATGTAAACAACATGCCGAGTCATATGTTCACTAAAATTAGTTCACGACCATTTCATCATTTTAGAAAAAACGATGTAAACATCAAATATTGATACCTCATCATTTTTTATCGTTGGCTTCTGTGTGCCATACCATGACAAAACAAACAAATTAAAAACCAAACAATTCATAAATAAAATCATTCAATTTAATCAAGAAGCAGAAACAACAACTTAATCCTAAACATATGTAATATTTGCATCCACTGAAGTGACTCTTTTGCAATCTAAAGCTTCAAAACCAACATATTATGACCAACTTATTCAGTTCAACCTCATCCTAAAACATACATGCCTTTAAGGTCGGAATTATAATATTAGTTTCATAGCTGGCAATAGTCCACCATGTCTAAAGCCATATTTTAGAAATAACCGACCAATATTTCATTGACTTAGTGAAGAGACTTACCGCGTCAACATTTCAGAATTTTGTTTTCCAATTTTTTATACAACGCCACACGTACTCGGCTATTTGTTTAAGCTTATTTACAACCTTATGCCTATATTTCATAATCCTGTCTTATTGGCCTCCTGATTGGTTCCTCTCAAATATCAAGAGTTATATATCCTTTCCATTGTGTTGTGTGTTTACAGGGAGCATGCGCTCAGAATGACCAATTACTGTTATGACTAACATGTTTAAAGGATCGGTACCATTTTTCTGCATACTATAACATGGAACATACAACATTTTCAAACAATAAAATTTTGTTCTACTCCCCTCTAAATGCTTTATGGAGCTACTGATTTAATTTTGCACTCTTTGGACTTGTATGATCTGTTCTAAAGTTAATAAAGCTTTAGTCATTACTCCTCCACTATAAGAAACAATTGAAAAACCTTTAAAACTATGATACTAACAATGAATTGCAGGAAGCGTACCTTGAGATACCCTTTATTTATTCCATGCCAGGTGTTGTGTCATTGATTGTAACTGGGATAATTCTCGTCTTCTTATTGTCTCTTGCTGAGTTTCCAGCTAATTCCAAAACATGTATACACATACACCATCATTTATTTAGTTAAAAGTTTATTTTGCAATAGTTGGTTTACAATATAAGATGGGATCACCTTAGACCAAAAGATGAGCATATAAAAAAGAAGAAGATAAAAATTACGTAGTATCCTGATTCCTTGATATCCATTCGAGTTTCTTCATAAGCCAATTTTTTTAGGAATCCAAAAAACCTTGTAAAGGATCCAAAGTTAATAAACTGGTTCGTTGTGAAAGAATCATGCCGTATATAACCAAAGATGCATCATGGTGATGAGCCTAAATGTATTAAGACAAAGTTTCAGTCCATTCAATTGATCATAGATACATGAACAAAGAGGAAGCACAGTAGCTTTTTTGAAGAGGCTGGGAATAAGAGTTTAGGGTTTTCTTTTGAGATATGGCAGTGAATCATTAACCGAGAAGAAAATAGCTAATTTTTAAGGGATTTTAATCGGTCTTGGATTTATTCATTAGCCGAATTAATAGATTCTACAGGTTTATCTTTGTTGAATTGCAAACTTTATTCCAAAGATTGTGTTGCTCTAGTGGTTGAGATGTTTGTTATTGGTAGTAGAGATCAGTTCAATCCTAGCACTATTATTTTTATGGGATGCCAAGTGGCATTATATGTAACATGCACGTTTTCATGGATTTAACATAACAATTTATTCACGTTGTCACAAGATCCATAAAAAAAAAATTAAAAACAAATTAGGGCAAAAGCCCTAACCCTAAAATTAGGGTTTACATAATCATAATTTTACGTGTTTAGTAATTAATTACTCATTAAACCAAGCTCGTGATGCCACTGTTTGAATTAAAGATCCATAAAAAAAAAATTTAAAAACAAATTAGGGCAAAAGCCCTAACCCTAAAATTAGGGTTTACATAATCATAATTTTACGTGTTTAGTAATTAATTATTCATTAAACCAAGCTCGTGATGCCACTGTTGGAATTATATAACATGACTAATCATAGATATAAACAATAACCATCAAGTACACATGCGGAAGTGAAACATAAAGTATGCGTACTTTTTTTTATTTTAGCCGAACAAGAATCAATTCCACAAAACTAGCAATTGAGATGAACCCTAATTAGGGTTTATAGGATTATAAGAATTACCCCTTACCGTTTTGTAATTCAATCCAAGATACAATCAATAGTGTGATTGTACCACGTTCTTTTACACACGTACTAATAACGAATAAAGTAAATGCTAGTTTAACTAACACAAAACAATTTTGGTTTTGGAAAACAATGGATCGACACCAAGAGGGTTGTACGATCGGTTATAGTCAAAAACACACAAACAAGTTTTTAGGTTTTAGACAATGAGTACAAGAGATGAAAAACTAAGACCCTAAGCTTTGTATTTATACCCAAAATAATTTGGTGAACAAGTTGGCAATGGGTTGTGTTTGGAAACCCTTAGGCCGATCGGTTTTAGGACTCCCCATGGGATTCTAGAACCTTCTCGATCTCTAATTTCACATCTAGTCCTTCCAATTAACATTTAACGATTGTTAGTCCATTACACTTAATTACTTAACGTTCGTTATGTGTTTTGTGTAAATAATAACTAAATACAACATTTTATATTTAATTATTATAACTTTAATTTTCATACGTAAAGTGTTCAATCCCGTAGATTCGAGTTCGATCATAACACACATCTATTAATATTGTCCATTAAACCAACAATAAGAATGCTTTTTTTTTTTTTTTTGTCTAGGCTTGTTTTAATAAATCATTCACCATTACATTGGTTATAAAGTATTCCTTTGCTGAATATTTTAATAATACATAATCAATTACCAGACATGTATTATTTGCCATCGACATATATAGAGGTCATATATGCATAAAGCTTTCACTAAGTAGTTAGGAATGGAATATAGCGTGTATATTGATATCAGCTATACTACTTGATAATAAATTAATAAGATGAACTCACCTCAATGACTTTCTACATATTTTTTTTCTAGTATCAGGTCTTCAAAGTTTCAGATGTGGGTAGCTTCTCTCCCTTTCTCGATTTTCTCGTCATCCTTGTAAGTTTCAAAGTCTTTTTGCTGAAGAGCTTCATAAAGATGGCTAACAAAGTTCTTGCGAGTGTCTTCACCTCTAAAACTTAAGACATCATATTTAAACCATTTTTCAGTAGATAAAGTCTCAAACTTTAACAAATAACGGACTGTTATTCTACATGTATTATTGCCATCAACATATATAAATGTCATATATGCATAAAAGTTTCACTAAGTAGCTAAGAATGGAATAATGTTGTATATTGATATCAGCTATACTACTAGATAATAAGATGAACTCACCAAAATGACTTTCTGTATAATCTGTTATCGCAGTATCAGGCCTTGAAAGTTTCAGATGTGGGTAGCTTTAAAAACATCCATACTTAAAGCTCTTTTAAAAAGACCGAGTAGAAGAAGATGCCATCAAATGTATGCTTGTATGATCCAACTCAAAAAGGTGTTATAGGGGGAAATTTTATATGATCGTTATGATAGCAACGAAATTTGTATGAGATGAACTTTATATTAAGACAACAATGGTCCTAACATTGTGTATTTGTTTGAAATTATCAGATTAAAAGAAGGATCAGCAATTGATATTGAAAAAACGATCACACAAGAAAATACAAGAGAACATATAATTGCTTATGTGTTGATTAGATGTTGTGAATTTTCCTTTGAAAAGTACAAAGGAATTAGGCGGATGACACTATCCCTTGTTGTTTTTAACGTAATTATTGGTTTCTTCCTAAAGTTTAATTGTTCGGTCGTCAAGAATATTGTTTCATATGATCGGTTTTTATTAAGTAAAATGAAACTTTGATACAAACAACTATTGAGATTTTATTTTGTCAAATAACAGGTTTCATTTTGATAAGTCCATCCCCAGCCGTTTGAATATTTAAACAGGTAAAAAAAAATGTAAAAGGGTGTGAGTGTGAACCCCATTTAAGAAAAGAGATCACTGATGGGGTTCAAGGATCAATCAAGGGTTAAAAGCTTCTCGAGGTGGTTGTTCATGAAAGGGTTACGATCCTATCCAGGGAATTCACAACACATGAGATGGTCCAATTCTGCATCTTGATGGTCATATATAATAAGCCTTGTGGCCAAAGTGCAAATAAATAAACCTTTTATTAAAAACCATTAAGAAACAAAACTTAAAACAAAGTATCCACTTTTTAATCGGGTTACAATTCTGACCCACTTTCTACCCATCGCCTTCTTCATACACACACACATACTTCCTCCAACGAATTACAAATTCTCAAATGGCCGGCGATACAATAATCAGGTATGACTGGTTTTTCTAAAAAAACTGTAAGAAGTTGAAGGAATTTTCAGGTGTTTATTGTTCGTTTAGTGATTTAGGTATGTTTGAGCTGTTAGATAACTCTAGTCACCTTGAGGTTTTGTCTTTTAAGAGGTTATTTAACTATCCTGACACCGAATTTCCGTTTATTTTAGGAGGAGTGTTTTTAATAAACGATTAGTGATACCGTTGATTAGCGACATAAGAATTTGAGAGGTTTGAAGTTGATTTGCTGTAGTGGAAAATGGGACAGGGCGTTGGAGATGATTCCAGATGATAACTTTTTAGTCGAGGTTCATTTGGAACAACTTAATGTGACTGTTTCGTCGTTATCTAAATGTCGTGATTTAAATGCTTCACGTATTGTTGATGCACAAATGTTGGATTGATTAGTGTTGCTGAGACTTGTAAGGGGTTAAAGAAGCTTTGTGTTGGTCATTGGAACAGGAGTGAAATAGGAGATGAAGGCTTGATTGCTGGTTAATGAACTAAAATTTTAAACTAATATAAAATATTTTTAAACTAAATTTCACATTTTCTTTTAAGCATCGACACGTATCATTAGTAAGAATGCTTATGCGTGCAAATTTAATGCATTAGCAGTGTTAAGAGGCTTCTAACTTACTTACCTTGTTACTAAAAATAGTATTAACTTCAGTCTAAAAACAAGTTGAAGCACTGAATATGCAATGTTCATCTATTTTAATAATTCTATGGTTAAAAGTTTGAAAAACAGAACTGGAAAAAACATACTGTAGATTATAGCAATTTAGTACTAGTGATCTTGTTGACCCGGTTTTGACATAGATAAGATCTGAATCCATAAACAGACAATATGAAGCCCAATTTTCTGAAAAAATCGATGATAGGTAGCCAAACTGTAAGCTATGTGTCAATATCATTAACAACTCTCAGATATGTTCATTAATACAGGTCAACTAAAATAGATGAAAGTCAATATTTTGACTCAAAAAGTCAAATGGCTTTGATTTTGATAAGATCAACCAACTGTTTTCAATACCTTTATACTTTATTTATAACTTTAAAAAACATGATCATCTTAAACATTAAATCAAACTCTCACCATTTTCACTAATAACAGACTTTGACTTTCTTAAAAAGTCATTTTATATGGAATTAACAAATATCCTACTTAAAGATCAAATCTATTAAAAAAAGTAGTCCAACTCTGTAACAAACATCGATACACCCCGCCAGATTACCACTAAACATGAATGCAAGTTTCATGTGGTACTAGACCAGAAGAAGTAATGTCTTTTTCTTTTACAAAAAAGAAATTGATTTATTAAAACTAGCTAGGAGACACCAAAACGTGAAAAACAAAACAAAAACAAAAATGTGCCGAGAAAACAAGGAAATGGCTAAGATATGGTGCATAAACGAAAATGAGGGCGTGCACATTTACATACATGGAATATCGCCAACATCATTATAGCTAGGTAAGCAAAGCCTGACAACCACATCCATGCCTTTGAGACCAAATTGATTTAAACATTCCACAATAGTGTTGTTTTATTTGATAAGTTCACGTTCATCTCGTGTTCCCAGCTTCAATCTCTGCCCAAACATGGATTTTCCCAAATCATTCTCTGATGATAACATCTTATTTCTGGAACATTTTAAGTAGCTTCTGTCATTGAATTTGATGAATGTCAATAGTTTGACTAAAAAGTCAAATATTTTAATGGTTCATCATTTTGTCCCAATGTAGATGATTTTTATGTAAAACAAAAAACCCTTTTAATGATATTAAATCACTTAAAAAACTTTACTGAATATGACCTTTATGCGAATTCTTATACCCTTTTTAACTGCTGTCACATGGAAAAAAATAGCAGTGCCATCTTATTTGATTAAAGAACCCCTTGTTCCAGTATTTAACTTTCTGCCCCAGTTTGAATTGTCCCACATTATTCTGTAATGGAACTACTGAACATATAAAACACTACTGGCAACCAATTCAAGCTGGAAAATTTACAGATGACTTTACACAGGGTGAGTTCCGTCTGTTCGCATACACTAGTTAGCACGTAGGTTAAATCGTAAATCACCTTGTGTGCAGAATTGCTGATTGGTGATTGCTTCACGTTTATAAGAGCTCCTAATTGCAGGAAATGGATAACTTGTTAGGATCAAATACAGACACATCAATCATTGTAAGATCAATTAAAAATACACATTAAAGTAAGACATGTTAACAAAAAACCGAGAAAGTACCCGTCAAAATACTTGTAGTTATTTATGTGTTCTCTAAGCTTTGTGCCTTCTAAAATTGGTTACATTCGGTAAAAGAAATTATTCTAAATAAGCAGTTTCAAAATGCTTAACTTAAAAGAACTTTCTTCATTCACAAAACCAAATAAACATGTTTGGATAAGCAATCCCAAACACCTTTAAGACTACATCAAATCATCATCATCATTAACAATAAAATTCCCATCAGCTACTCAAACCCGATTCAATCCTATCCAGGGAGTTCACAACACACGAGAAGATCCAAGATTTCATCTGGAGGGTCATATATATCTAACTTTGACATTACTTTAATAAGCCTTGTGGCCAAAGTGCAAATAAATAAACCTTTTATTAAAAACCATGTGTCCAAAGCGTGAAAAACCAAAAATTAAAAACAAAGTATCCACTTTTTTACTGGGTTATGATTCTGACCCGCTTTCTACCTAAACTAAATTTAAGTACCATTTTTAGCTTTTAAAAATCATTTTAACATACAATTTTCCCACTCTTTTAAGATTCAAAAATGCAGTTGACTTTCTGAAGAACTCAACTCTGCTGCATGAAACCAGTTCCATGTACTGTAACAAAACAAGCCCTAAACCCGTAAGTTATTAGGAACAAAGCTTAGTGCCATGTCCTGTACGGTATCATCTTCCTCAATTTTATGATAAAGGTACAAACCTTTTAGACTCTAGTATCACTTGCGTAGTCAATGGTAGTATGGTTTTAGTTGTAAGTGACAGTTTGTATTAGCTCAGTTTTACCATGTTAAATTGTTTTCCAAATTTAACATTCTACGGTTTGTAGCTCAACCATCACAAAGACACAATATGACTACACAATGGAAATCTTATGTATGTGAATCAAAACTTGTATATGATCTTACGTCACTCATAACACTTTCTTAAGTTTATTATTAACATGATCATCTCCAGCCTCATAGAACATTTTCATCAAGAACAGAGTTTGACTTTCTAAGAAGTCAACTGTGTTTATTCAGCTCCATGAACTAAAATAATGTTCAAATCTTTATTGGTTTACAGTAATAACTACTAGTACAGCATCCAAGTTGAGATTATAGCTTTGATCTAACAGTGTATACATTTAAAAGTACTGATACTGAAAGGTAACATGACAATCATACTTTGAAACACTTCTTTACAAACAATCTTACTTAGGTGCGGAGAGATATGAGCTTTAGATCACCTTCTGAGCTGAGTGGCAATTGCTTCCTGCTCACCGGACCTAGAAAGATCAAGAAACCATTCGAGTTGAGAAATTTCTTAACGACTTACCCGATCGGAGTTCACTTGGCTAACTGTTATGTGGCTGATTGACGATAGCTTCCTGCTGATCGGATCTCCTAATAGCATAAAATGGATTGTTAGAACCATAGTAAAACACATAAATTGCAGAAACAATGAATATTTCCATAATCTGTTTAAAATTTCAAAACAAAATACCTGTTAAAATAGCTCTTCATGTAGTGGCTCCTTTGGCATGTGTTAGTATGGGTTATATTATATGTAGCAGTCTATGTAGCAGTCTATTTCATTATCAACAAGTAGGGTCGGATCAGTTGGTAAACCCCTTGCCTCTCAACCGAGAGGTCAGGTGTTCGATCCTCACTCCCTACAAAGGCCGGAGGTCCTTTCTACCTGGTAGAACCGAAGCTGACCTCTCTACCTTAGGTAGGGGTAAGGTGTCTACATCTTAACCTCCCCCATACACCGGAAACGGTATTGGGTTCCCATAACCCGTGGAAGACGGCATTGGGCGTTACTTTAGTCTATTTCATTATCATCAGAGCAGGAAAAAATTAAACATTTCATCATCATCAGAGTCAATACGATAGTAATGTAGTTCATCAGCATCAGAGGTTCTTTGTCTCTTGAGTAATAAACTGTCACACCTCGCCAAGGCGAAAACGCGAGTGTAACTTCATGAATATCATCACAACAGTTGGTGTCTAAATAGAGAATTTCTACATGCATAATAATAAAGCGTTGTGTAGACACAAAGTGCCATAACAATACCCAAAATAAAAGAAATTAAACTCCAAAGGTGTCTTTACTAAGTCATAAATTACTAAACGTAAACAAGTAAAGTATCACATTCAAAATCCAAAATCAAGTCATAATCCAAATCATAAAAGATAAACATCTTCAAATGCAACTATGGTCTCGCCTATTCACTTTCTTCTATCTTATCCTTACGATGCTCACCTGAAAATGATGCTTAAAAACGTCAACATAAAGTTGGTAAGGTTCATAGGTTTAAGACTCAAAATGTAATCCTTTCCAACAAGTTCGTTGTGATAACAAAACATGGCAGGACAGTAAGATAGCTATCAATGTATTAACATGCAATCTCAACAATAACCATCAACGGGACGGAACGTGCCCACGATCCAAATTCAACATAATTGGGTAATCATTACCCTCCGATCGGAATCACACAGAACAATATTGGGTAGAGTCACCACCCTCCAATTGGAACCACACAGACGAATAGTGGGTAACAAAGCTACCCTCCAATTGGAATCACACAGAACAACCACACAGAAAGAAACATAACATGAAGTATGCATGCAATAACCACTTACAAGTCCATGCCCTAATTAACCAAGTAATCACAACAACTTAAAACTTATTTCAACACAAGCATCATTTCCATCCCAAGTTCAAAACAAAGAAAAATGGGACTATGAAACTCACCTCAACCTTTGCAGCTTCCAAATCAACAATCACAATCTAAATAACAAAATAACACCACGTTATACGCGACTAAGCCAAAAGCTAAAGTCTATGTAACACACATATGATGGATGTCTAATACACATATGACCCACCACGGGTCTCCTAGACTCCATACCAAACATCTCCAAACATTAACACTCACTAAATCCCTTTCATAAAAATCATCAGAAAACGCAGAATTTTGGGGTACAAATACCCACATAAATTCATGACAAAAAGAGTTCAAATAAATTCATCAAAAATTCTCCATAGTCTCTTATGAGCATACAAGCTACCCACAGAAGGCCATGTACTAAAACCACTTACACAATTCTATAGAAAAACAAACTTGAATACTATCCAGATTCGGATCTGATCGCACACCAAAAAGTTTTGACCAAACTAAAACACTTCCACAACTTTTTATTGCAAATCCTTCGCGCGGGAGTCTAAGTAAATATGAAAATAAACTCCTACAGAAGGGCTAACCCAAATAACACTTTTTACCCCACCATTGACCTCAAAACTTTTATCATAAATCTGTCCCGGTTTAACAGCTTTGACACCTTAACTTGTAAAAATCAAAAGACTGACTTCCCGACCTCGAAATCGATCGTGGTCGGACTTTCTGGAAAGATCTTTCTTTGAACTACAATTTGGAAAAAACATTCGTGATCTAACGCATCTCTATCTGTTCTATAACTTCGAATCTTTACAGTCTTACAATTCTGCCAGAAACCCTAGCTCATTAAGTAACATGTTTTAACCATTAATTCCTTCACCAAACATCATATTATCACTAATTATTGATCCCAACATGCTTAACATCATTAATTTACAGATTTTAAGGTAAACCCTAATCCATCATATCTTTGTTACATGAATAATTATAATTAATTGAATACATAAGCTAAAAATTATACCTTGATTCTTGATTATTGCTCCAATAAATAAAACCCTAATTTTCTTCTTTGTTCTCCCTCTTGGTCGACTGAATATCCCAAGGGATATGGGTCGTTTTTGGAGTTAAATGGGTGGGGTGTTGGGCTTGTTTGGGTTGGACTAGGATTTCTTGACATAATTGGGCTCAAATTTTGTTTCCTTTCCCCTTAAACACTCTAGCCGATTTTATATATCCATATATATTTTTATTATTTTTATTAAATTTAATTATTACACTCAAAACCTTATACTTTTGATATTTTATGCGAACCCACAACGAAACCTAACGCCTTACGCGATAAACCTTAGTTTTACGACAAACCGGAAAAATTATCATTTTCAAAACAAAGTTTCCAAAAATAGAATTTCCACACTCTTTTGAAGCATAACTCATAAAAACAAACCCCACGTAACTTACTAACGCTCAATTACTTGAACGAAGACTTGTTACGCAAAACCACCAAAACACCAAAACTACACAAGTCATTTCCACACCACTAAGGCGAGCAAATGAACTTATCCAAATCAATACTACTCACATCATAATAAAACCACACAAAGGGATTTAGTTCCAACACACACTCATATCATACATATATCCCACATATACCACTCATATATCATCCATATCACATCAAACAACTAAGACACTCCAACCAAATGTTAATCGGGTTAACACTATCGGTTTGACTAACCGGCTAAACCACGGTTGTTACATTATCCTCCCTTTAGAGAAATCTCGTCCCGAGATTTAACTAATCGTGTTACCATTATCATCAACAAAAGAAAATTTGTGGATATTAGGCGAGATAATACCACGCCATAAAACCATAAATCACTAGTACTTTTTATGACTGTGTGGGTCTCTACCACGCCTTACAAGTCATAGAGAAAGTATCATAAAATATGAACCAAATGCTCGAATACACAAGATAGAAAACATTCAGACCATCCAACGATACACAGAAGTAAATACACTACCCCGTTCAATAACGCAATTGATCCAAATGACTTCTCACAGATAGGCATGATATCCGGGATCCAAATGAAAACCAAATGGTAACCGCAAGAAGCACACACATAGAATAGATACACGTAGAATGAACATTAATTAAAAACATTTATGAATACCCAACATCTATCTTCCACGAGATAATACCCAACTACAAATGCTAGGCTTGCCAACCACATCAGCAAACAAATTTGGGTACTTATATCTCATCCGATCCTCGCATTTTCGAGTAAACACAAGACTACGCTTCGAATTTCAACACATCTTTACTAATACTACCTTACCACACATTAAACGCTTGACCACTCAGTCCATAATCTCAACAGATTTCTCGACAAAACGAAGGGTCTTATCAACCTTAATCTTCTCTAATGGCACATGCAGACTAGCATACACCAAACACTTCTTCAAATTAGATACGTGAAACGTATCATGTATACCACTTAATTCCTCAAATAACTTCAACCGATATGCCACAAATCCCATCCTTTCTGAAATCTCAAACGGTCCAACGTATCTCAGTGCTAACTTGCCCTACCTTACCGAAACGCACAACACCCTTCCAAGCGGACACTTTAAGCACCACACGACCTTCAACACTAAACTCCAAGGCTTACGATGATTATCCGCATAACTCTTTTGGCGATATCTTGCGACCTTAAGTCTCTCTTTAATCTGAAAACCTTGTCCGTAGTCTCTCGTTCCAGTTCAGGACCAATTAGTTGGCTCGTCCCAACCTATGCCCATATAACAGGTGACATACATTTCCTTCCATACAACATTTCAAACAGTACATGCTTAATACTAGAATGTTAACAGTTGATATAGGAGAACTCTTCTAAGGGTAAATGCATACGCTAGCTTCCTCCAAACTCAAACACACCCATGCTTTCCTCATACCATCCAACGCCTATTTTGTAAGCTCACTTAGTTCATTCACTAGAGAATGATAAGTCATACTCATCTATATACGCATTCTCCAAAACTCTATAAAACGTTTACCACCATCACGAAGTAAGTAGTTCATCACATTCCTTCATGCTCAACGCAACACCCCTTGTCTCTTCATCAACTCATCGAGCGAAAGTCTCGCCAACTCCTCCTAACAAAATCTCAAGTATCCACGGCTATTCCATCACCCTAATAACCATTGACATCAACATTCACCTTCAAGCGAATCAAACACTTGCTAAAGTATCCATATTCTCCTTCATACTTGCTCCCCAATACATCTCTCGCTAAGGTCATAATATGTCTTTATCTATTCCAGGATGTATCAAATACCTTGCATACTTGATGTCCTTATACTTCCTCTCAATGAAACCAATGGTTTGTCCGCAAAGTACAATCCTCCATCATCATTCCTTTTCATTAGCTGGTCTAAACCACGTAATCTTCCTTCTTACATGTTCTCTTCCTTGAACCTCTCTCTCTCTGGCTTATCAATATCATCCTTTTAACCCCAGATTGAATTATCAAAACCATTGCTCACAGGCATCTAGGTTTCACTCGCTCATTCTCGCTCAGTGCTCTTACCACGATGTTTGCTCTTCCTTAAAGGGTAACGAATCTAACCATCGTAGTCAATGAGAAATTCCCACACCCAACATTTCTTTGACCTATATTAACTCCTCGTCAAATATATGCTAAAGATCATAATCTATGTAGATAACACTCTTTACTCCATACAAGTATTGGCTCCAAGTCATATATCACCTTGTTCTTCTTGTGGACCTTCAACTTGTGCGATGCCTTTGCGACCTTTGGAAAGTTCGGAATGAACCGTTAATAGTACCTGCCAATCCTAAGAACGATCGTATCTTAGGTGGTGTCTTAGGTACTTTCCACCCTTCACTACATTTATCTTACTAACATCCACGAAAACTCGCTATCATTGAACACATGCCTGTAGAACGTACATCTTAAAACTGAACCTCTCACTTGGACATCTTGGCAAACATCCTCTTCTCCTTCCACAATCATAACGATAACCAAATCGACAATCTATCCTAAGGAAACGACGCGAACCATGTAACCGATCGAACCAAACGTATATTAAACAAACTTAAAGGGTTACGAATTATCGACTAGCGCAGTAAACGAATATCGAGTCAAAACTAGAAAACACAATGAGGAATTTCACCAATAACAGTAGATACGAATCAAGTGTTCACGAAAACCCATGCCAAGAAAAGATAGAATACACGCACCCATAGAAAATCCACAAGCGTACCACAACGAAAGAAATACTTGATGAACCAAATACATCTCAAGTTTAGTAAATGAAAACCATATATAGTTCTTATTCCAGTACTCAAGCTTACCCTTAAAAAAAACTAATATAATTATAACCACTGTTTTAAAAATACAGTTTTTTGAATAATATCGTCATAAACTTACCAAAACAATCCTCCCAATTGTCTTCAAAATAATTTCATAAAAAGGTTTTCTTTTCCACACTTCATTTTCACAATTTAAAATAATAGTTCCCAACAAATGACCTTGAAATACCCAAAACGAGTTGTAAAGTACCATAAGGACTCTAACACAACCTTCTAATCGAATGCAAAAACACAAAAGAATCACATAATCAAAATAATCCTCAAACGAACTCATACCAGCGAACACTCACGCAGATACATTGCAAACCAAGCGGAAAAAAAATGTAAAGACCCACTCGTCCAACGATCAAATTAAAACCATATAAAAACATCGATACTAACAAGTCATAAAGCATGTCACAAAATCCAATTGGTGTGTAAATAAGGGATTAAATATCCGCACCAACTCGTCACGAACCAATGATACTCAAAGAATAATATAACATTCATTCGAGGAATGAATGCATGGAATAACTGATACGCTTACACAAGTAGCGTTCGGGGTCAAGGAAACTTCCTTTTCTTCGAGCAAGTTTTATAACACCTAGGCGTTGAACCTAATAGTTGTAGTGTAGTAATTAGGGTAAGCCACGGGTATTGATATCGTTCTCTGGGGAACAGAATGCTAGTGAGAAGTTACTACGCTAAGGTTGAGGTTGAGGAAGATTATTTTTGTATTTTATATTTTATGAAATTGAAAGGCACGAATCTCGGTATTGGATTTGGGGGTTGGTATTTCTACCGATTACTCTACTATTATCTAATTATCTAAACTAAGGTTGTGGGAGCCTATGTCTAATTAATGTGTACTGTGATGATAGTTTAAAGATGTGTTTACTTAGGTTTTACTACTCCTTAATTATCTCCTATTGATGGTTGAGTTGTCACGTCCTTATTCTTAGTTGTGTTGTGTGTCTAAAGTTGTAGGGTATGCGTTTCTCCCAACTCTTTGAACTTACCAAAGGGTCTCGCCTACAAAACCCACTAGGGATGATAAACTCTTACTCTAAGGCACTCTTTGGATAGTTTAGCCTACAACTACTCGGTAATCATATTCTAAGGTTCACAAAGATGAATCAAGCATTAAGTACACAACGAATGACCTATCGCATTACTAGATCATTAATCAACTAAGATAAGAAACAACCAATCAATATTCAATAATTAAGTTTCACACTTCCTAAGCAAACACACAAATAAATTAGCCTGACATGGAGAACATGCAAGCATACACACAAATAATCAAATACATAATTGAATTGATGAAGTAAATACTTATTTTGATGTAAAATAGGGTTTAGAACCCTAAAATACTTGACAAGACACCTTAGGTTCGGTTTTAGGTTTTCACTCCAAAAGACTCTCCTAAAGCGAAAAATTCGGATTCTATATATAATATTACATATGCAACGCGTCACCTTATGTTTCGTGATGTCGCCGTGTCGCCGTCATTAGGGTTTCGTCTTGGCCACGTTAACCTTGCGACGCGCGTCACTTATGCCCGTGTGCCGTCCTCTTCGACTTATGACGCCGTCACGGGTTACATCTAGGCCGTCGAGTTGCGACGGTCTACTCCTTTAAAGCCCGATGCCGTCTCTTGAAAATACGAGTTTTGTCTTCTAACCCGTCACAAAATCCTCACGACGTCGCAGCATTACAATGGCGCGTTGCCTTCTATTTTCAGCAACTTTGAGTGTCTCGATTTTGACTTTGGCCATTTTCTTCGTATATTCGCCTTTTCGTCCAAATAAGTGCCATTCCAAAGATTTTGCCTTCAAGAGACCTAAAAGTGAAAAGGAACGATATTAAGCAATAACGGATACAAAAGTGATCAAATAAGGGCTAAACGACCCTCAAAATGGTACCCTTTAAAACCTTATCAAATATCCCTACACTAGTTATTTTCTTGTCCTCAAACAAATGTGCTTTTAGCCAATTAATTTATAAGTTAGGGTCGTGAAGCATTAATTCAAAGCGGTCCACAACACATATAAGCCCATAAAGTCATAACAAGCACGGAATACATACTAGCACCTCACATGGGGTGTTTGGATACTCACATCTCTCTCGTGTATATATGAAATATAACAAATAGGAAATGGAAGATAAACACTCATTAACCGGTCCTAGTACATAGATTACCATAGGCTCGAGAATAGATCAAATCTTCATCGCTTTGACGTAAGCACCTAGGAAAGACTATCAAAGAGGTCTTTTAAAGGGTTGTAATGTTAGGCTTACGGTAGGAAATAAAGGGTTTGGTGGGATAGGCTTTTTAGTGGTGGCAAGTCAAAATCTCTATGTTACAAGCATACGAAGAATGGCGTTGCTAAGCCAAGACTCGACACTCTAAAACTCTAGGTAACGAAATAAACAAACATAAATTTAAAAGATAGATGTAGGATGGTAGCCCGTATGTTTTTTTTTTTTTTTTTTTTTTCATACACTTTTACTCTACCATCCTCTACAGGTAACATCAAAATGATAGGATTTATAGGCACATCCCTACACTTGAGTTTTATTACTCTAATACTAATTTGACCGAATTGAAAAGATCAAAACACTTGGGGTAAATTATTATGCAAACAAAGGAATTTGAATTTAACATTCCCTTCCGGTTATTCATAAACTTTAACTTTTCCATGAATCCCAATCATCCCAAATGTATACAAGGGATATGACTCGACTTAGCAACTCATGCAAGCAACCGGATAATTGAACTAAGGGTGTAGGGTGATAACAATAATGCACTAAAAGTGAGTGCATATAGGGTGAGCTAAGGTGATTTGGGTGTATATTTGGGGTGGGGTGTAAACAATGCTCTTCATTGATATTCAAAAAACCGAAACATCACGAGAACCGTGAAGAGGATAGGCTCGAGGGTTAATTAGGGTATCGTGCACTAAAGATGAGTACAACGCAAAGGGTGTGGGGAATTACTCAACCGATGTGGAAGAAGTAATTATATTACGGGTATCGAACAAGGGTTTATCCTAATGCCTCTTATCATTTAGTTATTCCTAACTACACAAGTGTAGCCTCACTTGCGATCTCGGAATGCATCACAAAACAAGTTCTAGAATCTAATATACTACGGTTCACACTCTAAGCATTGAAGATGAATGCTTTAATTCCTACTTAATCTAAGGTCGATCCTCACATTTTGGGTGGAATTTAAGTGGTAAAGGGTTTTGTGCTAGTCATGCAACTTCCTATCCATGAGGCGCTTTGTTAAAACTAATGGCCCACTCCTATATGTCATGAAAAAATTTTAAATTTGGTGCCAAAATTACCCTAACCGACATTTCTCATGGTTTATTACAGATGCACTTGGACAAAGCAAATAATCAAGGATAAGCATAGTTTCAAAGTTCCCGTTTTATTTTCCTCCCTACTCTTAAACTGAACATTGTCCCAATGTTCCCGAAGTATCAAAGTTATGATAATGGAAGGTAATTAAAACGAAAGAAACTAATACTCCCCGATTAGCTCGGTAGGATCCGTGTAAAGTGGTGGTTAAATCCTTTCCAAGAAGAATTATTGCGTGAAAAGCTCCTTCCAATATTATGTAACTTCTTCTTGACAAACTAAACACCACACTTGAAGAAAACAAACAAAACCTTCGTAAAATCGTGGTAATAATATATATAAGACTCGATTTAAACTAGGATATAATGCTTGTGGAATGGATGTTTACGAATTTCTAAGAAAATTAAGACACGGAAAATTCCAAAAATTTATAAGTAGCTCGAGAAAACGAGAAAAAATAATCGATGTTTTACTCCTTCCCGCCGTCAGTTGCAATCTGACGCCGTCGGTTATCCTGAAAAACCGATCTGCGATTTTCGGAAAAATTCGGAAAATTTACATCTTTAGAATCGGAAAAATTTCGCAAAAAACATCCATTATGACTCGATACAATCATTTGACTCGAACAAACAAACATATATATCTTTTAGTTAATTGTTATTCTCCTGCTTACGTTTCTTTTGAAAACGTGTGTAATCCTCCTACACTTATCCCTTATGTAAAATACCTTTATATGCAATTAAGACGAGGTTAAAAACAAAATAAAGCATTTTACAAATTTAAACATGAGGATAAACAATTAATAAAAGATACATGACACTAACAAGCAAACAATTAAGCATGGGTTGCCTCCACAAAGCGCTTTTCTTTATTTAAGAGTCTTGTAGCTAGACTCAAGTCGTACTCCCACGTACCGATATAAGTAAGTCTATCCTCAACAATGTCGTAAGGATCAAACTTATCATTCAAGTTCCTAGTAGTACGTTCGGTTAAATATGTCTTTTCAAACTTCTCACCATCGGGATCATAGATTTGTATCCTAATGAGCCACTCTCCATTACCATCACTAGGCGGTCTATCCCAATCCCACTTGTGTTCAGATTTCTCAACTTTCCACTTATTCATGACAAGGTTAACGGCCAAGCTTCCTAGGAACTTCGGTCATCTTCCTAAATACTAAAGCGTCCTCGGCGGGTTCACTTCCATGTCCTAGCCATTTCTTTTTCTTGGAAAGTTGCTTTACTAGTGAAGGCTTTATCTAGGTAAAAAGGTCTTTAGGGGCCTATGATGTTCTTATCAATCCAAGGTCCATATCTAGAAGGCTCTCTATCCAACCTAATATCATGTGGGATTTCCTCATCCTTGTAGTACGTATGCTTTTTGACATCGTAAACGGATCTAGCACTCCCCTCTCCTACCACTATTTTGGACATCTTACAATCGATGATGGCACTAGCGGTAGCTAAAAATCCTCTTCCAACTATTAATGGGCATGCCGGGTCCTTATTCATGTCTAGCACATGAAAGTCGGCCAAAAGGGTCAACTCTCCCACGTGTACTACCATGTCCTTTATTATTCCTACCGGACGTGCCACACTACCGTCTGCTAGACCTAAGATGGTTTCGTTGGTTCAATTTTACCTAAGTTAAGGCTTCTATGGAGGACAACGGAACAAGATTAATGCATGATCCTAAGTCGGCTAGGCGTCCGAGGTTTGGAAGTTCCAAGCCTACGTAAGAGTGAATAGCACAGGATCGTCTAACTTCTTAGGTAAGTTGTTTCGCACAAAAGCGGACCCATGTTTTCCAAGCCTAAGTTCTAACTCATATTTTTCCTTCAAAGCATTATAATAAGGTGCATGAGCTAAGACTTCAAGAATCGGTTTTCTTGATGGAGTTCCTTGTACTCCTCCTCTAAACTAGGTTTGGATTCTTGGTGACGGGTTTCTCAAGAGTAGGCTTTACCAAAGGTGCCGCCTTGGTACCTCTTGGATGGCTTGGAACCCTTTTGATAGCATTTCACCGAGTGAACCGTGGGTGCGAGGGCATGGATGTGCATTCTCCCATGGTGAACTAGAACATGAAGTCGATGCAATCGAATTCACTTTTAGGTTCTTTATGGTATCACTGGGAGTGCTCCAACTTCTCGCTCATTGAAGGCTTTTAAGAGGGCATCAAGCTTGTTTGTCATCTCGCTTTGTTTTTGCTTAAAATCGACAAGCTTATTCAATCGAGTCTCTTGGGATGACAAAATCTAGATGCAATTGCCTCAAAATTAGTGGGTTCTCGGTATTAAAAGAATTGAACCTAGTGTGCGAACTAGATGAGCTTTGGGGTGTGCTTGAGTTTTGGTTCCACTTAAGGTTAGGGTGATTTCTCCATGAGGTGGTACGAGTTTCCTAAGTTGTTTTGTTCGGGTTTGAAAGTGTACCACTTCTCCCGCTCCATCGGACGCATTGCAGGCGTAGTCCGCAAAAGCTTGTTCGGGAGCCTTGTGCAATCACGAGTGTCATGGGGACCATTGCATAACTCACAAGGTAGAGTGATTTGATTCACTTGTCGTGAGGACTTAGGATTTTTGTAGGAACTCGTGAGGAATTTAACTTGATCTTCAAGTTCGATCATCCTACGGTCGGAAGGTTGTGAGTCGATGGAAGGCAAGGAGATTGCCTTGATGGTTTTAGGTAGCTCACGGGGGTCATCCCAACTTTCTTTATCATAGAGGGCAAGTCCTCTATTATACCCCATGATTCTTCAGCGGTGAGATCACTAAGTTTTCCACCGGCCGCTTGGTCAATGGATCGCTTAGCGGGGAAGTTGACATGATCATAAAAGATTTGGACTTGGAGCCAAAGATCAATGCCGTGATGAGGGACTTTATGAAGTAAGTCCTTGAATCGGGTCCATGCTTCGTAGAGAGATTCACCTAGTGGTTCTCCCCGGTGGGAAAAATTGAGCAAGGAAGCGAGAGGTAAGATCATCCCAACTTGAGATGGAGCCGGCGGGATACTACAAGTCTAAGCTTAAGCAAGGTTTAGGAGCATTGGTATCTTGGGTTTTAGAAGCAAGGTCTTAGAAAGGGTTATATTCGGTTGAGTGTTAAGAGCTTTTAAATCTCTTCTTTGTTCCATTCGACACACACACCTTCCTCACTGTAAGGTCTCATTTTTTTTTTGAAACCTTGTTTCCCCTTGAATATATACACGTACATGCATACATTCATATAGTTACATGGTTGTGTTATGTTTAAAAGAGACTTGTGTGGTATTTTTATATACATGAAAACATAAAAGAAACGTGTAACTAAGTTTGGCTCGTAAGACGATATACAATCGACCTACTCTATTTTGTGGCTCATGAGCTTATTTTCAAAGTAATATAACATATCTACTAAACCAACGCGCTTTATTGAAAACTCTAACTGGTTTAGAAATCCTATACATGACTTGCTCGAAAGTGTTGAAGTCGAGTTCTTTTCGTTTGTGTCGTGAGAAAACACAAATAAGTCGAAGCACATTGTGTGCTTATTTTTAAAACTTGCAAGATAAAAGTCATACTAAAACCCGCTTTGGAAGAGAAAAGAAACACAAGTTATGCATGCAAAACTTTCGAACCATGGCTACCGAGAAGAATTAAATTGCAAGTATAAAGCGATTGGGAATACCCATTAAATAGAGCCACGCGCAGAACTAACACAAAAGGACCTTTGGCTCGAGTTGGTGGGAGCGTGGGTGATTGGCTGAGTAGGTTGTGGGTTCGAATCTGCCTCACGACAGTTATATTTTTTTTGTTATAATAGTAACTTTCGTAACTTGACAAATCCAGTCCCCCAACTTCGCACCTCTTGTCATATTTCTTAAAATCTTTATAAGCTTTATAAACTCATATTGATATCTACGATTTCAACCCTTGACTTTGAACCACTTGACATATTTCTTAAAATCCTTATAAAGTTTGAAACTTACATAAATCTTTACAACTTTGATCCCTCCAAGTTCTACACTTAACATTTTCCACCCTAAGAACTTCTA
Source organism: Chrysanthemum lavandulifolium (assembly GCA_022545495.1). Taxonomy (NCBI): domain Eukaryota; kingdom Viridiplantae; phylum Streptophyta; class Magnoliopsida; order Asterales; family Asteraceae; genus Chrysanthemum; species Chrysanthemum lavandulifolium. The sequence continues at coordinate 16,903,116 of CM040239.1, read as the reverse complement.
TAGGACAATAAATTTATATTTTCTACAGTCTTTGTCACATAAATATAATTGGTACATATTTCGATTTGACAACCACATTTGCATAAACTAGAAAATATTATACTTCTAAATATAATATTTTCCCACAACTTAGATAAAATACATATTGTACATATATATATATATATATATATATATATATATATATATATATATATATACTTTTCAAAACTAAACAAAATCAAATAAATATAAGTTGATTTGTAATTATTTCCACTTTAATAAATATACTCGAGCCAACTCTTATACGAATGCTTCGTAAACTGTCCCACTCACTTTTTCAAGAGCTAAAGACTTATAAGCATTTCGAAACTTATTTAAACTTACCCGTTGCCACACAAGCAACATTAAACACAACCACTTGTAGACACTTAAACTTATTCACACACTTCGAGTCGTGAGCACACACAAACCGCAACCGAGACTTGCATTGACTAATTTAGGTTGCGTGTGGAGCTACTTGTTACTTGATCTCTTGATACTTTATTCACCGAATCTAACGAGGTGAGTTTATAACCACTTTTACTCTTATTTACTTGCTTTATAAAACTTTGGGGTGAGAAACATGCAAAACTCTTTTCGGACTTGAACCGAAAACACTATTACGTGGAACAACCATGAATCCCAACTATGCTACCGTTAGTTCCCTTTGGGAGGCGCGATTGTTATGAATAGATCTATTGGGATGACACCCCGTTCGAGTTTGACCGGATAGGCAAACGTCGGGCGTATATCATATCGTATTGATTGAGTGTACTGGAAATACACTTGCTGGGCTTTTATTTATCATGCTTCTAGATGCATGCACACTGTCGTAGTTTCGGTCGCATGAACTTGGTACTAGCGTAATAGACTTTTTGCATATAGTGTCATTCACGGAGATGCTATATGTGCAACTGTGGTCCAACTTGAAAACTTGATAACTTAAACCTATGAACTCACCAACCTTTGTGTTGACATTTTAGCATGTTTTCTCAGGTTTACTTATTGGTGTGGGCAATGGCAAAGGCATTCGTTGAAGGCGGCATCCAAGTGTTTCCAAACATTTTAATACAAATTTTAATGGGACAACATATATTTTATGGGCTTTACTCCGCACTTTGAAACAATGTTGTAAAACTATTTCTTAAATAAATCTATATTTTGAAAATGGAATAGAATTTCCATTCTTTATTAGCTTGTGTTGTGTATATTGATTTAGTAGCACCCCATGACCCGAACGCTTCCGCTGTGAAATTTTGGGGGTGTTACATAAAATGCCCAAGTTCATTGCATTTGAAACACTTCACGTTGCTCTTGTCCCGTTGTGCTCGACCATCTCCTTGACTTCTCCCGGACCCCCGACCTCGTCCTTGGCCACGTCCAAAGTCTTTCAGTCTTGCATCACAACCGCAATATTCACACTTGTGTTCCTTGGTCTTGTCCTTTTCATCTACTTTTGTCAAGAATAGGCTCTTGGACCGTCTTCTTCCTTGATTGCCTTTTTCGTCTGTTCTTCAAAGCTTTTAATCTCCCACGGCTTCTTGAAATGACATTTTATTCAAACCGCAAATTTCTCAATCGCCGCTACTATTTGAATAAACTTTTCCGCAATCGATCCTAGAAGTTTTCGAACTTGTCTTTTCATCCAAAGTATGTCCAAGATTGCTTGCTTGTGAAACAATCTCACTAATCTTCCGGCATAGACATCTAATGCTTCATTTGCACCTATTTTAACGATTCAAACTCGACTCGAGTGTCAACGCGCGTGCTTCCTTAACCCTTTCAACTCCCACGTGTCGAACCTTTAATGCTTCCCAAATTTCTTTTGTCAAGTAAGGTTTGCAATTTGCAAAACCATATTTTACGAATTGCTTGGTATAACATGGCAATTGCCATGTTGTTTTCTTTTATCAACTTCGTTCATTGTTGGTTCAATCGCTTCCATATTCCATGGACATTAAATAATGCTTTAATCTTTATCGCCCAAATCGTATAATTCGTTGAATTGAGAACCGGGTATTGGAACGTCATTGATGTTCCACTATCCTTCGTTGGTTCATTCATATCGCTTTGCCATTTTCTTTTTCTTCCTACCTTTACCAATCTTGATTGAGTTTCCTTTTTCATAAATACTAATCTGGTTTCTTTTATTTATGCCTCCAAACCCAATAATAAGAGTAAAAGAAACCGATTATATTTATAAAAGATTCTTAAAAAAAACAAGCTGGTTTTCTTTGATTTACGGGTGTGTGATCAAACCCGCCTTTGCAATCAAACCCGCTTCTCACTGTTGATCTTGATCAATCCTTATTCTCATTGTTGTTTACGAATCCGCTAATCGCTGTTGATCTTAAACCATCCTGTTTCTACCACTGTTTACGTATATGAATAAAAAGCATTCCGATCGATTTCTTTTCTCCCTAAATCGAACACACGCTTGATACCACTGTTGGTAAATCACGAACAATAACACTTCTTAATAATGTATAAACTATAACTTTATTATGAAATTGCTAATATGAAATACAACTTTTGTTTTCTGGTTTTTGTCCTACTTATACTAAACGAAAGGGTACTATGTCGATTCATGAACCATCACAACGGTTCAACCATAACCGACTCTAACTTCCTGTAACCGCCATTCGGTTATTAAGTAACTAATACACATGTTTAGCCCTCCGGCTTTCTTTATTACATAAACATCCTTAAACTATCTAATATACTATATTTAGTGTATATCTTCAATAAGCATTAATTTCCACCAAATCATAACAACTTTTAAGAATTAACCTTTTGAGATTTGGAGTGAGCCCAAGGTCAAGGGTCCCCAACTTTAAATGACTGAGGTTGAGCTCTTGGAGCTTTAGATTTTCAACGGGCAATTGAAGTTCTACCAAATCTTTACAACCATTGAGTTTTAGCGTCTCAAGATTCGGAGTATTCCCGAGGTGAAGGTTTTTCAACTTTGAATAAGTGAGACTGAGATATTCGAGCTTTGAATGATTATCAGCAGGTATATGAAGCTCTCTGAAATCTTTACAATAGTGAATAGTCAACTGCTCAAGATTTGGAGCCAACCTAAGGTCAAAGCCTCAAAGGTCCTCAACTCTGAATACTCGATTTTGAGGAACCTGAGGTTATTTAGAACCTAACATAAGTACAAAAAACAATTAATATTGGTGCAATGACAAACCAATAGACATATAGGATCATAATGAATCATGAAAAACAACAAATCAACCATTATTCTACCTTTTCTTCTCCATCTTCCCAAAGTCGAACCATCTTGCTGCGATACAATTCAAGTCCATCAAGATATTTTCCTTGAAATGTATTCGGTAAACTCGAAAAAGGAAATCCAACCCAACTCATATATCGTAAGGAACTTGGAAGGTATTTGCTAACTTTATCAAATTCAACAATATTTCTCTCGAAGAGAGTCATATAAACAAATCTAAGATCCTTCATTTTTGCTAGACCTTTTACTGCAATTTCAGCACTCAAATCCTGTGAATATAAGTGTAGACATTTTGTTGCTTGGGTCCCCTGAAATCGAAAAAATAAAAACCCTTAATTTTAGTCGGAACCCTAAATTTCAAAACGCCCAAAATTACTGAAAACATTATCAAATTGAGAGTGAATGAAGATGATATAAAGGGAATTAAATGATAATTCAATTTGAATTAATGAATTTTTGAGTAATTACTAGAGAGACAAAGTGAATTTGGGGAAAACTTGTTATATGTTTTTTATAAGAAAATTGACTGGTAACTTATTATTTTATCTAATATAATACTTAAAAAGACAATAATATCCTTTTATTATAACGGTCTAGGGGCAACTCCATATTTCCTCAATAAAAATACTTAAATTCCATATATCCCCAAACATGCATAAAAATCATTGTACAATATGCATCATTCACTTGTTAATTGGGTAAATATGACACTTAGAGGTTTATATTGGGTAAATATGGAATTATCTCTAACGGTCAAATATAGTTAAACTAACAGAGTTAGGAAATTTGGACCAAACCCGTGATTTGATGTTTCATTTTAGACCAAACCCATAACTTTTAAACTCTTCGAGCAAAATGAAATATCTAGCAAACCACAAGGAAAAAATGTAGTTAACTCTTAGTTTACTAACTTGATTCTTACCAGTCATTAGTAAATATATACTCGATTTCATCAACCCACAATCGGCTATGTCTTTGAGGTTCCTCAAAGTGACCGACGAACAATATTCCTACCCATTTCTTCTAAATGATCATGCATCCACAATTCCTCATCTTCATTATAAGTTATAAGAGACTTCGCCAAGAACTCTTAAACCAACTTCAAGATGAAATCCACGGCTTTCAAGCACTCTAATTGCATCTACTTTGGGCCAACCTTTTAGTATGCATGCAACATCTAAGAATATTTCTTTGTATTCCTTTTCTAGACCATCAAAACTTATTTCAATCGATCCATAGTATCCTTAAATGGAATTGTTTTAGTCTTTCAATGGTCGCTATCCAAAATTCTCACTTTGACCACAAAGAAATGAACCCAAAACTTTGATTGTTAAGGGAAGACCATGAGCATATTGTACAACTTGTCCTGATAGCTCTTCATACCTTTGAGTTGTAATCTCTCTTCCAAACGCATACCCATCAAGAGGCATCCCGCTTGGCTTGAGATAACAAAGTCACATTATGAATCAAGCTCACTCGGGCTACCCGTATTTGCTCATCTCTTTTGTAATTATGATTCTACTTCCGGCTTAAACCAATTACCATCCATTAACGCCTCAGTCGGTCTTTATGATCGACGCCATCAAGAACAACAAGTACCTTTCTACCACGCATCCTCCTTTGCATCATACTTTTACCGCCAAAACACCGCTTACTTCAATGTTTTGATCCTTTAAACCATCCGAAAGTACTTGTTTCGCAACTTCTTTAGACCCTCCGTAGAGGCTTTTGAAACTTCCCGACATTTTCAATAAAGCTTTCACCGTTGAACCGAATGGATATATGATCAAAAGCAGCTCGCCAAGGTTGTCTTCCCGCACCTCCCATCCCCATATCCCTAGCATGCGAACATCATCAACACTGGTTTCTAAAGATGAAACAACATCCTTTACTCGAGTCTCCATGCCAACTAACTTTTCATCCAAGCCGAAATTGATGGAGCGTAACTCTAGTGAAATCTCTTGAACAATCTTTTGGATAAATTTAGCTTCATGCCTGTATGTAAAATAAGATGGTTAAAGAATCAGCTATGAGTTATCAAATTTCAGATATATAACACATACAATTGTATAATGAAGTAATGGCAAAGAATCAGCTATCAGTTAGATAGTAAATGAATAACAGATAGGCTGGGTACAAGGTAAAATTTTTCCGGGTCAGAACAGGTTGGGTCTACCCGCAAACACTTCCCTTCAACATCTAACTTATGGTTATATGTCACTACAGAAAAAATCTTAAGTTTGAAACTGCTTTAAGGTTATATGAATTTAATAGTTATTTACCCATTTGACCCGTTTGAGATGAAACATGTTTTTTTGAAAGCCATTAATTATTTATACATTGGAACCCACCGGAATCATTCAATCATAGATAAAAAAGAAGTAAAATCAAAGAAATTTACTCACCCATTAGCAATGCTTTTCAACTCAAACCCAGCCAAATCAGAGGCTTCTTTCAAAGCCTCACTCCATTTTCTTGCGGATTTTTCGTCTTTATGTTTTGCAAATGCATCTCCAACAGCCCCAGTTTGTTTGCGAACTTCAGTGGGCTCCACATCGTAGAACACAGGGTATGCGGTATGCCCAAAACCCTTCCGGCATTCCATAATCTTAACAAGCTCTTCCAAGCACCAAGATGAAGAAGCATAGCTCTTAGAGAAAATAATAATGTAAAATTTTGATTCTTCAATGGCTTGGATAAGCTCATCACTGATCATATTCCCCTGCTTGATTTTCTCATCATCTTTGTAGGTGTAAATGCCTTTATTCTCTAGAGCATGATAAAGATGATCAACAAAGTTCTTTCGAGTGTCTTCGCCTCTAAAGCTTAAGAAGACATCATACCTGAAGCTGTTTTGAATGGATGAAACTGAAGTAGAAGCCATTAGAAGTATGGTTGAAAGAGCTTATGTGAAAAAGTATTTGTGTTTGTGTGGGTAAAGCTGTGGAATATTGATGTTGAGAAACAAAAGCCACTCATATGGTCTTTTTGGTCAATGAATAAAAGAAAGATAAGATTCACTGTTTGAACCTTCAACCAAGTGACCAACACACACACACACCATTTATAAAAGGCTTTTGATATTTTATGTTTTCACAGTATGATAGTTGCATACTTGTACATGTTTTTTGTTTCTTAGTTTTCATATTAATTATGGTTCAAAAGATCATTACTTGTTTCATTGATGATATCATAATCATTACATAAATTTTATGTCAGTCACTATTCAAATCATATAGAATTTGCTACAAACAATGGTAAAGTATTATATGTTGTCTTTCCCACTAAACTAAGGAACCAGGAGCCACCTATTCATATATAATATGAATCTTGAAACCACTGAAGAACTAAACTGAAAATAGCGAAAGCATTAGTCTCACACAAACACGCTATCAAATAAATTGGGGTCAGTTCCCAAAACTGCAGGTACAACGCCCTAAAATGTTCAGGAATGCACCCACAACAGTTCTTTTGCTTTTCGAAAAGCTGCTAAGAAAAGCAAAAGACTTTTCGTCAGAATATTTGCTTACAAGAACATTGAGTGCATGACTGTGTTTTGATCGAAAATCACTATATGCTAAAATGACATTGAAAAACTATAAAATCTATTGTAGAAACACTAACAACAGGTCTAAAGTTTGTTCATTAGTAAAAAAAAGGGCTGGACTACAACTTGAATTTTGAAAAGCTTCCACTTTCTTTCCTCTACCAAGCAGCCTCAACACTTCTGATAGTTTTCATTTGTAGATTGATAGATACTAGTGTCAAATGCCTTTGAACAATCCAAATCAGACTCTTAGTGTCTCAACATGATTAGATATGGATATACCAATCGCACATTTCAAAGCACGACTCATTTCTTCTTGGCGGAAGTTTTCTTCGCCTTTTTATTTTTAAATCCTCATCCACTCTCCTGTCAAAACAACAGGTATTCTTCAATGATAGTTGAAATCAGACTTGCTAAATGACAAAAGCATCATTATTTAGCTCATATCATATTTATACTAATAATAAAAGTTTAAAACGAAGTTTATCAATTATAAAGCAAAGCAAGGTGAAAAAGTTGAGAGATATAATTGAGTGGAAGTACCTTTCTATAGTGAATGTAAGCAGCTTTGCCGGTCATTTCTTGCCCATTTTTACTGACATAAACCTTTAAGTACAAGAAAATTCTATTTATATCATACAGCATAGAAAGAGATGCCATCAAAAAGTAGGGGTGGCAATTTCTAACACGAAACACGACCCAAAACCGACACCGAACTAAACTGGTAGGGTCTGGTCTAAACAGTTTTCTGGCTATGGGTGTTAAACAGGTTGGAACCACCAACACTTTTGAGCTTATTTATTTTAGATAAATTATGAACATAGTGAGTTAAACAGGTTAAACAAGTCGACCCACCCACCAGTTTAGAAAAACGGGTTAAATAGGCAATGTTCGTGTTAGTGTAAACGGGTTAGGATTGACAAAACTCACCTAACTACTGAAACTGACCTAAAAACGGATTAAGGTGTTCTGACATGCCAATCCGAACCCAAACCCGACCCGTATTTGTTTGTAACAGTTGTTTCTTGATTTGAAATGACTACATTAACAGAATAAGAACTTTCCAACTTACCCTCTTCCCATCGCCATTTGTGAACCAATGCCCTGTCCCTTGACCATCCGCTTGAGCCCTTCTTTTGCCAGCATCTTTTGTGATTCCTTTCGCAGTATTGACTTTAGGATTCATAGAACCTTGTGACGTTTCATGAGCCTTGGATTTTCTTGAATTTTTCCTTAATGAACTTGTCTCGGCTTTATTAGTTCTAGTAGCTTGTTTAGTTTTGTCGCCACTGCTAAATTGACCCCTAGAAACACAAGAAATGCAACACAAAAAACATGAATCATGGTATAGGATTTTATGAAAAAAGAGCTAATCTTTTATGCAAATAACACCTTAAAAAACTATCAATAATATAGCAGAATTAACTTACATGTAATCGATATTCGATGAACTGGGAAGCTCAGAACCTCTACTTTCTGCATTTAACGGGAAAAAGTTGCACAAACGGGTTCGCACAAACTCTTGGACCCTCAAATCATTCACCCAAATCTACTACACTGTCCATAATATGACTATTACGGCTACTTTTTCCAATATTACTCTGAACTTTACTTTTTTCTTTCATGGAACTAAAATAATCTTCACAAACCTCATCCATTGCAGGTGTCGGGATAATGGAAACTCTTCTCGCGTCTAAAATCTTCCTATAAATCTTTTCTGGCTGGCTGAAGTAACGAGTGATTCACTTAATTTTCTCGGCTGATGTAAACCTACATTTTTTCCCCTATCTAAATTAGATTCTGACTTGCTGCAGATCTTGTTAGTAGCAACTTTACCGGTAGAAGGAATATCAAAATCAGAGTCGGAATCAATTAGCTGAAACTTTCTAAGTGGACTGACCGTTAACTTTGGAAACGGTTGTTTGCTGCAGTTTGTGATTACGGATTCTGGAACGTTTGAGACATTTGAGAGATTGTGCTTTCTTTTTCCTGATTCAGTAAGCGGGAATTTGGAACTGTTACTGACTGAATAGTGTTGTGTTGGAAGGGTCTCATCTGCATTTAGCAATAATAACAACCAGTGAATATGGGAATGATAAACAAGCACACATGACAGTAATTAGCATACTGGTTTAAGTTACGTCTGACTGCAAATTACTTTTATGGAATCTTATAAATCATAGAACTGGCACAAATACCATCCATTTTACGCAAAGTTAATCAACGTGGATATCTTTGTGATCTTTCTTGGATTACAAAGAATCACAAGTTGCTGCTAATGTAAGTGTTTATGTCTGAGCTAAATACATTTCAATATTCAAATATGAAAAATCATTGGTAATGATTACAACTTTCTAGTCTATATTAAGACCTAAGTAAGGGTGTATAATAACCGTCCAAAGGGGTTCTAACTTGTAAATTGTAGCCCAACAGCACCAATTCACTAAATACACCAGACATGCTACATTATCATAAAATTAACTAAATATATTACACAATGAAGTTATCAACGGTTACCCGTAAGTGGTTAGAACAAGAAGAAAAAAAGAGTCATACCAAACACACTGCTTGGATTCGAACCTTCGTTATTCATCTCAAACGAATAAAGTTATCCGGCTGCCTACTTGATAATCAGCATTACCAAAGTAACACTAGCACAACTTAAAGTTACCTACGAAAAACTGCTTATCAAAAGTTTTATATTTGCTAGTAATTCACTAACGAAATCAAATAGTAAGCAGTTTGGATAACAAACAGCAATGACAAAACAATCCCCTAATCATCAAATCAAATATCACCAAAATGAATTGAATATGTATTAATTACCTTCAGCATCATCATCATCATTAAAAAAGAATGCAGGTCTTCTTTTTTTATAAGCAATTGATTTCAAAGGGAATGAACAAATTCGCTGTTTTAATGGGAAAGAGGGTTCTGTTCGCACATAATGGATAATCAAATACGGGTCGGGTTTGGGGTTATATGTCACAACACCTTAACCCGAGCGAGCACCATGATGATGAGTTTGGGTTATGACTGTAGAGGTGCGATTTGTACCAAAATCAAAAAATGAATTAAATAAACTTTAAAGATTTTATTACATTTACCTCCTTTTGAAATGGGCATGATTGCCCATTTGTGTTTAAATAAATAACTTAAGCATGTTTTTCGAACATTAGATTGTTTTTAAAGAAAACTTATATTTAATTTTTAAATATAAATGAGGTGTTACGCTCGAGAATTTATTTCGTTGTTTTGGGTCTTTTCAAAGCGATTCAGATAACACGAAATTGTTTACCGCGCCCGCCAGCCTCGCCGCCTGGTTGCTTACCGTTTGACCAGTGGCGATCACTGCTTTGCCACCTAATCCCTTTTTCCTTTAACTTTTTCCTTTTGTTCATTTCTCACCCTTGTTATTTATTATACACTAATCCCTCTCTTGTTTATACTTTCAAGTTTCAAATGTGGATAGCTTTATAAGAACAAACGCGCAAACTAGTTCTATGCCTTTAACTATACTATTCCTTTGAATTAATAAGTGATATTCAAAGTTAAACCTCATATTAGTAATTTAAAATTTTTCAAAGATCAAAACATTCCTTAGAGGTATTATTTTTTTAAAGGACAATTATCTATCTCATATGTCTTACACATGAATTGAACCCACAATATTGGTTGGAGAGTTTCTCACACAATAAGAGGTATAATTAAGACACAAACCCTTTGGTTTTACTTGAGCATATTCCTAAGTCAATCAATTAAAGAGTTTTACGTTGATAAAAGAACTAACTTGTATGTAGCCCAACGGAAAAGAACATACCATAGGCATGATTTATAGCTACTATGAAGCCAATAGACAAAAAAGAGGTATAGATATGACTACTAGTAATGGTGACCCAACCTTTTTGGGGTTATCCAAACACATGACCCTAAGCGGTCTTAAGGCGACCCCACTGCAACAAAAAACAAACCCCACAAAATCAACTAAATAAAACTCTCACATAAACCAAATGCAATCATTCGGTCTCCGGGAGGATCGAATCGAGCAAAGTGGCTGGAGGGTGGGGGTGGGTTTGGGGGAATCGTCCACCAAGTAGGCCGACCCAAGGTTGAGTCTCCATTATGACTAATCTAGTTCATCCCCCGTCCCATCTTCAAACATAGTATTAAAATCAATTTATGTTAACATCTTAAATTATGAAGCCTTTAACTACTCTTATATCATCTTAACATCTCAAATTATGTCACAAAATTTAAGCAAATTTCAGTCACATGATAAGAAGTATATATGTCATTTAATTGTTCATAGAACTCAAACAAAGAAAAAGATCATCTACTTTTAATCTACATTACTTTGAAACTACTTTTTAGTATTTGTTACCAAAGTGTGAAAAACCAAAACTTAAATAAAATACTAACTTCATTTTTTCAATCGGGTCATCTTCTTGACCCACTTATAATTTACAACCCAAGTATGACCCGAAGCATAACTGACGTAGTTTAAGGTCATGTTTGATCAACGACCACCAATAACTGCACAAATTAACCTCCAACATAAACCAGTAATAAACTTGAACCTAACATTGAAGACCAAATGAATTGACTATATTATGTAGTGTCACACAAATACATGTCTTGCTTAGTTAGAAATGCATGTCTACTTAATTTGTTTATCGGTTTGAATGAAATTGTACATTATACTGTGTTTATTTTTTTTCTTATACGCGTAAAAACAATTTGTACACTCGATGATTTAATGTCTTGGGTCCGCCCTGTTTACAAATTACAACCCAAGTATGTTTAAAGGTCATGTTTGATCAACAACCACCAATAACTGCATAAATTAACATAAACCAATAATAAACTTAAACCTAATATTGAAGACCAAATGAGTTGACTATATGCATTGATTTAACCTTCAAAGTTTAATCACCCCAGTTAGTATACGGGAGGTATGACATAATAGGTCCTTCTACTCTTTCCTTTTATTCATTTCTCACCCATTTCTATTATAAAGTTTTAAAACGTGTTTATGATAAAATAATACTATCACTTATGAAACCTTACTGAGTTTTTTTTAACATGATGAGTCGTTCTAACCCGTGGGATGCACACGGGCTCTATCTAAATGTTCATAGCGTATTGTTCAGCACTAATTTTCGTCATGTTTGAAACTCTCACTTTTTGATCATGGACGGATTTCGTTGGTCAATAAGTTTCTAAATCGTGATGTTGTTACCACAACTTTTGTTAGCATGGCATGAAAACTGTTAGGTTTCGTTATTTTGTCACTTCTAATTGAGGTCGAGTAAAAAACTCAAAATGATATTCAGGTTTTATAGTCTTCAAGACCAAGGGATGTCTTGCAAGTTTATCGTGATAGTATTTAATCCCGTGTGTTGCACACAGTTTGGTCTGATTGTTCCTCGTTTAATTTTCGGCACTAATTTTGGTTATGTTTGAAGGTGAGCGTTTTTGTTGGTACTGTATTCACTACTTATGGTTGGTTATACGAAAATGTTAAAATTGGGATATTGAAAAGCGTCGGTCACTACTTATGGTTGGTTATACTTGAACTTATATAGAAAATATGTTTGTGATATAAAGTGTATTCGAACGTTCTCCACAAGACTCATAATGGCGGCAACTATAGCACCTATGCAAGAGTAAAAACCATTACAACTAACCACATGAACTTTCACAACAACTAAAAGAAAAGTATAAGCAAATAAGAATTGTGAGTAAACATAGGTTGGTTATAATCAATCTTATCATATCTATCAAAAGGAAGATATACACAATATCTAAGATGCATATTTATTTTGTAGGCTATTAAGTTCAAGTATACATGTTCCTAAGATTTAATATATCAACTACTGTGTTTAAGTGTTAAACCATCCACATGACTGGCAACATAAAAGAAGGAAAAATTATTGTACCGATTCTTTAACTGTTTAAAACATTAGCATAAGCAAATTAAGGGCTCACGTCAATGAATGGCCCAGTCCTAATAAAAATAACCCGATCGAGTAACCAAACGATAATAAACGGTTATGTGATATAACCCTTTGACCTAACCCCACACACATTCTCTCACCGAAGTTTTCTTATCTCAAACTCATCTCCTTCATCAAACGATCTACATCATCATCTATCATAATAACCGAGTACACCAACAATCTCCCGCATCATTTTTTGTTGAATCGAAACACAATCACATATTTGGTATCTTTTAAGCGTAGCTTCAAGGTCTCTAGATGAGGTCTCGAGTAGGTGTCTTATTTTTTGTGTTTCAATTAAACGAAATAAAGAAGGAAATATAATTGTTATGATTTTCTCCTTACTTTTTCTGATATTAAGGAAGTATGTCTTCTAAAAGATCTGTGATGATTGATTTGTTCAACTAAAAATAATCTTCAAAAGATTAGAAGCAAAGTTGAACTTTTTATGAGATATTGTATGTTTTTCGTCTCTTGTTTGTTCGATCTAGGTAGTTGATTTTTGGTTGTGTGTTTTGGGGTGTGGACTATGTGTAACACCCCGAAAACACGGTCTAGCGGAAGCATACGAGCCATTGGGTGCTACAATCTTGGTATCATAACATAAAGTATAAAGAATGGTTTTTATTCCATTTATTTAGAATAAGATTCATTAATTGAAAACCAAAAGTTTACATTAATGAAAGTAGTGCGGAAATAGGCTCAAAAGATAATTAAAGCGGTCTCGTTTATTCATCAGAGTTTCCTATGACCATGCCCCTTGCCAAGCGTCTTCCAAAAGTGAGCTATCGCCTTAAACATGAGAACACATGCTAAAAGGTCAGCTTACACTGGTGAGTTCATAGAGTTTCGTTACAAAATGTAGTAGTGGACCTGATAGAGTTTAATTGCTATGTGCGACTAAGGCAGATATATAATACACATACCGGTCAACAATCAATCCAATCAATAATCAATCCAATCAATAATCAATCCAATACATGTGAGACTCTAGCCAGGCACCACGCTATAGCAAAGTTTAGAACAACGCTACCCTGGTCTAGGTCGGATATAGATGTCTATTCTTAGCTAGGCATCGCGTTATAGCATAAGAATGTTACCCTAGTCCAAGTCAACAACTGTCGCATGTCTAACCTTTCCTAGTCAGCACATTTAGCAATTCAAAAGAGTAGTGGCAGGTCTAAGAAATAGTTTGTATTCACATAAACACGTCAAACATTAAATCACCAAATCAAATATACCAAACAACAATAATATTCACATATCCAGTTATAGTTTGTTAAAAATGACATGTATTCTCCCCCAAAATAGTTATGAAAACTTTAGAAAAGAAGGGCTATGAAACTCACCTTAGCCACAATAATGCACTATTCACTATTGACAAGACTGACATCTAAAGCTAATCTCCACGGCATCAAGAAGAACGTACGGCGAGTACGATAGAATAGAAGTGACACAACCTAGTGCGTATACAATTATCTCAAAATACGGATCATATGATAAAGAAATCAAGAGAAAGTATTGTGTTGTAGTTTTCGTGGATCATTCATGTTATTACTTCCAAAAAGTCCATTATCGTTCCCAAAAGTTTATAATTAGTATCTCAAAAGTTTAGTTTTAACGTTTCGTGTGGTGGTATAGATCATAGACGCGACGCACAACTCACGCGAAAAGTGAGAAGATGTCGGCACAGTCGAGGCACACTAACCAGAACGCACACCAAAAAGGAAATGACATCGACAACGTCAAGAAATACTGACAATACTCAAGCTAGTTAAAGACTCGGAAATGACGACGACTATTAAATACAAATAGGATAACTTGTTTCCCCATAATCCCGAATGTACACGTTAACAATAAAAAATAAGTTTCCGTTTATCACTTAACTAATGAAGATGTCACATTTGTTATTCGTAATTTATACAAGTTTATAATAAAATACTTCATATAAAGTATATTGAGTAGTGTACTATAAGTACACATTTGTTTACCCAACACTCCTCAACCTATTATGTCTCTAATAAGTTATCTTATCCAAATAACCGTTTTCAAGTAGTTTATAGAGGTTAATCATGTATTTATAAAACACAAGTTAGTATTGTAGTAAAACACGAATTATTATCGTAGTTAATAAGAGTTTTTAATAAATAAAACCCTATTTGTCGACAATATATATCTAAACATCTCGCCACTAGTTACTATGAGAAAATGGAATATTTAAGCATATCGCGAAACAAATATATTAAACTCATTTTCCGAGTCTAATATAGTATTCTCGTTCAGTACAAAACGTTTAGCGTACTTATAATCAACATGACTCGTCATAAATTTGTTATTCCAAACTTTATAATTCGTATCAAGTCTTGTAAGTTATAACGTATACATAATATCCGTTATTAATTATCAATAATAGTTTATCGTACCGTTTTATATGTATATATACATATGTATATAGTTAACTCGTAAGCATATATTATTTAAACATTTCATTAGTATTCGTTAATTCATTTTGATAACCAATTAGGACCCATATACTCGTATCGTGTCTAATTCATGTAATACTCGCTACTACTTCCGACTTATACCATAGGTAAGTAATATATAAGGATGAACACCCGTCTCAAACCCGAAACCAATAAAAACCACAAGTCAAACATCATCTCATGCTAATAATCTTACCTTTTTTAATTATTCCATTTTCCATTTCTTAGTTTTGATGTTCCTCTATAATGGCAATTTATAATCCCTTAATAATCAACTAGCAGGGTACCCGCGCGTTGCAGCGGCGGGTACCCTGAAATAAAATTTTCCGATGAATCATGTATTTTAGTTTATTATGTTCTTTCTGACAATAAATTTATAGATATCAAGAATTTTATTTAGCCCGTGCCCGTTCGGGCTCAAGCCCGTTTGACCCACTCCTGTTCGGGCTTGAGCCCGTTTGGCCTATGCCTGTTCGGGCTCAAGCCCATTTTCCCGTGGCCCGTTGCCCGTTCGGGCTTTAAAATTTGTATAATGTGCTTTATTATTTGTATTAGTGACATTTAATTGAGGCTACCCGCGCGTTTCGGTGGCAGGTACCCCGATATAAAATTTTCAAGTGAATCATGTATTTTAGTTTATTTTGTTCTTTTTAACAATAAATTAACGGATTTAAAGATTTTCGTTTAGCCCGTGCCCGTTCGGGCTCGAGCCCGTTTGGCCAGCGCCCATTCGGGCTCAAGCCCATTTGGCATGTTGCCCTTTCGAGCTTGAATATTATTTGTATTAGTGACATTTAATGTTGGAATTTTGTTTAATTTGGTTGTACAATATGCTTAATAATTTGTATTTATTATGTTAAGGGTGTTTTAATAACTGTATTAATTGTATTTATTGATCCGTTAATTAATTGACTATATTAAATAGCATTAATGTGGTGTTTTGTTTTTTTAAATATGTGCATTAAAGTGGTGTACGCTATGCTTCTTGTCTTGTACATCTGAAAATTATGTGCATTAAAGTGTTGTACATTATGCTTCTTTTCTTAATTATATGAATTACTAATTATAGTAACATGTGTAGGCTTACATTTTTAAGACTTCCTTTTATAGGAAGTCCTAAATACATTATAATGTAGTATAGATAACTTACATATAATTATCTCGTCACATATTTCCCATTTTAGTTCATTATCTACTAGCAGGGTACCCGCGCGATGCAACGACGGATACACTGTGACTATAGTTTGTGGCAAGCAAATTTTGTTCTGTTACATGTTTTTTTAACAATAACCATACAAATAATGATAATTTAAATAAAAAAACTTCGCGAATCATGCAACCAACCAACCATCTCGACTCATGAAATCAAATAAGTACGCAACCTCGTGAATTATCAAACCAATTAATGACCAAAAATTCTCAATATCATGAAGCATAAGGATCTCGAGACGAAACGTGATCTTGAAAAATAACTCCTAACCAATCAAATAGCACAAAGGTATCCCAAAAAGATAGTCAAACCCTGTAAAAATTATTAGTCCAAATCCAAAATTTATGTCAAAAATTTATAGCCCAAAACAACCTTATAACATAAAATAAAATTAGCTAACCATAAACTAACCATATTTTCGGATTAAAAAATGCTACTAGCCCAAATTAACAACCCTACTTTTATAAGTATATTAATACCAAGAAACAACTAACCCTAATAACTTTTTAAACAATCACATAACCCCATCTCTCTTCATTTCACCGTCATATCAACACTTCCATCCTTATTTCTCCATTCATCACAAACTTCTCCAACCTTATAACTCCAAAATTGTAGCCTCTTAACACAAACTTTCTTCTTCTCTTTCTATTTAGTTCGAACTCAAACTCATAAAAATCACCACCTCTAATTCAATCTGTTAAAGATAACCAAGCACTCAAACACACTCCATGACTTTTGGTCTCGTTAGTAGTGTCCCAAGATTTTGGTATCAAGATCTTTGTAACAGGAAAAAGTCTTGGGTAGGCTTGACTTAGATGTTTTGTTTCTTTTAAAAATCAATGATGGGTTTGATGTTCAAGCTAAGAATAATATTTTAAGATTTGTATAAGAGATAAAACAACTTGAGATCATTTTTTTTTTAATGTTGTGAAGCTTTTATTAGTTGGGATTGTGAGATGGGGAGTGGTTTGATCTTGTTGCTCGCTGTAGACAATAAGTTTGATTTGTCTTTTTCTTTTTTTCTTTCTTTTTTTTTTCATTGGACTTTCTTGTACTTATGATAGTCTTGGTTAAACCCACTTGGTTCGGTTATCTTGTGGTAACTCGAGTTTAAGTGGTTAGTCTCACAAAATATTCGGGACTTATCAGTTGAAGAGACGAACCCTTCGTTAATTTTTGGAGCCGACCGACCAAGTTTGACCTCATGCGGGCACATCGGCGACCAAACCGATCGATCACAAATTAAGGGATTTATTTTTAGTCTTGAACTTATTAAACGATTTGATTGTACATTGGGGTTAAAGCGTTTGTATATTTTGTTGAAGAGGTGAATTAAATGGTGTATTAATTGTATGTGTTATAACATTTTTTTTAGTTTTATTTGTGCTATATTTGTGTGTACATTGTGCTTAGTGATTTGTATTATTGGTGAAGTGGTGTATTAATTGTAAATAAGAAATAGTGTTTTAAAATGAGAATTATTTGTGCTTAACATGCTTGTAATTTATGTTTGATGAGTTGTATTTGCTTAAAATTGTATTAATGGTTGTCTTAAAATATTAATTAGGAGAGAAGGTCATCCATGCTTTATAAGTAGTATAGATACCGGTCACCACTTATTTATTTCGATATTATTTATTATCATTGTTTAATGATTTATAACTAGTTACCGCGTCTAATCCAAGTATTACCCGTCGAGACCCGCCAACAATCTACTAATTCAAATACGCTCTAGTGTGACCGACACAATCAACGCAACTCAGTTTGCATGACATTTACAACAAATACCCACACGGGTCATTCGACCCATCCCAACGCGAGGTTGACCCGACTTATTGAGTCTCTTAACTCAAAACAGAAAATGAATTTACACATGAATCCTTAACTGACCTAAAATCAAAGAAGTCAAACCCTGGTAAATTTTCTGTCCCGACCCGAACCATTCACGCATCCAAAAACAGAAATAATCAACCCACAATTTAATCGAATACATCTCTTGCCATATGTTAATAGTCACAATTATTATTTTTATCTCATTCACACGATTTTGAATTAGTACCATGAATACGAAATTAAATCAAGACCCACGAAATCACTTCTCCATTTGGTATAAACTCGTTTCACCACACGAAAATTAACACTATCGTTGTTAAATCTTGTTTTTAACAAAAGTTTTCCATTCGAGTTTTCATAAATTATATTTCCTTCTCGTTTCCATTTTATACCCACGAAGCTTAACACCAAAATATTAGATTTAGGGCGCGTGAGGGTGTTTGAACACAAGAGTGTTATGAAAATAGAACCACGGCATCCCGATCTACAAGATGGGATGGGTGGTGTAGTTAGAGGGGGTCGCCGGAATTTTTGACGGCACCGGAACCCTAAAATGAGGTGGCCGGATTTTCTAGAGTGAGAAAGGAGAGATATGTGTGTGTTTTTATAGAGAGAGAAATAGATGTGTGAAACGGGAGAAGTGTGAGAATGAGTGGTTTTTTATAGTCCTAGGAGGGACTAGTCTTGTACAATAGAAACCATAGGGGTGGTTAAGTAACTTATCGCAAGGACCCTAAGTGAAATTTTATAAAACTTTCGATATACGGAGTATTTGATTTGGGGCTCATTTTGACTAGCGAACGAAAGATTAGTGACCCGAGAGTTACGCCATTGCTCTTAAAAATGATATATAATACGACTCGCATTGCTCTAATCGATGATTCTCCAATTATAACGCATTCGAGGAATTTACGAGTTGTCACACTATGATTGTTGGTCTTGATGTTGTTCTTCTTCTTTTCGTTTTGTATTTTTGGTTTGGACTAATGATGTTACAACACTGAAGTCAACTTGTGAATCATCAAAGATTTGAAAGCAAGCTTAAATCTGAGATCATTTTTTTCCTGTATTCGAGTCTTTCTTGTTGTTTGTTTTGGTTGATGGTCGATGTATTGTTGTGGCGGCTGAATATAATGGCGACATCGGTGTGGTGTGGTAATATAATAACCCCGTAATTTTCTAAGTCATTAACTAATCTTAAACACGAAGTATTCTATTATAAAGGTTATTTAACCATTTTCACGTGTAAAATTTTTGTTTATTTAAACGATACAATAACGAAGGACATTCGTCAACCAACTATGTGACGTGACTCACATACCAATATAACTATGTATATGTCATTAATATGTCAAGTAAAACATTTCTATTTGATTTTGTCACCATACGTTATTCCTTTTTAACGTATCATTTAAACGTATTTACGAAACGGATTTATATATAATCAATACTCCCAACGGTTATTTTAATACATTCTTATGCTCCACAAAGTACTAAAAAAATGCAAACATTATGTTTCTTCACTTCCTATATTTCTTTTATTAAAATTACTTAAACTATATTTAATTACTTTAGTTATTTAGTAACTAAGCAATATCTATTTTAACACCCAATACACTCACGAAATACATTTTATATAAAAACCACACACAATTTTCCCCTTTTTCTACCATTAGCCGTCCCCCCTTTGTAATAGTAAGCTAGATAATTTGTTTTTTTTTCATTAAACCATACCCATGTTACTTAAAACTTGACCATGACTTTATTAAACATCAAACCAACACTTGGACCATGGTGTAGATGGGTAAAGTAGGAGACAATGAGATGACAACACACATCCCTCCCTCTCTTTGCTTGTTCGGCCAACTAATCCCAAAAGCACCAACATACTCATTTTTTTTAATTCCTAGACCTACACTAGTCCAATAAACAATTAACATGAGCCATACTTCATCTCACTATAAAAGGAGGGCATGTGATTCATTCATACACTTGCAAAAACTAGAAACACACTCACTCACTCACTTAAATTTCGGCCAAGGAAAGGGAAAAGAAAAGATTGGGTTTTGCTAGTTCAAGAGGTTACTAGGCCTCATTTGGGTTAATAGTTAAGCCACTAAGGGTTTAAGAGGTTGGATGGGGAAAGTTAGTGTTCACCGTCTTCACATACACTTCCTAATTACTAGTAAGTCATCACACCATTTTTATAAACTTTACACACTTTACTTATGTGTTGATTTCATTACTAGTGCTAAGCTTCATGATTTACATACACATTAGTATCACCATGTACATGTTTGTGAGATTTTATAACTAAAATGAGTTATAACTAGTTACCATGGCATAAACTTACTTTTTATAATGAACATACAAGTTACTTTCTAATCTTGATGAGATTGTAGAAAATGACACTTTACAAATGACTAGTGAGTATTTTTAGTTAACTAGTTTTGGTGATTACTTGATTTATGATGAATTGAATTTATCATATTGCTAAGCATGTTGTTAAATCACTATCGGATTGTTGGAAAAATTGGTGGAAGAGCTGGGATTAAATTTGAAATTGTTGAACGAATTTGGATATTAGAAAACTAGCATATGCGTTTTGACACTAATTAAATAGAGGTTGTTTCATACGACTTAAAACAGAAAAATCGGTGGCTTTTTTGTAAGATTAAACTATATAAATAGGAAATAGACTTTATAACGTAAACGTGGTCGCTTGAACGGGTTAAAACGAAGAAGATACGTTAGTTTAAGTTACGCGACTAATTTTCTGGAAATATACTTGCTGTTAGAACTTTTCAAAGGGTAAACTGGACATTAAAAGTTAATTAGACTAGCTGAAACACTAATAATATGATAGTATACTTAGATACGAAACCGGGGATATAAAGAACTTAAGAAACGGAGCTAAAACGACCAAGATACGTTGAAATAAAGTTACGACGAAATCGATTGAGCTGAAGTTCAGTTCTAGACTTTTGTAGATCTTGTTCCATACTCCCTAAATCCACTGACTTGAGTCCCAAACTCTGAATAACCGCTGTTTTACAACTAGTTTTCCGAGGTCACTTAGTCATTTTGGAAACTTAATGAGATAAAAATTTCGACGTAAAACCCTATTTTCTCGTAAATAACTTAAAAGACAATAGTAACATGTTATAAAGTGCGTCGGAAAATTTTCCTTGATACATATTAACAAGACCACTACAACCCAATTACGAGAATTACTTGTTAAGACATTTAAAGTATAAATAACGACTATTAATAAAAATCATCGATGTAACTACATTTTCACAACAAAACTTTTATGCAAGCATGTATGGGTGATAAAACTTTTTATAAAATTGCATACACGACATTATCTTTCGAACCTAAGACATATTATTAATTTAGGTTGTGGTTGTAATTTCCGTGCCTCGATTTCCGTGCACATCATTCCAACTTGTGTTACTTTACTCAAGGTGAGTTCATAGCCCCATTTTTACTCTTTTTAATTGTTTTATAAACACCTTGGGGGAAAATACATGCTACCACTACTTTTTTTTTTATCACAATTGCTTGAAAACTGTATGTTTATCTGAATGTGTTATTGCCTAAGGACCTGCTTTGTGACTGAAAGTCCCTCACCATCATGAAGAACGCAAATATTGTGGATAGTACTATGGGGATTAACGACCCCATCTTTGTTATCGGAAATAACGGGGGCACACTATATTTGAATTTCAATAGGTAATTGGCAATTACCTCCTTGGGGGCAAATAACCACGTACATCAGTATTTGGATGTATGCAGTTGAGTCTTGGTGTCATGAGCTTAGGGCAATAACAACCATTTTCCATTATGGGCGTATAAAAACGTAGTCCATGTTTCCAAGACTTTGTACGCGATGCACTGTCGATTTTACAAACCGTTATATCTTGTGATTAACCATTTATTTGATTAAACCTATGAATTCACTCAACCGTTGCGTTGACTTTTTAGCATGTATTTTCAGGATAAAAAGGCGATAGCTAAATTCTAGAGGCGCTTGGGCATTAGCATGGCATGGTCATAGACGACTCTGATACATTATGGGGACCTCTTAAATTCTTCTATGAGCCTATATTTTCCGCACTAAAACAATGATGTAAACTTATTTTACTGCAATAAATGAAATATTTTAAAGAAAATCATTATCCTATACTTTGTGTTGTGATCCAATTGAGTAATGCCTAAGTGACATAATCTTTATTGTACCATTTTGGGATGTTACAGGTAACCCAAATGAAAGTGGTGTATTGCATTCTTTTTGGTTGTTATTTATAGGCGCCATAAAGAAATTGCACAATATTGTGATAAATGAAATTGCCCATATTGAATGCAAATATGGCAAGCGATGCCATTAATGTTGAGACCTTTGATAACCGCCCATTCAAGTTGACTTATTCAAAATTTCAAATTGATTTTGCATGGTACCTTTAGATGTTCAACATAAACGCCACCCATCAAAACCTTTCTATTTGTACTTTGCATGGAATTCATTCTTACATTAAACTAAAATTTGTTTCAATGGCAACTTTTGAAGCATTTCGTATTTCTTTCAATTTCACAACTAAAGGAAAGGAAAAATAAGTAATGGATATGCAAAATCACATTTATCATTAGTAATTGATTTTTATGATCTTGTTTGTTGTTTGTACTTCACATTTATTATAGGTATTGGGTCTTTGGCCTTTTGTTAGTATATCACATAAATATTTTTAAATGATAATATGCAAACTATTAAATTTTTATTTTCTCATCAAATTTCCAACTGTTTTTCCAAAAGAACGTAGTTTCACTTTTTTACAAAGTCAACTATGTTAGCTACACTTTTTTAACACGACTTACTTGACTTCAAACTGTATTTTGAATTCCAGTTGTGGTAACAACAACAGTAAACAACACAACGGCGAAAAAAATAGTGATGGGTACATGTTTCCCTTTTAGGTTAATAGATTTGTTTTAATGTCTGCAAGTATAAATAGTCTCGTTCTGTAAGTTGTCTAATATTACTTAAGAAGATGCTTAAATATAAAGCTAGTTTTTCATTGAGTTTCAAGATGATTATGAGCATGAAAATTTGATCATGAGCATTTCTTTTTTATTCCATCTGACAAATTACTAAAATTAGTTTTCTCGATGAATAACAAGTAAACCCGATAGTTTGCCAAACAGTTTATGGAAGATTGATCAATCCGTATACTCAATGAAATGCCCATAATTTACAATCTATAGCACAACTGTGGGAACTACACGATACACTTAACCGGGTTGCTCATATCGATTTCGAAAACCTCAAGGTTACTTCATTAGTTCACTCTTTTGAGTCTGCTGTCATGTGAAAAAGCATCACTATGGGTTTATTTTATCTGTCTAAACTTGGACTTTTAGAAAAAGCCATTGGTGAACACTTTCATATAAGTTTTTTAATGAAAGTTTATGAAAAACTTGTCGAGTGAGTTGAAAGTCAATAGTTGGACTCAAAAGCCATGTTTTATTATGTTCAATGATTTCATCAGAATGGAGAACATATGAATGCGAAGTAAAACTAGTTTATGATCTCGCATTACTAATAAGACTTTCCTAAGTCTATTTTTAACAGAATCATTTTCAGCCTTTGATCCAAATCTAATCATTTTCATCAAGAAGACAGTTTGACTTTATCGAGAAGTCAAAACTACTGTAAAATAACTTATACTACTTCAAATTTTAAAATGATTTAGAGCAGTTACATAGTAATTGAATCATCCAATTAAGGGAGTAGATCATACCTCGACAGTATATAAATAGTACTATTTGTTAATAGAAAAATAAAAACAATCGCCTTTTTGGAAGGTTTCGTCGTATATCGATGTTTATACGACTATCTTCATTGATGTTTCTCTATTGCGAGACCAACTGAGCGGAAAGATGATACTACACTGAAGTTGACATTTAATTTCAAACAGCGACACCAATTACACTCCAAACTTTTGACTCTTACATTAATATTGAACCGCACCATTGAGCCCGGTGATTGAACATCCAGCTCATTACTTCATTTGAAGACAGCATCATCCTTGGTTCAATCAGATGATGAGAAGCAGAGGCTAAGCACATTAAAACAATTATTAATGCATGGAAAACGTATGCCATGGTGAAAGAACATTTTGGTTGAGAAAAACATTAAAAAAACAAAATTGAAGAACAATGTAATGGAATACACAGTACAAATTAGATAATTCTTCATTTTTGGCTGAAGTGTTAACTACTACTATCTACGAAATCTAAAAAAAATAAAAATAAATAACTGAATAAAGATGATTACTAGAAAAACAGAGGAAGTACCAGTTAAGTTGTTTTCTCCTTTGACCACGTGACACGCGACTACTGCTTTGTGTGCCTGTAATAGTTACAGTTGCTTCATTCTCAGATATTTGTATCTTTGATGTAGAACCAGATGACCGAAGGTGAATCTGATCTTCCCCAACAATACGCAGACCTTTTAATTGAAAAATGCCCGTTGGAAGATAACTTATACCTGAACGTGTTATATCCAACTCTTTTAAACAGCCTAAACGTCCCATTTCCTCAGGTAACTTCATAATCTGACAACATTCAGCGAGATGTAAAGATATTAGACTTTTCATCTTACACATACTGTTCGGTAAATCCTGTAAAACCTTACAATCCAAAAGGATTAGCTTCTCTAAACATTGCAATCGCCCAAGATCCTCCGGTAACTTCTCAAGAAACCAACAAGATACAATCTCAAGCGATTTCAGTTGATTCAACATACAAATGCTGTCTGGAAGGATTTTAATATCTGTTGATGACAAATTTAGCTCCTCTAGAAATACTAACCGGTCTAGGTCCTTGGGTACTTCTGGAATACTTCCTTCAAATGTAAGCTTTCTCAAACATTCTAATCCACAAATGCTTCTTGAAAAACTCTCAAGGTTTATACAAGCACAAAGACCTATAGAAATTAGCTTTTCAAGATTTCCAAACGATGAAGCTGGATCTTCTGTATAATAACATAAAAGATGGAACTTTGGAGAATCATTGTCGAAGTACAACGGACAAACATCTGTGGATGTGGATTCTGCAATCAGATGTAACTCAGATAAACAACCAGCCTCAGCTGGTTGAGACCAATTGTCAAACACAAAAGACTTAAACCTCCCACAACACCTTAAGTCTATGAAGGTACGATTTCTCAGACATCCATCGGGAGCATTAATATCTACCAAATCATAACAATTTACAAGATTTAACCTTTCGAGATTTGGAGTGTCGAGATATTTGAGCTTTAGATTTTCAATAGGCATTTGAAGTTCTACCAAATCATTACAGCCTTTTATTATTAGCTCCTTAAGATTCGTAGTATTCCCGAGGTGAATGGTCTTCAATTGTGAATGACTCAGGTCGAGATATTCGAGCTTTCGATTTTCGACGGGGATTTGAAGTTCTACCAAATCATTACACCCTTTAAGTATAAGTGTCTCAAGATTCAGATTATTCCCGAGGTGAATGGTCTTCAACCGTGAATGACTCAAGTCGAGATATTTGAGCTTTAGATTTTCAACGGGCATTTGAAGTTCTACCAAATCATTACAGCCTTCGAGTATTAGCCTCTCAAGATTCGGAGTATTTCCGAAGCGAAGGCTCTTCAACTTTGAATGACTGAGATTGAGATATTCAAGCTTTAGACTTTCTGCAGGCATTTGAAGTTCAACCAAATCATTACAGCCTTTGAGTATTAGCTCTGTAAGATTCAGATTATTCCTGAGGTGAATGGTCTTCAACCGTGAATGACGATCAGGTCGAGATATTTGAGCTTTAGATTTTCAACGGGAATTTGAAGTTCTACCAAATCATTACACCAATCGAGTATAAGCATCTCAAGATTCGGAGTATTCTCGAGGTGAATGGTCTTCAAATGTGAATGACTCAGGTCGAGATATTTGAGCTTTAGATTTTTAAATGGCATTTGAAATTCTACCAAATCATTACACCATCCGAGAATAAGCCTCTCAAGATTCGTAGAATTCCCAAGGTGAATGGTCTTTAACTGTGAATGAGTGAGGTAGAGCTCTTCGAGCTTTAGACTTTCAGCAGGCATTTGAAATTCTACTAAATCACAACAGTCTCTGAGTTCTAGCTTCTTTAGATTCCGAGTGTTCCCGAGGTGGAGATTTTTCAAATTTGATTGACTCAGGTTGACCCATTCGAGCTTTGGACTTTCAGCAGGCATTTTAAGTTCTACCAAATCATAACAGCTTTCAAGTATTAGCGTCTTTAGATTTGGAGTATTCCCGAGGTGAATGTTTCTCAGCTTTGAATGACTGATGATGTGAAGATATTCGAGCTTTAAACTTTCAGCAGGCATTTGAAATTCTACCAAATTATGACAGCCATTGAGTTCTAGCGTCTTTCGATTCGAAGTATTCCCGAGGTGAAGGTTTGTAATCTTGTAGAATTGTTCGAGATTTAACTGGACAAGATTTGGAGTATTCCCAAGGTGAAGGTTTGTAATCTCGTAGAGTTGTTGGAGATTTAACTCGACAAGATTTGGAGTATTCCCGAGGTGAAGGTTTGTCAGTTTTGAATTAGTGAGGGTGAGATATTTGAGCTTTAGATGGTGAGCAGGCATATGAAGCTCTACGAAATCATAACAATGGGAAATAGTCAACTGCTCAAGATTTAGAGCCAACCTAAGGTCAAAGGTCCTCAACTTTGAAGTCCTGATTTTGAGGAACCTGAGGTTATTTAGAACCTAACATAAGAAAAGACAATTAATAATGTTGCAATGACAAACCAATAATGAATCATGAAAAACAACAATCTAACCATTATTCATTCTACCTTTTCTTCTCCATCTTCCCAAAGTTGAACAATATTGCTCCGTTCAATTTCAAGTTCAACAAGATAGTTTCCTTGAAATGTATTCGGTAAACTCGAAAAAGGAAAACCCCACCATCTCATAAATCGTAAGGAACTTGGAAGGTATTCGCTAACTTTATCAAATTCCCAAAGTTGAACAATATGCTCTTAGAATAATCCTTATAGAGATTTATATCAATAAATCTAAGATCCTTCATTTTGCTAGACCTTTTACGCAATTTCACTTTGAAATCCTCACCCGTGAATAAAAGTGTAGACATTTAGTTGCTTGGGTACCACGAAATCGAAAAAATAAAAACCCTTAATCTTTGTTGGAACCATAAATTTTCAAAGCCCAAAATCACTAAAAACATGATCAAATTGAGAGTGAATTAATGAATCTTTGAATGATTATTAGAGACGAATGGAATTTGGGAAAATTCCATTCAACACAATAATTTTGACATGTTTTTATAAGAGAAGTGGTGAACTTATTATTTTGAAATAATACTTAAAGACAATAATATTAAGAGGACCAAACCGAATAGCTTTCATTTTAGACCAAACTGAAAATTTTAAAATTATTGGACCAAAATTAAAATATCAAACAAACCACACGGACCAAAAATGTAGTTAACTCTCGTTTTGATTAAAGCATACTAACATGATTCTTACCAGGTCATTAGTCAATATATACTCAATTTCCTCATTAATCCACAATCGACTATGTCTTTGAGGTTCATCGGGATGTGACCGACGAACAATATTCCTACCCATTTCTTCTAAATGATCATGCATCCCCAAGGTCGACCAATATCAAATATTCCCTTCGATCTGTTTGAAATAGTTATAAGAGATTTCTATGAAATCCACGGCTTTCAAGCACTCTAATTGCATCTTCTTTGTCCCAACCTTTTAATGTGCATGCAACATCTAAGAATATTTATTTGTAATCATCCTCTAGACCATCAAAGCTTATTTCCAATCTTTCCATAGTTGCCTTTAATGGAATTTTTTAGTCTTTCTATGGCATTTATCCAATAAGGTTCACTTTGACCACAAAGAAACGAACCCAAAACTTTAATCGTTAAGGAAGACCAAAGATATTGTACAACTTGTCCCGATAGCTCTTCGTACCCTCGATTTGGAATCTCTCTTCCAAACGCATACCTACTAAAGAGGCAACTCGCTTCCGCTTGAGATAACAAAGTCACATTATGAATCAAGCTCACTCGGTGGGCTACGAGTACTTGTTCATCTCTTGTTGTAATTATGATTCTGCTTCCTGGC
This sequence comes from Chrysanthemum lavandulifolium, assembly GCA_022545495.1. Classification (NCBI taxonomy): domain Eukaryota; kingdom Viridiplantae; phylum Streptophyta; class Magnoliopsida; order Asterales; family Asteraceae; genus Chrysanthemum; species Chrysanthemum lavandulifolium. The sequence continues at coordinate 16,874,600 of CM040239.1, read as the reverse complement.
TTAAACCAATTACGGTCACCGGCTAACGCCTCAAGCTGGTCTTTATGATCAACGTCATCAAGAACAACAAGTACCTTTCTACCCCGCATCATCTTTTGCATCATACTTTTTCCGCCAGAAACACTACTTACTGTTATGTTTTGATCCTTTACAACATCTGAAAGTACTTGTTTCTGCAACTTGTTTAGGCCCTCCGAAGAGGTTTTTGAAACTTCCTTGACGTTTTCAATAAAGCTTTCACCTTCAAACTGAATGGATATCTGATCAAAAATAGCTCTTGCCAAAGTTGTCTTCCCTGCACCTCCCATCCCCCATATCCCTAGCATGCGAACATCACCAACACCAGGTTCTAAGGATGAAATTACTTTGTAAATCAATGCTTTTTCATAAGTTGGGTCTGAAAAAAAAAAAACCCTAAAAAGTATCTCTTTGGCGACGCAATACGATCATCCTTCCCTACGATTCTAACTACAACTGATATTAAACCTTTGAATTTTTATTGGGTTTGGTTAATATTCATTGGTTTATCTAACATCGTGGGTCGGTGATTTCCTCTTCATTGGTATTCTTTATTATATCATTATTGCGTCTAGTAGGTCTTGGCTTTCATTACTTATTCCATCTACGTAGGTCCATCTATTCATTAACGATTGGGTGGATTTTATTATTCAAGATTCGGATTGCTATATTATAATCGATTGCTATTTCTGTTTTCATGGGATAGCCGTATGTTCTTCATGCTTATAAACCCTAGTTTATGACTAGGGTTTAACAACAAACGTTGGGAGTACGTGGATTTGGTTTTTCCGATTGGTACTTGTTTGTGGGGTTTTGGTTCGGTTGGTTGAGGGTTTAAGAGGCTAGGGATGGAAAAAGGTTTCTTTAACAAGAATAGTGCTCGTAAGGGCACCAGAGATGTGGGGTCTTCTACTAGTTTGGCCGATCAAACTAGTGGTTCGCAAATTATTGATGCACCATCTAACTTGGCCGATCAAGTTGGGGTGCATAAGGATGATGAACTTGTTGCGTTTGAATCTGACGATGATGATGGGAGTATTGGTCAAGACGAGGCTTGTTGATCATATTGAATGTGATGGGGTGATAACGTGAATAAGCTTAAGGATAAGGTTGTTTTGGATGATTTGGAGCAAAGCCATGATACACCGCTCGATTCGGCCTCTAATGTTTCACAACCTAGTGTGGAGCAATTGATTGCTAATGCGCATCGAACTTTGATGAAGCAATGAATAAAATTGTGATGATATTGCTAAGATGGCTTCATCTTCGATGTGAACAATTCGAGTGGTATTGGGTTTCAATCTAAGTCTAATGGTACTAAAGTTTATTCAAGAAATACTCCTCGTCGAGTTTTGATGTGGCTATGCAATCCCGGATGTATGGTACTAATCATTGTGTTACCGATCCTAATGCACCCAAGGTTGTTACTACTAGTGGTAATGGAGTTAAGTCGGTTTCTTCGCGGTGTTGCTTCTAATGAATCCGAAACACGTATCTAATTTTCTGAGGCTAGAATGCGAAAAAGAAGAACGATGTCGACCTTCATCCCAATGAAAGTGGTGGAAGAGGTGAACATGAGGTTTGAGAATACTCTCACGGATACTTCTTGGTCAACGCCTTGCTTTCCTGTTGTTGACTATTATGTTCGCAATACGTGGGCTAAGTATGGTTTACAAAAGGTTATGATGAATGCTAAGGATTCTTCTTCTTCAAGTTTAATTCGAATAAAGGCGTTGATGATGTTCTTGATAATGGTCCTTGGTTGATTCGTAATGTTCCTATTATTCTTAAACCTTGGACATTGAACACCAACTTGCTTAAAGAGGATTTGACTAACATTCCGTGTGGGTTAAATTCCATGATGCCTTTAGCTATGTTTTCGATGACGGGCTCGGTCTTCTTGCTACATTGATTGGTACGCCCAAAAGGTTAGATGCTTTTACTAGTCAAATGTGCAAAGAATCTTGGGGCGTAGTAGTTTTGCTAGGTGTATCATTGAAGTGAAGTCGGATGAGGTTCTTAGGGACGACCCTCACCATCGAGATTCCTTTACTTGATGGTGCGGGTTCGACTATTGAGAAGATCCGTGTTGAATATGAATGGAAACCGCCTAGATGTGAGAAATGTGTATTGGACATACTTTGGTGGATTGTCCTAAGGTTGTGATTCCGATCGCTCAACCTCATAAGGACGTAAGTGATGGTTTTCGGGATGTTAACAATAAAGAAGGAAAACAAGTTGGGCGAATCCGGTCGAGGAGGTTCTACTAAATCATGGTGGGCAAGCATTTTGAATATCGGCCCAAAAGCCTCCTCCTGAACCCAAGAAAGTAAATGTCTGTGAATACGATGGCTTTAATGTGGCTAGTTCGAGTGGAACCGGGATCAATCGTCCTAATCGATGATGCTCTTAATATGGACGATACGAGATGTGGATAATGGTCGTACAATGGAGGTTAATGAGATGAGTCGATTAAGGCGGTTATACATCACATGTTCCGCCATTGAGTGATTCAATGGGAACAATAGATGTTGGTTCTACTCCATAGTTGAGAAAATTGGTAAGCTTGAAAACTAATTATTGATGGGAAAGTTACTCTTGTGGATGATGATGGTCAACCTATTCCGTCTACCTCTTCTATTAAGAGAGCTAACCCTTTTCTAAAGTGGGAGAGATTGAGGTGTCGATTCAAAGATGAGGTTGTTGCTAACCCATTTGATGAGTCTCTAATATATTTAGCGGTGGCGTGAGTTTGAAGATGACTATGATGAATATGACTTGATGACTATGCAAAGCGGGTTCGTGATCTTCACGAATTTGGATAACTTTAATGCCATGTATGGCACAAAGTTTCAAGGTCCTAGGAAGTAATCTTATTTCGTTGTGTCATTTGTTATCATTTGAGTAGTGGTTTGTTTTCTTGTTTAGAAAATAGGAAGTATCTTGTTATGTAAGCTCTATGCCTATGTAACGGGTTGATATATGGGATTTCACTCATATACATTGTACTTAAACGTTTTTTTGGTTAATATATTTACCAGGGTGCAGGATTACTCCCCTTTACCCAAAAAAAAAAGGATGAAATTACTTTGTCTACACGGGTCTCCATGCCTATTAAATTTCCATCACTGCTCGATTTGATGAAACGTAACTCTAGTGAAATCTCTTCAACGATTTTATGTATGAACTTAGCATCATGCCTATATGTTAAAGAAAGATTCATTTATCTTGTGATCTTCCGAATATTTTTTAAATCTATAATACTGACATACAATCGTACATGAACTAAATGGTGATATAAGTATATATGATTTGTAATAAGTAGTGAATGAATAAAAGATGTGTTTGTACCCGTTGAAACCCGTTGCGTCTACCAGGATAAAAGAAAAGAGCCACTTGTTCATGGTAACAAACCATACACATGAAGTCATGAACTTTCCAATTAGGACCTTTTTCCTGCGACGCTTTTCAAGTAGCGTCCTAATAGACTATCTAATATGACGGGTTAGTATATAGGTCCTATCATCATGGAACTTAATAGGACATTTCATGTTTAGGTCATATTAGATGAGTTTTATATGACACTTACTTATTTTAGTCACATTATGATACAACATAATCGACATTTGATATGTAGGTCCTATTATCTTAATTTTATAGGACTCTTGGTAGTAGGGTCATATTATATATAGTCCAATACGACACATGTATATCGTCCTCTTAAATTCGATTTTATAGGACACTTATATGATGTGGTCTTATAATGACGAAATTTAATAGGACACTTCATTTGTAGGTCTTATCAAATATGTTTTATAGGACACTTGTCTATTTGGGTCTTATTATAAAATAAAACCTAACATGACACTTGATACATGTGTCCCATCACATTCGACTTGATATTATATGTCATGTTCACGTTTTAAAGACATGTAATAATGTAGGTCATGTTACGTTATTTTTTATTGAATGATATGTGATACTTCATTGTTTAATTAGTCTTTGTAGTCGTAGTACATATAAGATCGATTCAATGTATTTGAAATTCGTAGGTCCTCGAAGATGTCAATTCTTATAGTCGACCAAAGGTCCATCGCCATGGTTAACGAAAAAGGTTGGTAAAGTATATTTAGAATTGACTCGATTACATCCCAATATCTAATATGACATGTGATCTATAAGTTACGTTACAATGTTATTGTCTATATTATTCAGTATTACATTCACAACAATGGATCATAAATTTGGTTATCTATATTTAAGGGCTCGAACTTAAGCCAAGTTTCGATCTTTGAATTTTATAATCATGTCAAGCTCAACCTCAAGGTTGTAAGGTAACCACCAGAGATCGGTTGGGTTGCAATTTTTTTATTGCGGTCACTAGAGTGTTACATGCCCCAAGTTACAAAGAAAATAACAAACCCACAACTTTTATGAAGGGGAGGGCTTTATGTGATTTAAGTTTGTGCAATTGTTAAACAAACCGACGTTGCTGGATCTAGCACATGTAGGTTGAACACAAGCCGTGATCCCCAAATAATCCTTTGAACCAAACGATAAAGAAACGCAATACACCAAAGAAATCAAATGATTAATGAACTAGAGGGTATGGATCCATTAAGAAGAAAAAAAATAAAAAGAATGAGCAATGTTTTCAATCACACATTTTAAATTTATAAAAAAAAATTTCATGAAAGATGCATCATTTTATGTAGATGCATTTAAAATGTGCGATTGTGGTTATTTCTCGTTCTTTTCATTTTACTTTTATTTTTTATTTGATTTTTACTCTAATGAACTAAATATATAGATTTTCACCTTCATTTAATTTAAAGTTAATAATTTATACTCTTTTAATTTAAAATTTAATATAGATTAATTTTTCATTCCCCCTAATTTTTTCAAGTCCTCCCGCCCCTTGGTTTTCACCAAATCAAAACCCTTTCAGTTCCTCAAATCCCCATTCATATTTTTCCTTCTCCTCTCAAGCTCCCATCAAATAACCCGAACCACCGAACAAAAACCTGGTTAGTTATTAAGTTCTGGTACTTTTCTTCTCCAATAATGTTTAATAACCTGTAACTTGACCCTTTCCTCATCATAATTCAATTGCATTTATTCCCACCATTGGACTTTTCTCAGCGCTTCAAAACCAATTGTTTTCTTCGTAACACACACTGGTACATTTTTTTCTTTAACAATACACTATTTTGTAACTACCTTAACTCTTATTCAAAAGTTTCATTTTTTTAATAATATATTTTTTAAGTTCTTAATAATGATTGCTCAATTCAGTTTCAGTCTTATGAAATTGGTTATTCAAGTTGCTTATAGGTCGTACATTAGTGATTGTTCATTTGTGATTTATATGAAGTTTTTGATGATATGCCTAACAAGTGTTTGATGATATGCCTAACAAGCGTATGCTATTTTTCTTAAATTTATCTTTTTGTTTTAATTAGTTTTGCGATGTTTTTTGAGGCTATTGGTGTCGTTTTCATTTCTATTTTTTTATGTTGTTGCTGATTGAATGTATGGTATCATTGGTATGCATATTTATGAACATTTGTGATTATGGTTATATAAATGACATATTTAAGTGATTGATAGATATTGTTTAGTACCTATCCTTGCTTAAATAATTTTTGCTGATTGGATTTTGAACACAAAACTCTAATCCAGTAATGTCTTTGTGACTTATTGATAGCAAGTTGGAGTGTACGATGTGAGTATTGACTAAAATAGATTTAAAGTACCATTTTATACTCCATTTACAACTGCCCTTCACAATAAAATCAGCAAATGTAGCTGCAACATTTATTCTTGCTTGATATACATCTCTTTTCTGCCACCAGTGGTTTCGTCTTGTTATTTGAATACATTATTGGAACAACACAAGTTAATAATAATGGATAACACGCAGAAGCAGGAAAGTTGCAGCAAAATGTGCAAAACTTTGGAACTTCAGTAGATGGCATGTAGACGACGGAGGAAGACAGATATGTACTTAACTAAAAGCTTTTTACCTGATGCTGCCTGCGAGAGTTACCCGCACAACAATTTTCCAAAGAATGAAAAAATTACACCGTTAGCCTCTCTCTCTTTATGCACCAGTTATTTGATATTTGCTCTATCTCTTTCTTAATACTTTAGTACAGTGGTATTTCACGTCTTTCCAAAGACACCCGATGATTAATGTTATAACACCCGTAAAATGATTCATATTAGAGTAAATCCTTTGAGTATTTATCAGAAAAATATGCAATCCCAAACACACCGTAAATGTATAGTTGCATTTTTTAGTCATAGCATTTTCAGTAAAATTGTGTCATTGGTATACGTTACTGTGTTACTGTCATTAGTTCTAAATGAGCATCGTCTCTTGCGTCAGGCCCAATATATACACATCAAGTTTGGCATTTTTGGCTCTCATTTCATATGTGGTTTGTGTTCCTGATAGAGAAAGTAGGAAGAAATGTGCCCAGGTAGAAATAAAAAAAAGTTGAACCACCATCAGGAACCATATTAGTATGCACACGTCTAACTTAGAAATACTCCTGTGGCATGCGAGTATTATATGCAACTAGTTCTCGATAGAACCTTTAAATTTGACGTAACAGGATCAATACCATTCGTTTAGCACATATATACTTTTGAGTTAAGAATTTTGTTTTTAATTGGCGACTTTGGCGACTTGCAGGTTACTCATTCTTACGAGGCAAGCGGCTATTGGTTTATTTCTAACATGGAGTATCTTGCGTCCCTATATGGACGCTATTTTATGACGATTGTCGATGTCTGTGAAGTATAGTTAAGCGTTATCATGCCTCATGGACCGCCTTCCCAAGCTCTGTCCATCAAGAGGTCTCTGCTCTTATTGTTGTTCTAACAGAGTTTTATGCGGACGTGAACTAACCAGAAAGTAGTTATCTAATGCTTGTTTTGCACGTGAGGATGTTGCTTGAGGATCATCTACGACGACTCAAGATTATTTTCTTTTATTTTATTTATATTATATGCATGCATGTAACAAAATTTGGTATACTTTATTTTAGATACTGTTAACTTTTTGTGTATGGTGTTAACTAAATCATGTGTAAAACCTTCCTTGTGTAATGGTCTTAGGAAATGACATGTTTGGATCTGCAATGAATCTTTGGACTTTATATAATTTTAGATTCATTAATCGTCTCATATATTTGTGTCTCAAATAGTGTTCAATGAGAACGTGAAGCGTCATAAAAGTAATGGAAAAAGCGTCTTATTAATGTGTCATGTTAGGACACCAAATTTGGTCGTAACAATCTTTTTAGGACATTTTTATTTGTACTAAAATGCTTACATAGATATGCAATTCATCCTATGAGATCATCTTTAAGGACTCATAAATATGTCTCAAAAGAAAGTAATAGGTAAAGATGTATTATAACACCTTAAAGCATCCTATTAAGTGTCTTATTACGACACTATTTGCATCCTAGAAAACATTTTAATACGACTGTTTTAGTTGTTTCATAATATGCTGCTTTTTAGGATTTTTAAATGTGTCCTAATACCATTCTACACCTAATACAACGCCTTCTTATGTGACACTTATAGTGTTGGTCCTATAATGTTAAAGGTCCTATAAACTAGACAAATAAGACACTTCTGGGCGTCCTATAAAATCTGTTTTTTTGTAGTCATAGAGGACCAGCGAGTTTGAATGTAAAGACAAAAGAGAGCAAAATAATTCTCTATCACTCACATTTAAAATTTCTAAAAAGTTGATTAACATGACTTGGTAGTGTTATAACTTATAAATGTAAATTCCATACATGTGGTAAATACAAATACAAATGACAAATGACCACCGCTAACGCTTCCTTCTCTATAGTCTATACCCTTATAAAAAAGAATAATATAGTTATATAGGTGAAAACTTATCTGTGGTTTCAAATTCATAGCACGGATTGTAAGTTTCACGACAGTGTGTTAAAGAATGACGAACCATATCCTCTAAGAGGTTGTTTGCTAAAAACATTATTTGACTGGGTGGTTTTGAGATGAAACATAACCTAACTCCCCACCCTTCCAAAAAATATACTAATATTGCATAGATATGATGAAGAAATTTACTTACCCATTAGCAATGCTTTTTAACTCAAACCCAGCCAAATCAGATGCTTCTTTCAAAGCCTCACTCCATTTCCTTGTATCTTCTTCCTCTTTATGTTTTGCAAATGCATCTCCAACTGACCCAGTTTGTTTGCGTACTTCAGTGGGCTCCACATCATAGAACACGGGATAAGCAGTATGCCAAAAACTTTTCTGGCATTCCATAATCTTAACAAGCTCTTCCAAGCACCAAGATGAAGAAGCATAGTTTTTGGAGAAAACAATAATGTAAAATTTCGAGTCTTCAATGGCCTTAATAAGCTCGTCACTGATCATCTTCCCTTGCTTTATTTCCTCATCATCTTTGTAAGTTTCAATACCTTTTTGTGTAAGAGCATGATACAGATGATCAACAAAGTTCTTTCGAGTGTCTTCGCCTCTAAAGCTTAAGAAGACATCATACTTAAAGCTCTTTTCAATGGATGAAACTGATGTAGAAGCCATTGAAAGAGTGTGTTTGTATGTATAAATTATGCAATGAGAAACAAACTGGTGTTACACGTTTGGGGATAGATCAGAAACTAACAGAAAAACAGATCTGGTCAACGCTAATCTTCAGTTTTGATCCCTTACCTTTTTTCTTCTTATCCACTTCGAGTCCCTTAACTTTTCAGCTAACTAGCTGCAATTGTTATTATTTAAGTGTAAATAATAAACTTTTAAGCATGGTTGTTAAGATCTCGATTTTGATTTTAGGATCTTACGATAAGGTCCCGGTCATGACCATATGATCTTAAGATCTAATCGGATCCGATTTCACTTTTCTCGAATTGCAAACTGAAAAACTACAAATTTATGGATTGTGTTTTATAGAATCTAAAAAGCAACATGTTAATCTCCTTAAACATTATATATTCATAATTTAGGACAAAGACTATTAAGATAATGGCATTATAGTAGGATCTTGGGATCCCAATCTAATCTTACGATCTCGATCTTAAAAAAATGAAAACGATCCTAAGTAGGATCCTGATTTTGAAAATTAAAATTAACCAAATGACTATGTCCTATTGTTACCCTATGTGTGAGAATGTTCCCCAATCAAAATGGTTGCAAGTTCAAGTCCTGCTTAAGACATTGTGAGATAGTTACTTGGCTTTAAAAAAAAAACTTTTAAGTAAATACAAGTGTTAATGAACAATGTACACCATACAGTTACTTTTATCAGTTTATCTTTCACATGTTAACACCACATTTATTATATTTTTGAATTAGTGTAATTGTCGGCGCAAAAATAGACAACTACCTCGGAAAATATTATTTAAATATTATCCTCTAAAACTACAAGCAACCTTTTTTTTTTAAATAAATAAAAAATAAAATAAAAAACTGCACTTTATGACATGTAAGAAGATCCTTTCTGTTTTCAGGAAATTCTTTTAAAAATGTCGATCGAGCGAGTTCTAACCGCTACTTACTTGATTAACAGATTTTTTTTCATCTATGCTAAATGGAAAATCACCTTGTGAACTTATATATGAAAAATGCCTTCACTCTATCATTTAAGGGTTTTTGGTTACTTGTGTTTTGCTACTATTCTTAATTCTTCGGGTACCCATGCGTTAAGTTGGATTAGCCAAATTATGATTATATCATGTGTCTTACACTAATAGTAGAGGTGGAAATTTGAGACCCATTGGTTAAACATGGGTCTAGTTGGGTAAATCTCTATTAGAGGCTCGGAGATGGGTCTAATTGTTTATTTGATAAAAAGTGCAATTATAAAATAATTTTAACCCAATGGGTTTAGGCAGGTCTAGCGGGTCAAATTTATTTTTATTTTATTTTATTTATATTTTTTCACTTTCTTCATATTTTACTAATAAAAAGTAAAAAAAGAAAAAAAAAAAAGAAAAACTTTTTTTGAAAACGACCATAACCCATTTAGATCCTGACCCATGTTTCTAGAAGACCCATCTAGACACGTGACGCATTTAAACCCAAACTCATCTAGACCCGTGAAGCGACCCGATTCACCTATTTTGCCACCTCTAACACAATTTGTTGTGTAAATTAACAGATTTTTTAACCCCTATGTCAACTCTGCAGTCTTTGTTGGGTTTGTCAAATATGTTATGAAATCCAATTTAAGCTAAAAGACCTTGTATTCATCTCATCATGTACAAAGTTAATGCATTACTTTTTGACCAAATATAGAGTGTGAGATTTGTTGTTCTCTATGAAAGTGCGATATCATCATCAAATAGGTTTGCACACCACTGGCATGTTTTACAATGTCAGTGGTGTGCAAACATTTATAAAATGTAAATAATGATTAGTGGTGTTTGGATTCAAAATTAATGGTGTGGAAACCCACATAGCCTATAAGATATGGTATTGATTTACTTTATATTTTGTGGAGCAAAAAGATACAGAAACATTCAGAATACCGAGAAGAATTGGAAGAAAGTGAAGACTAAATATGCCCATATACGTACATAAGCCGTGTACACAAGATGCCAAAAGTCAACATAAGTCAAAGACCACACATACAGCTTTGCTTGTTAACTGACATGCGCCGTATTTAGCATTAAATACGCACATGCAGAATTTCATGCAAGGGTACATAATGCGTGACATACGCTATATCCATGGTCGGTTTTGTAAAACTCTATACAAACAAACACATTCCACGAATTTTAGAATAGAACCATTCCGCCACTCGACTTTTAGGGTTTCCATAAGTATTTTCCATGACTTTTGGAGTTGCAACTCTTATGGATTGAAGAATCAAAGGCGTATAAACATTAGTCTTCTTTGGTTTGGCAATATTTTCTTCGTGAACATGTTTAGCGTACATGATATTTGTTTTTGTTTATTACTTTATGATATTATAGGCTAAATACCCTTAGATTTTGCCTAATTAAAAAGATTCTTTATTTTAATATGATTTGATTTACGTTTATTGATGTCTTGTTGGATAAATTATGTGTTTATCGATGAATTTTCTTGTCTTTAAGTTTATTAGCTAGATTTATTGTTGAGTAATAATCGTATCCTTATGTTTATTGCTTTAATCATAGTTATACATGACCATTGTTATCTGTGACTAGAGACGGACCAAATCCTAATGTTTAATCAAACATAATTAAAGCTCAAAGGTTGGTGCTTAATTACATGTAGATGACCATTCTCATGGAATTAGTGAATACTATAATCATTAGTTTCGCATAGCTAGATCACATGAATTGGTTGAAATCCTTAATGCATGATTGAGATAGTTAGCATTGATCATGACCATCTAGTCTAGATTACATTAGAAATCACCAACAAGATAATTAATAAACATTGCACTAATCAAGTTGTATGTAACACAGAGGGGAATGATAACTAGGTAAACACGCTTTTATATTTATATAGTAGAAACAAACTAAACACACTCATAATTTTCAACATTTAAATTCTTATTTGAATAAACCAAAGAATTTACTGGAATTTTTTGCGGAATAACAATCCCATTTGAATATAATTCAGGTGTTCTCTTTTTCACTCAAGCTAAAACCAAAGTTATAGTTTGGAAGTAAACTAGGTGAATGCTTTTTGAGTTACATAACAAGAGTAATGCTCTTGAATTTGTATCACATTAATTGCAAGAGTTAGCATTTACTCCACTATAAACATTCACTTATATAGGTAGGGAATTAGGTTTTCCTAAAAGGTATAATAGATGCGTATCTTGCATTCGATGATCACGTAAATAGTGCACTAAATAATTCTACTTTAGGTAAGAGATAAACTCTTCTTTAGGGAACACTATTTACAACTTTTGTACTAGTTTACCAACTCTTTGAAAGGTTTTGAGACGCCTATGAAGACTTACTTTATCCACTTTTGCTTTTAGGGTTTTCCCGCCACTTGACTTTTGCATACTTATTCGAAGTATCTTTGTTTAAGTGAGAACAAGGATATTGAAGTATTGTCAAACCTAACTAACATGAACATCTTCTTTTGGTTCTTGTACATCAGCCGATGAACCGCCTCATCACTGAAGTGAAAACTCTTCGTCTTTACAGAACCCTATAGATGTTATGAGAAGTATTTAGGCTATTTTGTGTTCAAACTAATTAGAGATCATCGAGACCTAATTGACCTAAGAACATTTTCAACAAATAATATGAAAACATATATTTTGGAAGAAAAGAAAAGAAAACAACTAGAATATCATACATTGATGTTGATACAATACAACGATAACCAAGAATGCAACTTTTATTTATTTTTTTCTTCTTATGTAAGAGTGTTCTTAACTCTATACTTTTGAAGAATATAACAATAAAAAAGCAAGAGCTTCAAGATTGAGATATTAAGTGTATATATTTGATATTAGATGACTCATATTCTTGGTATATTCTTGGAATTCAAAATGGACAATTAGTGTGCTCCGTTTTTAATAGGTTTAGGTGACTATTAAATATATCTACTAGTAACTTCAAAAATATTTAAGTTATATAATAAGTCTAAGTTTAATAAAAAAAATATGGGTTCACGGGTATTTTGAAAACTATATCCACGGGTATTTTAAAAACGGGTGTGACGGGTTTACCCACAATGGGTATACATTACCCACCACGCGCTGGTGGGTTCAGTTTTGCACCCTACGACCCACCCGTTGGTAAAAATTGACGGGGTTACCCACCCATCACGGTGCGGGTATCGGTGGGTTATGGATTTTTTCTCGCCCTTGGCATCCCTATTTTCTATTTATTTTGGCGGCGGAAAGATTGAATGCGATTGTAATAAAGCGGTGATAATTTTAGAGTGGTTAGAGTTGGCGCGAGTAATGTCACAGTTTCTCACTTACAATATGCGGACGACACTATATTTTTTGGTGAATGGAATAGAGAGAATGGTAAGTCTCTTATGTGCATCCTAAAGTGTTTTGAGGAAGTATCCGGATTAAGGGTAAGTTACAACAAAAGAAAGTTATATGGTATTGGGTCAATGAGTTGGAATTAATGGATATGGTTGTTTGGGTGGGGCAAGGTGTTGGGAGATTTCCTTTTACTTGGTTTTACCGATTAGGGAGAACATGAGGTAGATAAATGCATGATATCTTGTAGTAGAAAAGTTCATGAGTCGGTTGGCCGATTGGAAAGCTAAAACGATGTCGTTGGAGGGGTGTCTAACATTGGTTAAATCGGTTCTAGGTAGCTTGCCAATGTATTTTTTTCGATATTCTGCATGCCTTCGAGTGTTTTAAATCAAGTTGAGAGAATTAGAAAAAGAAAATTCTTTTGGAGTGGGGTTGGGGAGGGGAAAAAAGTGACTTGGGTCAAATAGGATTTGGTTCTAGCATCATATGGGGTGGGGGGGGGGGGGTTCAAACATTGGGTCATTGCGGGCTAAAAACATGGCTTTATTGGGAAAATGGTGGTGGAGGTCTAGAAAAAAGGGTGGGTGTTTAGGGTGATTAAAAGTATCTATGGTGTTAGTGGTGGGTTAAATGATAATAGGTAGTGGGTGGGTGGTGGGGGAATTGGTTTGGGTTGTGTCGGAATATTGTTAGGGTAGGGGAAGAGATAGACAAGTTAGGTGTAGAGTTTACTTCGTCATGTAGAGGGGTGTTGGGGAATGGGGGTGATATTAAGTTTTGGTCGGAAAAATTTTAAACTGTGATATAATAGAGTTAATTAAATCGATGGATCTGGTGCCTTTTAGATGTATTTAGGAAAACTCGATGTTTTTTTTCAAAATTAACACTATATCGAAAAATCCATAGGGGTCCCGGACCCCTCGAGAACTCTCCTGGTTCGCCTCTGGCGGATGATTGAAGGCTTGTGATAGACTTTCTAGGTCGTTTCATTTAGATAGGAATAAAGAAGATTGTGTGAGAGATAAGGGAATTGGGTGAATGGCTCGTGGCATTGGGAATGGGAATGGGGAAGGAGTATTAGGGGTAGAAAGTTTGTACAATACTAGTGTTGATCCCAACTGAGCAAACGATCTAATAGAAAATGACTAGTAACAAAAGCTTATTAAGTATTACGCGAATTTAACACTTAATCTTAAGAAGAAGAACAAGAAACATTCAACACCTCAATATTATTGATAATACGAATACTCTTACAGATTAGGTTTTGCAACCTTGAAGTGTATCGACCTTAGATATAAAACTTACGATATTTAACCTAACCTAGGATCTCCTTTTATAGGCTAAGGAGTCCTATACATTATACAATACGTAACCTACAAGATAAATATCTTTTCCATATTTATCTAATACAATAAACTAAACCAACTATACAAGACTAGCGGTGGTTACATATCAATATCCGTGGTTACATTATACTACTAGCACGTTATCTTCATCCGTGGTTACATCCTTCTCGTCCGTGGTTATATCCAACCTTGTCCGTGATTCCAAAGACTTAAAGTAATTCTTGATCCAAGGAACCTAAACCCAACAATCCTCCCCTAAACTTGATACATTCCAATGTAATTCTCAAGTTTTCTTTAAGCTCAAAACATCCGAATTGGAGGATGTAGCCAAACACTTACTAGCCTTAAGAATGTTCTCATACTTCAAGAACAAATTGTAAGCTTGACCATCATAGGTACTAACATCTTGATACAACCAAAGCTTCAACATCCGAGCAATTATTCTTGGATGCTTATTCAGTTGAGGATAACCACCTTCTACAAGCATATGAATAACCTTTCCGTAAACAATTAAAACATGAACTCCACAAGTTTGATATAAAAACCATCTAGTAACTTGACCATCATAGAGCCCTTGCCATTCGTGTTCATCATGAGTAGGTTCAAATAAAATCTTCAAATGATGATAAACCAGCCTCTCATGATAATAATTTGGATGTACTTCACCAAACTTGTTCTTGTAAAGTATCCAAAGATTCATCAAATCATCTCTATCAAAATATGAAGCATCTGTGAAAATTTATTATACTGTAAACTTCATTGTTGAGTCTTTGAATTTTCCAAACTCCTTCACTTCCAATTATGCTTAAACTCATAAGAAATGATTTGATTTTCATCTTCAACAACTTTCAATCTTTAGAATCGATGTCTCCACAACCTCGATTTTCTCTTTCTTTACTTTGAATCCACTCATCATCCTTTTTAATCCACTCTTCCTCCTTTTAGAATTCATTGATGTAAATCATCATGATTAATTCTCATACATCTCTCATAAATCTCAAAAATTCTTTCAAATGAACACCTACTAAGATTATCGAAACATGTATGCCCGAATTCTTAATAATCTTCATCAATACATTCCTCATCCGAGCAATACAAGGAGGTTTCTTTCTTACAACTTGCTTCTTTTCTTTATCGACCTTCCTTGCCAATGTACCCAAAAGTCTAGCTTTTTCCTCATCATCAAACAAAGCCCATTCTTGTGCAAGATACTCATCACTTATTAATTTAGAAGCTTCAAGATAGTTTTGTGATTCATACCATGTAGCTAACCATCTCGACTAGCTTCCTCTTCATCTTGCTTTCTTTTCACTAAAGTCGCTTGATCCTCAACTACAATATTTTAGCATACTCTTCATCATAAGCTTCTTGTTCTCGCTTTATTTTTAAACTTCAAGACAACCTCTTTACCTTTCCCAACATCGATTGAACCACTTTCTTCTTCAAAGGTTCACCAATAACTAGACTTTTAACTCGGGTTTGGTCATGAGATCGAATAGATAAAACAGTGCAATGATAGGTGTAGAAATAGATGAGGTTTTACTTAGATTTATCAAGGTACTTGCGACTTCTTTCTCAACTTCTTTAGACTTAGGTTGTGATTCGTAGAGAGTTGTGACAATAGTGGAAGTGGTTATGATAGCAGTGGGTATGATAAGAGTGGTATAATTGCTAAGTCCGAAACTCGCATCGGTGGTTACAAGAGTACTAACCATGGTTTCGCACTTACCATCGTTGTTATGTATCCTTCACTACATCTTCAACAACATTCTTCAAACATTCAAGAACCGCTTCATTCCCATCTTTATCGATACCAAAATTCATTATCTCCACTATCAACATCTTCATCCATAGTACATCAATGATATATCACCACCTCCCCGAATACATGCCTTCACCCTCCCTGCTTGGATACATCTTCCACATTCGTGAGCCGGAGAGAGTCCGCCTTCTTTTCTTTCTTCTCATAGCTTTCAAAACAAAGAACCCTGTGGCATCTTACTTTCTCCAAAACCAACACTCTGTGCTTCAATCTCCTAATATCTTTTCCTCGAAACACACCAACTTCTATAGACCAAATTGTAGCCTCCATTTTAGCACATTTAACCGTTAATTCATTTAAACGCTCAAGAATATCCTCCCACTTCGACTGTGTTAACCGGTCCGAGAGGTGGTTCATTGGAAAAGTCATCATGTACCAACTCGTGATCCGTCAATTCGCCAGTGTTCCAATCTATCCTCATCACTTGAGCCGTGTTAATCGCTCCAAGAGGTGAATCCTTGGATATAGTAAACATAGCATTAGACCTTGCCCGATCATCTATGCACTCAGAAGCAGCCCAAATTGGCTAGGATTCTCCACCGTGTTAAGTTCCAAAGAACTCTCCACATTAGGAGTTGCCAATGGTTGGGTCTTATTTATGTTTCCACTATCCCGACCAAAGATCTAAGCATGAATCAAGAGTGAAGCCCTTCCAATCATGTCACCTCCACTCCATGTGACAACCTCATGAACAACACCACTAACACTAGCCCGAGGTAGCTCGGTGCCCTTCCCTAGTCCTACTATAGGTGTAACAAGAGTTGGATATGACTATCGCTGGTCTGAGGTGTACTATCAAGTGGATATAGGAACAATAGGTTGAGACACAAGACCTTCATCAAACTCGGGATCAACAGCAAAGTAAGCATGTGAGGAAATAAAGGAACATCTCTAATTTGTACATTCTGTGGTCGATTCCTCATATGAGCAAAAACCTTAGGAAGCATATGATGTACTTCATACTCCCTAGTATGTTCAATGTGTTCCTCTATGTGATGTTCCACAATTAGTTGAACAAACCTAGGATACAAATAGTATTTACCCTTCTTCCTAATGTTTTGTACTAACCCTCATAAATCATCCTAGACCAATTAAACTTCCTTCCATCGATAAACAAATAATAGCAGAGTAATTTTTGAAGGAAAGTCATTAAAGCTCGTGGTCTTGTTACTCATACACATCAACAAAGTGTGAATCAAAACTTCCATTGTTGTGAAAACAAACTCTTAAAGAATTGTACCTTTTCACCTCTGTGTATATCCTAATCTCTAAACCAAAGAACAATCTCAACATCCGAAAGATTATCAACACCATCAAGATCATCAAACTTCAAAACTTCCCTAATGATTTCCTCAAGAATGTAAATAGCATGCTCATCCACGTTAGAACTAAACACCTCCACGCCATCAACCTCTTCAAGTGTAGCATTCCTCCGTAATTGATGTATGTAGGCTTTAAGAATGGTGGGTTTAATCATAAAGCATAGTGAATGGACCGTGAACTAGAAAATCTATCATTTGATGAAACCCTTCGATCGAGCATTCTTGGTGAGGATTGCAACTAAGTTATGTGAAGTGGAATACTTTTCATCCATTGTGAGTAATGATACGTACGGCTGGGTTTGTTTATGATTTGATTAGGGTTAAGGTTGAGCGCCAATTGGAAGTGGTTTGAGAATCAAATAAATGATCCGTCCGTGATTTGGGAGAGTGATATAGGTTTGCCAATGTTACCAAACAACCTGTAATATCCAAAACTAAGCACCATGCTATCCGCGGCCCAGAATCGCTATCCGCGGTTGAAACATACCATCACGGATACATTGGATCACTTCTTCCAAATGACCAAGAGATATAGCAAGTAAATCTGTCACAATAAGTAAGTTCTCACAAAATATGAAGGATTACATACATTTTTTAATAAACAACTAACACAAGCAACCAACACACCACCTCCTTATGCACACAAATCCTTCATACATGCAAGACACAAACACAAAACCAACACAGAGAATAAGGTTATTGTTGTCATGGTTAGAAAGAGCCAAAAGTGGTTCCAAAAGACCTATCCGTGGTTTGAACAGTAAGTCAATATGGTCAACTTCTAGAACTAATATCACCCAATGCCCAAGAAACTCATTAACTCTCCAACCATATTTAACCCGCCCTTATTTACTTCCATAACCCTAAACTCCACTTATAAAAGAACCCTTAATCTCATATAATGCACACACCAATCAAAATCAAAACCCTAATTACTCCAAAACCCCAATAATGAGCAGCCCAACCCAATCGCCTTTCATCGATGACAACACCTCCAACAACAAATAGCTCGAGAGATGGAAAAGAACTATTTGTCAAGCAATCCAAGCAAAGGAGAAAATAGTTTTCTTTAAGTTCGTATGTATCACCCTATGAAGATACTGCACGAAGAAACATCTTCCAAGGCAACAAGGCCACCGTGTCCAATCCATGGCGATTTGACATACCTCCACAAGAACCACGACCATTAAAATCCCCATTTCTTCCATCATCGGAAGATGATAGTGTGGTTAATCCAAGTGAAACTCCGAGACTCGATATCTCCTCTAAGAAGAGAACTTCAAACTCCAAACCTTCATCATCCCAACCCCAACCAACACCACGAAGAAGAAATCCACCACCCCAAAGGACGTAGAGGTGGTTCTCGGTCTTCTCGCACTGTGTTGTGGTGCTTCTTCACACATCGTAGGGAAGGAAAAGGAAGATGGAGTGATGCTTTTGGTGAAACCAAAGAGATGAATGTATGATATGACTATGTCCTTTGTGCTTCATCTATCGATTCATCTTCATCATCTTCGCTTTCATCCATCCATCCTTCCCATTTTGATCCTTAGTCGCTTCATCGCATCGGTCATGCATATCACAAATGCATATCCAAAGAATCATGCATATCCAACAACCGAGGATAGTATTAGGAAATCATGTATAAGTAGTCTTTAATTAGCACTTGAAGTTTCATTGTAAGTCGTAAGTCAGTAAACTGCTTTGATGAATGAATGAACAATTTAACTTCAAGACTTCTTTAGCTTCTATAATGACTTGTCTTTTATCCGCAAAATGGTTAGTAGAAACACGTAACAACTAGCGTGGTTTGAACAACACTATCGCTGGTTAGAAACAACACTATCGGTGGATAGAAACAGAGATAGCAATACTAAGATTACATAATAACAAATCCAATACTTATACAAACCGATACAAAACAATTTGAGAGTTTAGAGATTAATCATTCCAATACTAACAACAAGATATCAAACCTCCCACATCAAAAGCTTTGGTGAGAAGATCAAGAACATTGAAATCGTGATGGATTTTTACCATTTGAATCAACCTTTCTCATTACAATCTCTAATCAAGTGATGTCTTATCTCAATATGTTTAGTTCTAGAATGTCAAACAGATTTTTAATAATGCAAATTGTACTATTATTATCAATGTAAATCTTAGTATGCATAAAATTGTACCCAAAATCCAAAGAATTGATTCGAATCCAAAGAACTTGACCACAACAACTAGCAAAGAGCCACATATTCAAATTTCGCTTGTAGAATTAGCCACAATAGTTTGCTTTTTACACCGCCAAGAAATTAATCTGCTTCCCAAGAACCGACATCCTCCAAGAGTAGACTTCCTATCCAAACTAGCTCCATTATAGTCACTATCGCAGTAGGCCACCAAATCAAAAGGGAATCCTTAGAGTACCAAAGGCCCAATTTAGGATGACCTTTCAAATATCTAAAGATCCTCTTAACAAGATTCATGTGCGAGGTATTTGGTGTGACTTGAAATCTTGCACACACACATACCGAGAACATAATATCCGCCTAGATGCAAGAAGATACATCAAAGATCCAATCATGGATCTTTACAACTTCAAATCAACTTTAGGACTTCCATCATCTCGTAGCATAGGTTTCTCGAGTCTCCATAGGTGTACTTGCACTCTTTACATCTCGAAACCCAAACTTCTTCAAAACATCTCGCTACATACTTGTCTTGACTAATGAAAATACCATCACCATTTGTTGAACTCAGATCCCTAAAATAAAGTGAGTTCTCCCATAGAACTCATCTAAACTTATCATGCATAAGTTTCTCAAAATCTCTGATAGTTCCTTGTTAGTAGAGCCAAAGATGATGTCATCTACATAAACCTCGAACCAATAAAATATCATCTTTGTGCTTTCTAATGAACAAAATTTTATCAATCGCCCCTCTTTAAACCCATTGTCCATCAAATAAGTAGACAGCATTCATACCATGCCCTAGAGCTCGATGTAGCCCATACATGGCCTTCTTCACCATGTAGACCTTATCGATGATCAGATCTTCAAAACCGTGAGGTCGACAAACATAAACCTCCTCATCAATTGTGCCATACAAAATGCACTTTTAACATCCATCCGATACAAAACAAAATTCTTGAATGAAGCATAAGCCAAAACAATCTAATAGCCTCTATCCTTGCAACTGGTGCAAACACTTCATCATAGTCCAAACCTTTAGTTTGTGTATATCCTTGAGCAACCAACCTTGATTTGTTTCTTACCACAATTCCTCTTTCATCCTCTTGTTTCGAACACCCATTTAGTCCCAATCGCCTCTTCCCATTAGAAGATCAACCAATGTCCAAACCTCTTGAAGTTTGAACCAAGAAGCTCCTCTTGCATTGATTCTACCCAAATTCTTCGATAAAGCTTCTTCCACTCTTTTGGGCTCCTTTTGAGACAGAAAACAAGCAAACAGCAATTTTGCAAATCTTTATGACTGCTTTTTTACGAAGAGATCTTACAAAGAACCCATGTTCGTGAAAGGGTTCAGTGTTCTTTACCATGCTTCTTGTTTGAACTGAGTATTCAAATTTCCAAGTATCTGCTCCTTGGGATGAATCTTGTGAATCTCGGTAGTAGTGATTGGACTTTCATTAATTACGCTTCCAAATTAGACAAATCAAGATCAAGAAATCATCCATGTCTTCATCATCGGTAGGAGTATCAATCTCTATCAAAGGAGGCATGGAAGGATCATGGATACTCCTCATCACCAAACACCGCCTTTTCATGTGGTCCAAAGAAAGTACTATCACCAAGACTTGTAGCCGGATTTCACTTGAACTATCATTGGTAGAAGTTGGCTTGTCAACAAGTTACGCTTGGCCTATCGCTTTTTCAGTAGGCTTAGCAAAGGTTTGCAGATCGCTTTTTCTTCTTTTCAATTTCTTCTACCGACACCGAGTTATCTATCAACAACTCATCCTTATCTTGATGATGATCAACATTGCCTCCATCTTTCAAGATTTCATCATCAAGTGGACTTTGCTTATTAATGATGGAAGGAATGTAACCGCCTTTCCACTTTTCAACTAAATAGAACTCGTTAGGAGAATCAACTTCCTTGGAAGTTGTTCCAAGATTAGAATCCTTTTGTGTACCGCATTAATATTAGTGGAAGTTCCCGCAATGATAGGCTCATAATTCATAGATTTGGTTAGCATATCAATGTTAAACAAACCATCCTGGTCCTTTGGTCTCAACACTAGAGTCTTTTCACCGAATTGAACATGTAAGTTCTCTTCAACAATTCTAGTCCTCCTATTGTATACTCTAAAGGCTTTGCTATTAGTGGAATGGCCTAAAAGTATCCATCATATGCTTTTTCTTGAAACTTGCCTAGGTAGTCTATGGTATTCAAGATGGTAACAGACACCCAAAAGGTTTTAGGAATGCAATCATTGGCTTCCTATCATGTAACAAATTCATAGGGGTCTAGTTATGAGGCTTCACTACCTTACTCGCTTTGCACATAACATGCAATTCCTACAGCCTTCATTTCAAAAGGTAGTTGGTAACTTAGACTCGACAACATGGTCCTAGCAACCTCAATTAGTGTTCTATTTTTCCTTTCACCACACCATTCTGTTGTGGTGTTCTAGCAACACTAAACCGCTTTCAATACCTTTAGCTACACGTAACCGATTCATCACATCATTCTTAAATTCGGCCCATTATCACATCCGATTACTTTGACCTTATGGTTTACTAGATTTTCTATCTTAGTAATGAAACTCTTAAGAATCTCACTAGTCTCACTCTTAGCGCATAAAAAGTATACCTAAGAAAATCTACTATAATCATCATGATAACTAGGCAATATCGCTTATGGTTCAAGCTTCTAACAAAGGTAGGTCCAAATAAGTCCATATGAAGCATAAACAAGGGTTGTGTTATGGTGTTTACGCTTTGGTCTTACAAGAAGCTCTATGTTGTTTTCCTTTTAATAGGCCACACAAAATCCTTACACTCAAAAACCTTAGAAGGTAACCCTCTCACTAAGTTTCCTTTACCGCTTTATTGATTGTTTTGTAATTGAGATGACCTAGTCTTCTATGCCACAATATTGACTCATCTACGATGCTTTAGCAAACAAACATAAGGACCTATTAGAAGAACATCTTTAAGATCAAAACAATATATATTTTCCTTCCTAGGTACCCTAAGTTGTATAAACTTCTCATCATGCATCTTAAACTCGTGAGACAACACCACACACCCGCTTCCCCAAAAGTACCCGCTTTTTCTTATCACACATTTGAGAAACACCGAATAAATTGTACTTAAGTCCTCATACCAAATAGACTTTTTCAAAGTCTAAATTTCCTGCTCGATTGTTCCTCTACCAAGTATCTTTCCTCCCTTGGATCATTGCCAAATGCTACATATCCTCCATCAAAAGCTTCAAAATCTTCCGTGTTGCTTCCATCCCAAGTCATGTGCCCAGAGCAACCACTATCAAAAACTCCTTTATCTTTTAGCTCGCTTTGAAGATTGCCCCGCACATAAAATTGCACAAGTTGTTCTTTGTGGACCCAAGCCAACATCGACTTGGGTCCGCCTGCATCAAAATATTCAAATTTCTTTAGGTCCATTGATGCACAGCTGACATGTGGTAAAGCCTTGGTCTTAGGCTTCCATTGCCAACTAGTCGAGGCCTTAACAAAGATAAAATGATTTCCAACCACCGTATCGCTTATCACCTTTGGAATTTTTAAAACTTATTTTGAATCAAGGTGATATTTTGCTTATCGCTGGTTTGATTCTCTTAGCCGTGTTTACATTTTGCTTAGCAAAGGTTGGAACCCATTTAGGTGCAAAGAATGACAATTGATTTTGTTTTCCCATTCTCATTAACACCGCCTAGGAATCAAGTTATCGTTAGGATGAGGGTTTGATTTTCTTGAAAAGTTTTGATGATTTACCCTCCTCTAATGATTCCAAACTGGTGGTCTATTTTTATGACAATTTCTCCGTAAGTGCTCAAAACTACCACGCTTATAACAAGATTTCTTGATACATTGAAACTCATCACCTAACTGTTAGAAATTAGACCATTTAAGCTTCTTTGATTACCCCTAGGTTTATATAGTTTCATCTGCTCCTAGGTATTTCCTCACTCTACTACTTTCTTGGTAACTTTAGCTCCAAATCTAGGTACAAGGTTGACTTGCCGAGAATAAACTTTCTTAACTTTCTCTATCTCTTCGACTTAGTTGATTCAGCCTATCATCCTCGTAGTCCGATTCCCAATCTTCTATTATGGGAGCATCGATGACATATCGTAACTTATCTTAGGTGTTTCATTTTATTTATCTCTTCTACAGTTTGTTAAAACTAAATTCACTACTAAATGACTGCTTCTTTAGTGTGGTGCATGTTTCATCAAAGAGGTGGTGGCATATTATTGTATCCAAGACCGTAACCATCTTTGAACAGCTTTTGACCTATTGGCTTATTTACTAGATCGAAGCATATTGTGTTTTGGCAACCCTAACAACATGTGTTTCTTTTTCATCTAGGGCCTTTTGTTTTACACTCTTGCCTCGCTAGTTTATCTTTAAGCATTTTAATCTTCTATCTTTAAGATCAATTTCACCACCTAGTATATTGATCTTTTCTACATATTCAA
The DNA here is from genome assembly GCA_022545495.1 of Chrysanthemum lavandulifolium. NCBI lineage: Eukaryota > Viridiplantae > Streptophyta > Magnoliopsida > Asterales > Asteraceae > Chrysanthemum > Chrysanthemum lavandulifolium. The sequence goes on along the minus strand of CM040239.1, from coordinate 16,850,441 downwards.
ACTCACATTTAATACATAATTTTAGCTTCTTCCACACCCTCTAGACCAACTCTATAACCTAAGTTATCTAGAGTCAATCTTTCTACTTCTTTCCTCATACTCAGTGATAGCTTTTTGAGATTCTAAGTTATCATAACATGATTTAAAAGAACAAGTAGATGTTTTAGAATCATTAGATACCCTTTAATCGAACCGTAAGATGAAGCATAGGCCATTAGAGCAAAGTTATGTTCTTTTGAAGCTTCACTAGCAAGAAAAGTCGCATTTGGACCTTCTTCAACTGATCACCCAACCATAATCACCAATCCCATCTTGAGCAACCAAAGTCAAGCAAAGCAGTTCTTCCGTTGTCTTCTTAATGCCTTCAATTCTTTTAGAGCTCGACATTCCCTAGCAAAGTGCCCTTTCTTCTTGCGCTAAAGCACTCCATCTTGCTTTTGTCGAATCCAGCCTCCTTTGACCATCATACTTAACCTGCCTTCCACCCTCCTCATAAACTTCCTTGCTTGGAGAGTCAACATTGCCATTTGCCATTGAAGATTAATCTCTTCAAGATCATCGTGATCAATTTGATCCGATCTTGATTCAAAACAAGAACACCGTAGTTAAATCACCGTAAAAGCACAGATTGCACCATCACTGACATTATCACTAACAGTGGTATTGTTTGCAATAGCCGTGGTTATACCATAAACAGCAGTGGATACATCTTGTGGGCTCTTGTTATTAGTGGATACAAAAGCAATGTTTTGATTAGTAGAAGATGTGTTAGCAAAATTATTCTCAGACTCATAAACCTTCAAGTTGTTGAAGAGATTGTCTAGAGTCATCGTAGGAAAATCCTCCTTATTTCTCCACACAATTGTATGAATATCCCATTCAGATGATAAACTCCTAATGAACTTCAAATTAATATCTTCTTGAAGAAACTTGTAATCCACCGACTTCAGCTTGATCGATAAGTTTTGAAGTCTATTATATGTGCCATCAAGTTTTCTCCACTAAGAGCAGTGAAGGTTTCAAATTGATGCTTGAGCATATTCATCCTTGACTTCTTAGTAGCTTCATTACCAAAGAAACCTTAATTCAAGAGCATCCAATAATTCTTTAGCGCCTCATATTGATCAAAGTCCAAGGCAAACTCATTAGGTATTCCCATGGAGAAATATCGTGAGCTTTGATCTCCATTTTCCTTTAGCTTTATCAGTTCACTAACAATAGCTATCTCTAGACCATCCTCACCCTTCTTAGGAAGAGTGTCTCCTTTTCAACGACATCCCGTAGAGCATAATCAATCATACCAATGTATTGCCTCATTCGCATCCTCCGATTTGATACTCACCATGCTCGAGCATGGGTACTTTAGAAGCAACCACCATGTGAGTTTCACGACATCTTAGTATTCTTAGAGTAGAACTTAAACGAACTTCTTCTTGATTTACGCTTCTAGATCACAAGCTCGATACCACTTGTTGATCCCAAATGAGCAAATGATCTAATATAGAAACCGACTAGTAACAAAAGCTTATTAAGTATTACGCGAATTTAACACTTAATCTTAAGAAGAAGAATAGTAAACATTCAACACCTCAATATTATTGATAATACGAATACTTTTACAAGATTAGGGTTTTGCAACCTTGAAGTGTATCGACCTTAGATATAAAACTTACGATATCTAACCTAACCTAGGATCTCCTTTATAGGCTAAGGAGTCCTATAAATTATACAATACGTGAACCTACAAGATAAATATCTTTTCCATATTTATCTAATACAATAAACTAAACCAACTATACAAGACTAGCGGTGGTTACATATCAATATCCGTGGTTACACTATACTACTAGCCGCGGTTATCTTCATCCGTGGTTACATCCTTCTGTCCGTGGTTATATCCAACCTATCCGTGATTCCAGCACTTAAAGTAATTCTTGATCCAAGGAACCTAAAACCCAACAACTCGAACTTTTATGAAATGAGATTTTACGTAAATAATTATAACCGTATTTTAAAGAAATAACAAATTTATAGAGCCTTAGCTTTACATCTTGCCTCTTTTCAAATCTCGCCTAAGGCCTTTAAAACATTGTGAACGCCATAATATCATATCATTGATATCATAATTAACAAAATCTAATAACGTTATATTTTGTATGCACATTCATTTTTTGGTGCAAAGGGTGAAAATTTATATTAATATCAACACAAATTACAAGATATATGACATTCACTAGTTAGACATTCCCAACCGTAGGCAATACATGAATCACTATACTATCTCGATATCGACATGCCTATGCTAAAGTTCGCACGCTTGTATATATATGACACGCAAAACGAACCGATAATAGAGCGGTCGCTTTAAGGTAATTTACATTACATGTTTTATTATTGTCTTCATTTATCACAAAAAAATTGCTAAATATTCTCTCTTACCTAATGTTTTTCCCAAGTACTCTATTAACAATGGTTCAAAATCGCTCGTCTGCACTTCCAATTCAAAGACACCTATTGATCGAAACATTATCAATGAAGTGAAAGATATTTTGGATACATCAAGTGATTTGGTCAAAACATTTAAGAGCACGTGATCGCTACATGTAAGACATCGAGCAAAATATTAGAATAAAGCTCGTGGCAAAGTGGTGCAAGAGTGGACGCAATACAATCTTCCAACCGTCGACGAGGTTGCCGGAATTATTGTAGGCGACTTGGATGCATGCACGTAAGATAGGGACATTGTGATAGAAAAGTATGGTGAAGGTTTGCAACAGATCAACATTTTTCATCCTTTGTACCTTCCCTTGCAATACCCTTTGTTGATGCCTTCTGCAAGAAGATGGGTATTATTTAGAATACCACGAGAAATAAATCAGACAACCGCAACTAAAAGAATGAAAAACAAGCATTATGCGTGAGTGGTTTTCCTATCGACACAGGACCGCCGGAATACGTAGAATTTATTCATACGCTGGAGGTCGTTTGTTCCAACAATTTCTTGTGGATGACTTCGCCATGGTCGAGAGAGTGTATGTTTTCCATCGCTCCAAACAGCCTAAACTAAGGTGTGATACGATAAAATGTGCGCCAAAGCATCGCATCAGAAATACCGACCGTCCACGGTTGGAAAGCCTATCATTTTGCCTTCTTCTTTCACCGGCGGACCAAGGTACATGCAAAGAAAATTATATGGATGCCATGGCATTGTGTAGGTGGTATGGTTGTCCGATTTGTTTATACCGATCACATGCAACCCTAAATGGCCGAGATTGAAAGATATACGCGGAGCATAAGCTTTCATCCGCAGATCAACTCGATGTGTATCTCGAGTTTCTAAAAGAAACTCGATCACCGACGAAGGATATCAAAGAGTTGCGTTTGTTCGGACGTTTTCAAGGTGTATGTTCTTTATTTATAGGCCACACCACATTCATCAAAATTGTAGTCTTATACTAAATGTGTATAATTAGAATTACAATCGATATTATGTTTATTTGAACAATATTGTGCAGCTTGAATACACCGTTGAATTTCAAAAAAGAGGGCTTCCACACGCACATGTTTATTTGTTTCTACATAAGGATGACAAACTGCCAAACCCCGAACATATTGACAAACAAATATCCGCTGAGATACTAGACCAAAATGAGGATCCCAATCTGCACAAGTTAGTTTCGATTTTATGATGCATGGCCCATGTGGTGTTGACGACCCAAATCGAGTTTGCATGGACGATGGTAAATGTACCAAACACTTCCCTAAAAGGTTTATGCAACACACCTGTTGACTCGGAAAGCTACCCCAGATATAAGACGTGATAACGGGATCCATGTTGTTAAGAGTGGACATAAGTTGCACAACGGTTTTGTTATTCCTATAACGCTATGTTATTGAAACGTTATCAATGCCACATCAATGTTGAATGGTGCAATCAAAGCGGATCAATAAAATATTTGTTTAAATACATAAAGGGTTATGGTACACAAAAGTTACTAAAGTTTACAAAAATTTGTCCTAAGGTAATTTAGTTTCATTTTGTTCATCCGTGTTATCGAACTTTGAAACTTTGTTCACTCGTGTAATCGAACTTATAAAAGTGAATGTTCGTGTTATTGAACTTTGAATTTTGTTCACTCAGTTATTGAACTTATCAAAAATATACATCCAAGTTACTCGGACTAACACCGAATTTTCAAAGTGTATGCTTACCGAAAGTTTAGTAACCTAACCGAACAAAATGAAACTATATTACCTTAGGACAAATTTTTGTAAACTTTAGTAACTTTTATGTACCATAACCCATACATAAACAAAGGTCCCGATAGAGTATCAAAGACAAGTTGTATGAACCAAAGAATAATCAAGACCGCAATGTAATGATAAACTTGTTGACGAGATTAAGGCGTTTTATGATTGTAGGTACCTATCTGCTTGTGAAGCTTCTTGGAGAATATTTAGATTTGAGATACATTATAGAAAACCAAATGTTGAACGTCTCTCATTTCATCTCGAGGCGACCGGCCAGGTTGTATTTGGTGAGAACTCGACCTTGAAACCGTTATTCACAAACCAACGGTTGGTGCTTCTATGTTCGAATCATGGATGCATATGAACGAAATGTATCCATCGCAAGGGACTTAACATATGTTGAGTTTCCTACAAAATTTGTATGGAATTTACAAAAGAACGTGACACATAGGAAGAAACAATATGCAATTGGTAGAATTCATCATGTGCCAATCTCAAGAAAGTGAAGGTTACTATTGTCGGATGCTACTAAATTGTAACACCCCAAAATGACTCAATGAAGCATACAAGTATTCGGTGCTACTAAATTGGTATCACAACATAAGCATAGAACAATTGGTTTTTCATCAATAAACTTTTATTCATTCTTAAAACAATGTTTACATTATTGATTAGTGCGGAAAATGGCCCATTATAAATGAGTGGTCTCAATACATAAATCGAGTCGCTCTATGACCATGCCATGCCTTTGCCTTGCGCCCAAAGATAAGCTATCAACTCAAAACACAAGATACATGCTAAAGGGGTCGACTTATTACCGGTGAGTTCATAGATTTATTTAAAAGGGATTTCAAGACACTGCTTCAAATTTGGTTTTTATGATCATTACGCCTTGCATAATGTCATAAAGTTTATGGTTTCAATTCATAAAAGGATTTCTTAAAGAGATTTCATTAGTGGACCATAAGTAGGGTATATGTACATTACAACGAATATAATGTCATATATTGAATCTATTACGCTTAGCACTAAGTTCATGCAACCGGCTACGACGGTTTATGTTTGCACCGTGAAGTCATACAAATAAGGAGCCCATGGCAGTGTTTATCCCAATACGCTCGGTCCCGACATGCTATATGTTTCGCCTTGACCCAAGCGGGTCAACGAACAGGAAGTCACTCCCAATAGATCTATTTATAACATTCGCTTCCTAGGTGAATTGACTGTTCATGAAAGCGGCAATTTGGGATCTAAAGACTTAGGCTAAGTGCGTAATATTCTAGGTCAAAGGTTTTGGTGTGGTCCTTAAAGCATCTAGGTATGATGTATCTTAAAACATATCAATCAAAGGGCATAGTATGCATAGAATGCCGAATTTTAGTAATTAAATCATTTAAGTAAAATGAGCATGTATCTTCCCCCAAAAGAGTTATAAAACAAGTAAAAGTAGGGCTATGAAACTCACCTTGGAAATGTGCTATATGAAGTCTAAAGGGAATTAAATCAAGGAGTGATAGTGCACGGCTTCGACACGCAACCTAATTAATAAGGCATATTTAGTCTTTATGTTTAAGACTCGATAAAGTTTAACTAACTTTATAAATTTTAAATGTTTATGTTGTTGTTGTTACTTGTGTGGCATTGGTTAAATTTAAAACATTTTTTCTAAATGTTTGTAAGTATTGGCTCTTGGAAGGGTATACGCAAAGAGGTTTTCAAGGATGAACGAGGCTTCATTTGATGACAACCGAATGACGATGTACGTAGGATGAGATATTTTCGGTCGCGAATCTAAAGTATATATATATATATATATATATATATATATATATATATATATATATATATATATATATATATATATATATATATATATATATATATATATATATATATATATATATATATATATATATATGCATATATGTCGATATATACTGTGACATCTAGTCTTTAAAATAAATGTGTTTATTTTAAAGAAAGTTTAAATCTCAACTAAATCTTGATACACAATTTATAAAATATATCGTGGTTACATTTCAAAATGATAATTTTGTTTTGACAAGTTTTAAATAAAATTTTACTAGAAGAATTTCCAAAACTCGTTTTCAAGAAATAAGTCTTATAATCGAAAGAGGTCTAAATGATTAATTTTCGAAATGTAAATTAACGATGTCAAAAGTTATGTTACAATTTGGTTTAAACCTATAGTTCAAAAGGTGTAAAAATATCAAGTTCTACTAATATATCTCAAAAGTTGTATATATCCCCGACTAATAAATATATCACAATATGAGTTTCCAAGTAATTTATTGCTTATAAACCGTAAAACTAGTTTATTAAAGAATATGTACAACCTGTACGTAATCCTTCTAATTAATTGGTTTTTGATCAAAAAGGTAAAATTTGAATAGTTTGTATCAATTATATCCGGTTTCATATTTGAAATCAAGTAAATGTCAAGTTTATATTTTTGGTGAATTGTCCGCATAGCAATCTCTAATTACGGTTCAAGTAGTAGATATGACTCATGTAATTAATCTTGTTATTACAATTTTAGTTTTGTTTACTAGTTTTCCCGTTGCATATATACATCGCACGTCGTGTGAAATGGCCATGTCTTATTTCTAAGGAAACGAGATGACCTCTCGTTTTTATTTTATTTTAGATATTGGTATTTTATCAGAAAATAATTGTTTTAGATTTTTATGACGTGTAAATATTATTATAATAATCCGAAATTTTACGGGTTGTTATAGTCTACCCACCTTACAGGAGATCCGTCCAGGATCTTAGTTTACGATGCCGATAGGGTGTCGGGAATGAAGTGATGGTATTTGGAACAAGTTTTGGATTGTCTCTCGGTTGTGCTAGGGTTTCCACTTTTGGGTAGGGTACCTAGGTGTTCGCCACGTCACATCCTCTATCCGAGGTGTCATGATTTTCCTGGTAGGTTCATTGGGTGAAGGTTCCAATTTTTGATGTTATGAGGTTTCACTATTTTCTTAATGTGAGAATCTCTAACTTCCCATGGTAAAACGTACCTATTTCTGGCGTTTCGTGATCCTAAAGTATATGGGTTGGTTCTTAAAGGATGGAGAAATATTTGTTTTTGAATGTCTCTAAATGTTTGTACAAGTTTGACGAAGACCAGATTTCAAAATCGATAAGATATAAAAATGACACATTTTTAAAATATTGTAAAACCGGTTCAAAATCATGGGGTGTCTGAAATTTTACGAAACTTTTAGTGTTTCAAGATTTTGTCTCATTTTAACGAGGATTTTGGAAAGTATCATTGTTGGATTCTAGATAGGAATTCTCAAATTTGGAATATATATTGTAGCAAGGACATGTAGCGAGGATATAACATTTACCCATAGCCACGGGTAGGGTTTAGTTGTCTAAGTTGGGTAGGATTAGAGGTTTAATGGTTGGTGAACCTCATGGTTATCTATGGTTTTAGGCAAAGGTGTAGGATACATTCTAAGGTCGCTTAGCTATCAAAGAGGACATTGATCACTTCTGTTTATGGGGTATTGACTTAAAATACATTTCAAGGAAATAAGTAACCAATAGAGTGGTTCTGGGATATTTTTCAAGGTATTAAGGAACACTTTATTTTGGTAAGGTATGGGTAGAATTGTAGTTTATGTTATGGTGAAATGGTAAGGTGGTAATTTGGTTTGTAGAATGATTCATGAAGTGACCGATGAAGTATAATGGTTTGAGGATAATCGGAAATAGTTTGTATGACAACTCTTTTATTTCGTTTGTAGAGGGTAACAAGGTAGGCAATCGTTATTCTTAAGAGGTGGGTGGAGTTTTTAGGTATCAAATTTTCAATGGTGAAATTTTCAAGTTTTGCGGATCATGGGTCATTTATCGTGTCTTTCTAGATTTTGCCAAAGGTTTATTGTTCTTTCTCATAGGTGCTATTGAAAGGTTGCTCCTAGAATGGTTTAATTTGTCCATGGGGTGTAAGGCGTGGGGTAGGAGTGACTATAACATAATCCCGGTTGTGATATGTAATTATAAAGTTTATGATTAAGAAGTAGTATGACGCGCTTGATGAGTGGTTTATGATTAAGAAATATTGTGATGCCGGTGGTGGCTTATGATAGGGTGATGCCGGTGAGTGTCTTATGACTAAGAAATGCCGTTGAGTGACTTGTGATTAAGGAATGTCGGTGAGTGACTTGTGATTAAAGAATGTCATGAGTGACTTGTGATTAAAGAATGTTAGTGAGTGACTTGTGTTTAGGGAATGCCAAAGGAGTGGCTTATGACTAAGGAATGCCGGTGAGTGGTTTATGATTATGATTAGTGTGACGCCAATGTGTGGCTTTAGTGTAACCGTCAATGTGTGGTTTATTGAAATGTTACATGTTTATCAAAATATTATCATTTTCTCTTGACATAAGCGTATTATAACTATCCTAAGTACTACAAAATTCACCTCTGAGTCGGACATAGGTGATCAAGCTATGTCCCATCGTCCCTAGTTGAATATAGGTGATCGCCTATATTCACCCGAGGTTCAATGAATTTTGAAATACTTAGCTTAGTTACGCTAGTAATATGTCACAATACTTTTAAAGGTTGTCTTGAAGGATTAGGACAATTATTCTATTTATGTGAGGGAAAGGTGTAGTGTTGTGATACGTAATTATACGTATAGGGGAAATAATTATAACCTATAATGAAATTAGGTGAGCAGTGATAAAACATGTATCTTATCAAGTATGATCTCAGCAGGATCATAAGTGAGGCATCAGCTCGGCTGGCAGGCACGTGTCGGTCATAAGGTTTAGTTTTTGTAAAAGCGGTTATAGTCTAGGTTTTAAATTATACCCGTTCTCTATAACCTAGGCTCGATACCAATCAGTAACACTCCCAAAATGACTCAATGAAGCATACAAGCATTAGGGTGCTACTAAATTGGTATCACAACATAACATAGAACAATTGGTTTTTCATAAATAAACTTTTATTCATTCTTAAAACAGTGTTTACATTATTGATTAGTGCGGAAAATGGCCCATTATAAACGAGTGGTCCCAATACATAAATCGAGTCGTCTATGACCATGCCATGCCTTTGCCTTGCGCCTCAAAGATAAGCTATCACCTCAAAACACAAGATACATGCTAAAGGGTCACTACATTGGTGAGTTCATAGATTTATTTAAAAGGGATTTCAAGACATTGTTTCAAATTTGGTTTTTATGATCATTCGTCTTGCATAATGTCATAAAGTTTATGGTTTCAATTCATAAAAGGATTTCTTAAAAGAGATTTCATTAGTGGACCATAAGTAGGGTATATGTACATTACAACTAATATAATGTCATATATTGAATATATTACGCTAGCACTAAGTTCATGCAACCGGTTACTGACGCTTTATGTATGCACCGAAGTCATACAAATAAGGAGCCTATGGCGAGTGTTTATCCCAATACACTCGGTCCCGACATGCTATATGTTTCGCCTTGACCCAAGCGGGGTCAACCGAAGGGAAGTCACCCCAATAGATCTATTTATAACATTCGCTTCCTAGCAGGAATTGACGGTTCATGAAAAGGGCAATTGGGATCTAAAGACTTAGGCTAAGTCCGTGTAATATTCTAGGTCAAAGGTTTTGGTGTGGTCCTTAAAGCATCTAGGTATGATGTATCTTAAAACATATCAATCAAAGGGCATAGTATGCATAGAATGCAGAATTTTAGTAACTAGATCACTTAAATAAAAATGAGCATGTATCTTCCCCCAAAACAGTTATAAAACAAGTAAAAGTAGGGGCTATGAAACTCACTTTGGCAATGTGCTATATGAAGTCTAAAGGGAATTAAATCAAGGAGTGATAGTGCTCGGCTTCGACACGCAACCTAATTAATACGGCATATTTAGTCTTTATGTTTAAGACTCGATAAAGTTTAACTAACTTTATAAATTTTGTAAGTATTGGCTCTTGGAAGGGTATACTGCAAGTGGTTTTCAAGGATGAACGAGACTTCGGTTTGATGACAACCGAATGACGATGTAGGATGAGATATTTTCGGTGTGAATCGAAAGAAATATATATATATGTATATATATATATGTATATATATATATATATATATATATATATATATATATATATATATATATATATATATATATATATATATATATATATATATATATATTTATATTAAGTGCATATATGTCATATATATACTGTGACATCTAGTCTTTAAAATAAATGTGTTTATTTTTAAAAAAGTTTAAATCTCAACTAAATCTTGATACACAATTTATAAAATATATCGTGGTTACATTTTAAAATGATAATTTTGTTTTGACAAGTTTTAAATAAAATTTTACTAGAAGAATTTCCAATACTCGTTTTCAAGAAATAAGTCTTATAATCGAAAGCGGTCTAAATGATTAATTTTCGAAATGTAAATTAACGATGTCAAAAGTTATGTTACAATTTGGTTTAAACCTATAGTTCAAAAGGTGTAAAAATATCAAGTTCTACTAATATATCTCAAAAGTTGTATATGTCCTCGACTAATAAATATATCACAATATGAGTTTCAAGTAATTTATTGATTATAAACCATAAAACTAGTTTATTAAAGAATATGCATAACACATATGTAATCCTTCTAATTAATTGGTTTTTATCAAAAGGTAAAAGTTGAATAGTTTGTATAAGTTATATCCGGTTTCATATTTGAAATCAAGTATATGTCAAGTTTATATGTTTGGTGAATTGTCCGCATAGCAATCTCTAATTACGGTTCAAGTAGTAGATATGACTCATGTAATTAATCTTGCTATTACAATTTTAGTTTTGTTTACTAGTTTTCCCATTGCATATATACATCGCACGTCGTGTGAAATGGCCATGTCTTATTTCTAAGGAAACGAGATGACCTTTCTTTTTTTTATTTTTAGATATTGGTATTTTATCAGAAAATAATTGTTTTAGATTTTTCTGACCTGTAAATATTATTATAATAATCTAAAATTTTACGGGTTGTTATATAAATAGTCAAAAAGGTTGTCGAAATCACGCTGAGATAAGGAAAATTAACGGTGTAGTTTATCCTACTTACAAAGATGCCTACTACGCAGCGGGACTTTTAGATGACGACAAGGAACATATTTAGGGTATTAAAGAGGCAGCCCATTGGTCCTCTCATCGAGCATTATGTGACCTTTTGTTACATTATTGCCCCAAAAGAGCTTGACACACCATTGATGTTTGGTTACAAACTTGGCATTTGCTATCGAGAAGATGTCGAGTACAAGAGAAGAATTCTTTTAGGCATTCCGGTATAACCACCAACTTAGCTTTGTTACTAACTTTTCTATAAGTTTATACATGAATGGAAATGGTTAATTATTACAAATTCTTGGTTCATCATCTCATTAAAGACCATATTTTTGCAAGTCACCTCAACGAAAAAAGTATCTCGATTCTTACGATATGTATGTTACTCTATAAATATCCTACATCGCTTCACTATTTTTTACAATTATTTGCATACATAAGCTACGCCTCATATATGGCTAATTTGATACAAAGTTTACGACTAAGCTTACGGCGAGAAAAAGAATGTTTGTTTGTTCTATATCGAACAACTTATGCGCCAAGAGGCACCACTTTGAAGGCTTTTCCGAACTTCCTTATCTAGATGACACTTACATCGCCGACTTTGGTAACAAAGCTAATATTTTTGAGAGAGATTATAATCCATCGAGTTACAGTGAATACGAGACTCTATATGACGCGTTAACTACGTAATGTAGAAATGTATATGACACCATCATGACGTCCGCTACAAACGGTAGAGGAGGAAATTATTTTGTATACGGATACGGAGGGACCGGTAAGACATATTTATGGAAAACCCTTGCTGCCGGATTAGAAGAAATGGTGACATAGTCATAACGTTGCATCAAGTGGCATTGCATCTTTATTGATGTCGGTAGACGGACCGCTCATTCGAGGTTCCATATTCGATAAATATTGATGAGACTTCTACGTGCTCAATAACTCCGCAAAGTGACACGGGCATATTATTGAAGAAATGCAAGCTTATTATTTGGGATGAGGCTCCCATGACAAATAAGTTGTGTTTTGAGGCTTTAGATAGGTCATTGAGAGATATCTTGCGTAAGAACAGTACGGCGCTTTGATGCGCCTTTGGTAATATGGTTGTAGTATTTGGCGGTGATTTTAGGCGTGTCTTTGCCGTTATTCCAAAAGGTTCCGGCAAGACATTGTAAATGCATCTTTAAAACAATCGTACTTGTGGGATCATTGCAAAGTCTTAAAATTAACCGCTAATATGCGTCTTACGGTCGAATCACGGCCTGAGGATGTACCTGAGATAAAGGAATTTGCCGAATGGATATTAAAAGTAGGAGATGGAGATATTGGAGGACAACACGACGGAGAGATTTTGATAGATATACCTGAAGATATTCTAATACATGAAACTAATGATCCCGTACAATCTATTATAGATTTCACTTACCCAAACATTTTTGATAACATAGGTGATCCGTCTTACTTCCAGGAAAAGGCCATTCTCGCTCCAACCAATGAAGTGGTTGATAGTATTAACGATCATTTGCTTCAAATCTTTCCTGGTGAAGAAATGGTTTATCTTAGTTGTGACAACATAGATAAAAATGACCGTGGTGGTGCTATAGACCAAGCCGTGTTTTCACCGGAATTTATCAACGGTTTAAAATTTTCGGGTGTCCCAAACCATAGGCTCGCATTGAAGGTCGGTGTCCCAATAATGTTGTTGAGAAACATTAATCAATCACAAGGTTTATGTAATGGGACAAGGCTTCAAGTGACTAAATTAACACGTCGTCTATTCAAGTCAAAATAATTAACGGAACACATTTTGGGAATACGGTTATACTTTCAAGGTTGAAAATTACTCCATCGGATAAACATTTACCACTCAAGATCATGCGCAACAATTTCACGTGGTTTCTTTTGCCATGACGAAAAAAAAGAGCCAAGGACAATCACTTTCGAAATTTGGTTTATACCTACCACGTCTGCTTTCACACACGGACAATTATATGTGGCTCTTCACACGTAAAAGCAAAAGGGTTTGAAGGTTGTTATTTCGATGCCGATAGTAATTTATTGAAGACTAATACAAATGTAGTCTATAAATAGGTTCTTCACGGTCTTTGATCGCTTATCAACGGTATGTTCGGATATTCACTTAATGTGATACGGTTTGTTTTTACATGTTTATTGTAATTCACACAAATGTTTTACTTATGACTTCATATTAATAAATAACGGATTCACTATTTGTTTTCTTTCATTATTTTTCTTATTTTGTTTACATATTAATTTTTCATCTTTTGCAACATCTTTTTTCATCTTATTACTTTTATTATCATCTCATTTATCTATTTTTTTTAAAATCCGTGTCAACGGGTCTTATAAGCTAGTAATATATATATATTCAAAATTCTATAAAGAAAGTAACTAAACTAAAGGCATTTTAATAAATTCTAGCCAATGGACAAAGGCGTTTCTCAATCTTTACTTTTATTAGTTTTTAATTATCTATCTTATATATTGTTTATTTGTTAAGAACTCATCTTCATGATCATTCTTTTTATAAACTTCATGCTCGCATACAACTTAATGTATTTTATTTATTTATTTATTTATGCAATTGATATCAACTTCATTCTCAATATAACATGTACCATATCTATCAACAAAAGTAGATTCCTATTCACAAAAATTTACGTTTTGAATATCGTTTGATTTAATAGTATTTGCGTCTTAGGTTCTATTAGTATTACAATCAATAAAGCTATCAAATAATAAACCACTTGATAAAACAAAAGTATCGGCAACCAATAAATTACACTTACATAATTAATAGTTCTATACAAGTATAACAAAGCTTAAAGATTTACATCCGGGATCACAAGTTAATCTGAAACTCGAATCTATGAACTTTAATGAAAACAATTAAAGTGCGAGCTAACCACGGTTCGTTTGGGTTATTAAAGCGAAAAAAAAAAAAAAACATTCATAATAATGATATAAATAAAAAATACTTATATTTTTATACATACTAATATTAAAATCAACTAAATCAATTTGGTACTTACCATAAACTTCTTAGAAATAACTTTTATATCTACTTTTGAGTATTCGATAAGCTCTAGTTATAAAATAAAGAAATAAACAACTCAAAATATATAACGAACAAATGTGGGAAACGGTTACACTTTTATTAATAAAATCTAAATTACAATAAATAAAATTAACAAGAATAAATAATGTAAAATTAAATAAAACATAATGTAAGCAGATAAACCATAATTAAATAAGATAATAAAATAGTCAAAAGACTTACTTGATCACCAAATAAAGATTAACAAAGAAGCACTAAAAGTCGAGGCACGTATTTGACACACTTCCTTAAAACAGATTCGCCTATTTCCCGGTACAACCGCCAAAACAAGAAGTTGTCTTATCGGACTTAACAAAACCGCCAGAATTTCATCTTAAGAGATGCGTATTCCATATGTTGGAAATCAATAATAACTATTGATTTGATGTGTATTAAACCTATGGAACTAGGGCCTCTATTTATACAAAATAGACTCCTCTAAGTTTACTCATCCCAATCGATGTGGGATAGAAAACAATTCAAAATTCCTCTTTAAGCATGGTAATCAATGCTTAACTTTGAGACACGATATCTCATTCACATCAACTCTATTTTGGACACATAAAGGCTCATTGCTAAGCTCTCTTGAGGAGAACGCGAACCTACAAACTATTACTTATATATATGACACATACATATAGATAATTGTGTCCAAAGTTGGTCAAAAGTCACTTTCACCAACTAATTTTCCAACAATCCCCACATGAATGGAGATCGGTCGTAATATACAAAATTACGATGAAATTCTAATAGTTGAATCTTGCAAAGGATAGGTAGGTGTGACCCTTTGAACCTTCCCTTGTGAAATGCACTTAGCCTCCTAGTTGTCGATGAGACGCGATGTCTTTGAACCGAGTCTTGCTTATGTAGACGACAATACATTTCACACAAGACTATGCCTAACATTGTTAAGTCCTCATAGTCATGTTCATTATGGTCGTGAACATTTGCAAGAGCTCTTATTATTTGCGCCCACACAATTCCCTTCAAAGCGACCCCACTTCTCTCTCATAGGTGATTTAATCTTGAATCAATAAAACATATGTTTTGTGATTTCATCTTGAATCATTATGCTTTGTGATTTCATCCCGAATCATTAAAGCCATATGTTTAACCTCTCAACAAGTCACATTTGTTATAGGAATAGACTAGGAAGTTACAATGTTAAGTAACTCCCCATATTGACGTGACTTCCCCACATTTCTATGATTAGGTTGTCTATTGAACCCGGATCTTGGGATCTCCAACAATGGGTTAGGTTTTCCTTCATAGAAACTCATTCCTTCAAGGGCTTTAGTCCCATTCCTCTACACGACTTACTAACTAACTCTCGCTTAAGCCTTTCGTAAGCGGATCCGCGATGTTATCCATTGACTTTACATAGTCAATCGTGATAACTCTAGTTGAGAGTAGTTGTCGCACCAATCAACGCCTATGATGGATATGTCTTGACTTACCGTTTTACATTGTGATATGAGCTCGTCAATTTCAATTGACTATCACACTTTATATAGATGGTCGCTACGGTTTATGCCATCTTGGTATGTCCTCTACTAATTAACGCAGATATCCGATATTCTATAAATTTATCTCAAATGATAAATTCAAATTCCATCATAGATTTAGCTATAAAAGTCCTGCTTGAAATACTTTCAAGATTTCCAAGACAAAGCTTCCCACGTAGAGTCAATACATCCGCTCTAGTGGATCTAGATTCTTTTATGTAAGAATCAATATTTTCATTACTCTAGTATTAGATAGCAGTTGGATATCTTCCAAAATGCAATATCGTAAGTATCATAGTACTTGTGTAATACTATCCAAATGGTCATCACTTGAATTATCGGTATATTTACGTAACTCGATTATAACTTCTAAATCAGGTCTCACATAAGTCATTAGACACATAAGATGCCCAATATTCTTTGAGTACTCAAAATGGGCAACACCTCTACCTCTATTTTAAATAGATTTAAAAAGATGTCGTTGGAGTTCTAGCTAGGCCGGAATCCCCCACATTGAACCTCTCAAGAATATTGTCCTTATAGTGTTTTCGACTTCAAAACAAATCCATTTGGTTTCATATGATCTTAGTTCCAAGAACCATATCGAACAACCAATGTAGTTCATGTCAAATATTGACTCCAACATTTCATTAGTGGATTTGTTTACCTTTTTATCACTTCCGGTAATAAGTATACCATCTATGTATAAACACACGATTACATATATACCGTTTTTCTACATATATCCATTAATTTTGAATCCACGCTCGACATGACGTGATAAAATTTAGATGTCATTGTTTGGGAGCTTGCTTTAAGCCATATAATGACTTAACAAGCCTACAAACTTTTTCTCTTGTCCGGAGCCATGAAATCCTCGTGTTGGTTCATGTAAATTTCTTCCTCTAAATCTCATTTAGAAATGCCGCTTTCACATCCATTTGGTGAACTTCCAAATTTCTTAAAGCGGCAATACCAAGTATCATCCTAATCGAGGTTATTCGCGTAACAAGCGAATACATATCAAAGTAATCAAGACCTTCTCGTTGTCTAAATCCTTTGATTACTAATCTTGCTTTGTACTTGTCAATGGTGCCATCGGCTTTCATCTTCTTCTTGAAGATCCATTTATAGCCTAGTGGTTTACAACCAGGAGGTAAATCCACGAGCTCCCAAGTATGATTTTGTAAAATAGAATCTATTTCACTTTTAATGGCTTCTTTTCATTGAGGCCCTTCGAGGAAGTAACCGCCTCCGGTATGAACTAGGTTCATTTTCAACCATAAGAGAAACAAAATCGGGTCTAAACGATTTCTTGGTTCTTGCCCTTTGCTTCTTCTAGGTTCAACCTCTTCTTCCTCGGGTCGATCTTGTCTCTCATCTTGGAGATCATTATCGCTCTTGTTGTCTCTTATTAGAACAACATTATCATCTTGATGCCTCTCATCATGAAGGACATCATCATTTAGTTTCCTCTCATCATGGACAACTATATCATCTAGAATAGATGAACTTCCATTTTCCTCGGATAAATAAGGAAACACGGTTTCAAACAATGAAAGTTTTCCTTGATTCCATTATCGTATCTTTGTATATATTCGATTTTACGAATCATATCCAAATAAATGATAAGCACTATCGTAATGAGCATATCACAAAATATGCAATCCATGCTTTAGGTCCAATATATTGATCCTTGGGTGTCGGGACAGATAGACACCCCACATTCGTAAGTACTTATAGGATGGTTTCTTCCCATCCATAGTTCATAGAACTATCTTCTTTTCCTTACAGGGATCTTATCTAAAAGATAAGTAGCCAATAAAACCGCTTTCCCCACATGCCATGGCTTAAACCATGACTTTAACAACATGGCATAACCATATATTTAAGGCACGGTTCTTTCCTATCAACAATTATGTTGTGGCGATAAGGAGCAATAAATTTATGTCTTATTCCATGTTTAGCACATACATGAAATAGAGACACATATTCACCTCCGATATCACTTGAACCGCCTTTGTTTTCGATAATAAGTTGATTCTTAACTTATTTGTATAGATCAATCTTGTCTATATCCTTACTCTCAAGTAAGTAAAAGTCGCAATATTTTTATACTACCATCAACAATTACTATGAAGTACCTAATTGCTACCTTAGTAGGTATCGATTCCAAATCACATGAAACTATGTGAATCAAGGGTTTGGTTAATTTTCGGTCAACGGAGTGAAAAGACAACCTTGTCAATTTGGCTTCAACATAAGTTTTACTTTTGTAATCCGTGTTTGTTTATTTAATTAAACAACGTATTGAGTTAAAATTAACATGTCCGTGATGGCCATGCTATACATTCAAAGGATCAAATAAGTCAATTCATACTCATTTTATTAAAACAACCAAAAAAAAAAGATTCACAAACATTTAATGAAGGGCATAACCCGCACCGACCAAAATTTTGTTCAATGTTAACTCAATGTTACTTGATAAAAATAAAGCCAAATTTATTAAGCAACCATCCAGACACAAGATTCCCACGAATCTCTGGCACATACAACGTGTTGTTTCACTTAAGCTCTTTTCCACATGTGAATTTCAACATCACATTTCTTTTTCCCTTGCTATTAGTAGTTGTAGAGTTGCCCATAAATTGCATCTCGCCATTTTCTGCTACTTTGAAAGAGTTAACCAAACTCTTATCATCATACTTATGACATGATGCCCAAGTGTTAATCCACCATTATCTAATGTTAGATCCTCGCCTTGACAACAATTTTCATTTCATTAGGCCATTTAACCCATAGTTATGACACATAAAATCGAATGCTTTAAAGCATCTATCACACATAACTCGAGTACCGGTCTCCCTTCATCAAGTTCGGGAGCAGATCCTTGGATGTCACTCATGACATTCCGAACATGTCGTTAATACGAGATTTCGTTATTAGTCTAAAACTAAATTTGGAATAATTAACAACTTGCTATATCACAAAGTGTTTCTTAACAAACACGATAACATCGAATTTTTTAAAACACTATTGTTTTGTAAGATCCATTATACAAAACCGCTTTTAAACAAGTCTTTCGATTAAACAATTAAACAATATCGCATATTACATAATGTTTTTAAACAAAAACAAATTTGTAATATGATTTTGTCAATCTTCTTTAAGAATATCTTAATAGATCTGCATCACATGGTCTAATTCTACAATGAAACTCGACAATGTTTCAAATAGCTTTACTCTTTCAAAGAAACTCAACAAGGTTTCTATAGATCTACTTCAAATGCATAAAGTTTCAATAACTATATTTAGTTTATAATTAAACTCAACCCGGTTTAAATAAGCTAAACAAGTCAAAGAAACTTTTCCACCAAATATGATAACAACATGTATATTATCATATTTTGTTTCAAACAAACTCATCTTGGATTCAATAAACACGTTCTAGTAATCTAATAAAATAACAACTTGTATTTTATGAGTTTTGTTTCAAAGAAATTCCACTTGGTTTCAATGAATCGATTTCATCATGATTTTAACCATGTTAGTAATCAAGCGCACCAATTACATTCGCAAAATTCACTAGGGTAACTTGTGAATATTTTAACACAAAACAGTTAAAAAACTGTTAAACGAATATGGTATCTAATAAACTCGACATGGTTTATGTAAACTTGTACCAAATATGATTCGAGAAACACAAGCTTGGTTTCAGAATCCAGATTTAAACAATAACATATGCAATAAACAAACTAAATAAATCAGTTTGAAAAGAAACTCATCATGGTTTCAATAAAACCGATTCAATAAACTGCTTTAAAAATCGTTTATAAATCATATACCAAATATGTTAATTAAAATTACATTTAGATATAAAATTGATTTTCAAAGAAACACAATCTTGGTTTCATTGAGAAAAGCTTTGTATAAAATCTGTTAATTATATAAATCGATTTTAATAAAAGTGTTTTAATTACACACATAACTGCTTTTAAGATCGTATGGAAACGGTTACACTTTTATTAATAAAATCTAAATTACAATAAATAAAATTAACGATAAATAAATAATGAAAATTAAATAAAACATAATGTAAGCGAGATAAACAATAATTAAATAAGATAATAAAATAGTCAAAAGACTTACTTGATCACCAAATAAAGATCAACAAAGAAACACTAAAAGCCGAGGCACGTGTTTGACACACTTCCTTAAAAGCATTCATTGTCTATTTCCCGGTATAACAACCAAAACAAGAAGTCAGACTGTCGGACTTAACAAACCCGCCAGAATTTCATCTTAAGAGATCGTATTCCATATGTTGGAAATCAATAATAACTATTGATTTGATGTGTATTAAACCTATGGAACTAGGGCCTCTATTTATACAAAATAGACTCCTCTAGTTTACTCATCCCACCGATGTGGGATAGAAAACAATTCAAAATTCCTCTTTAAGCATGGTAATCAATGCTTAACTTTGAGACACGATATCTCATTCACATCAACTCTATTTTGGACACATAAAGGCTCATTGCGAAGCTCTCTTCGAGGAGAACGCGAACCTACAAACTATTACTTATATATATGACATACATATAGATAATTGTGTCCAAAGTTGGTCAAAGTCACTTTCACCAACTAATTTTCCAACAACAAATTATGTTACTAAAACTATAACTACAAAGTCTATATGTTATATTATTTTAATTTAGTCCTACTCCGACTAGATTGATCAATAAAACAGTAGATAGTATGACGACTGATTAATAATATTATTTACATTGTTACCACTGAGTATATATAGCAACTGTTGTCTTAGAAAATTACTACAAACAATAATTATCAAAGTTGAAGACATACCGGTGGTGGAAAACGAGAGAAAACAAAAACGAAACTAAAGCTTTTGAGCGTGTTGTGAACAAGAATTGAGGGAATGCAAAATTCTTCAATTGATTATTATGTATGTGATACAAAAGGGTATATATAAGATAAATTTTAAGGTAAAACCCTAATAGCTAATTGGTCATGGCTTCTTATGGGTTTAATTATAAATTATAACTAAATTATTTAGTAATAAAAACTATATGTTCAATAGGTTTAATTATAAATCTGTAAATTTGATGAAAGTCAATACTTTTGACTAAAAAGTCAAATGTTTTTGTTTTTGATGATTTTAATCCAATGATCATCTTGAGCTTCATATCAAAATACCAGCATTTTCATCAAAAACACAGTTGACTTTCTGAAAGTCAATTATTTTGATTGTACTCCATTAATTAACTAGTCTAACTTTTCTAATTATACATATATTCAATAAAGTAAAACTTGTATTAGTAACCTAAAACAATACTATTTTAGGCTCAAACTGTAAATTAATTTACTTTATTCATTTGAAAAATTATCAGCCATAAATATACTTTGATGTAAATAAAAACATACTGTAATACTTAAGGATCAAAGCTGTTGAAAAAAGATGTCAAAGTTTTGAACAAACTTTCTTGAAAATAGCCCATCAGTAACAAAAACGTGATACAACCGCATTTACCGCATAACATGAAGGAAAATTTTACTTATCGTTAGACCTTTTTTGCGTAGTGGCTAAATGGAAAAAAGTAATATCCCTTTCTTTAACAACAACAAATTTTACTTATCATTAGCCCATCGTATATTACTTATCATGTTCATCCCGTGTTCCCAGCTTCTGTCCAAACATGGATTTTCCCAAATCATTCCCTGATGATAACAACAACCGAACCCAAACCCAAACTCAAACCGATGACCCAAATACCCCCTATCCTCCGCCACTACAACCGCGCCTTAACCATTTCAACCTCGGCCTTAGTACCTCCTCCTCCTCATTGTCATTATCATCTGAATCAGCAACAGTAAGGTTGCGTTTAGTTGGAAAACATTTTCTTTCGTTTCCTATTTCTTGTTTTGTAGGAAAAGGGAGGGGAGTTTTATTTCCACAAAACAATGGAAAATTTATAAAACGCGTTTAGTTTGAGAAACTTGTGATTATGTTTTCCATTTTGCAAAACTAAAAAACATGTTCAAGTGTTGTTGTTTTCTATCTCAATTCTCTATTCACTTTTGTAATACCATAAAAACATCTTCAAAACACAAAAACAAATATTATAAACTAACAAACTAAATTATAAAATAACTAAAAAAATCTAATACGATAAAATAAAGAATTAAAAAAAGTAAAGTATAACATCAAATAACATGAAAAAATCTTCAAGCGACTACAATTCGACATAAAAACATTAAATTTGACATAAAACAAAATTTCTTATTTCATCCGTTTTATACGTTTTTGTATGTTTTATTCATTTTGTACGTTTATATATATTTTTGAACATTTTTATATGTTTTATTAGAGGTGACAAACGGGTCGGCTTAGGTCGGTTTGGGTCATGGGTCATGGGTCATATATGTCCTGTTTAAAAAATGGGGTCTAGCGGGTCATGGGACAGATGGTTTGAGTCGGGTCGACCCACTAAATTAGTATTTTCATCCGTTTTTACGTTTTCGTCCGTTTTTACTCTTTCGTTTGTTTCGTCCGTTTCGTCTATTAGTTATGCTTCGTTCGTTTTACGTTTCGTCGGTTTTCGTTTTCGTCCATTTTCCCCTTTAACGTTTTCGTACGATTTTTACGTTTTCGTTTTCTTTTTATGTTTTTGTCTATTTTTTTATGGTTTTCGTATTTTTTACGTTTTCGTCCTTAATTTTACGTTTTCGTTCGCTTTCTTACGTTTTCGACCGTCTTATTATGTTTTCTTACGTTTTCGTCCTTTCGTTTATGTTTTACGTTTTCGGCCATTTTTTAAATTCTCTTTCATTTTTTTACGTTTTCTAAATTATAGTGTTTTCATCCTTTTTTACGTTTTCATCCATTTGTTTTATGATTTGCGTCGTTTTTACGTTTCGTCCGTTTTATACATTTTGGTCTGCTTTTTTATGTTTTCGTCGACGAAACCTAAAAACATAAAGAAGATGAAACGTAAAACAAATTAAAACGTAAAAAGATGAAAACGTAAAATTCGGATGAAACGAAGATTCGGACAAAAACATTAAAATCGGACGAAACGTAAAAATAGATAAAAACGTAAAAAAATGTACGAAAACGTAAAATAACAAACAAAAACGTAAAAAAACGGACGAAGGCGTAAAAAAAGGGTCGAAAACGTAAAAACGGTTAAAACGTAAAAATTCAGACAAAAACATTAAAAAAGTGGACGAAAACGTGAAAATCGAACGAAAACGTAAAAGTCGGCGAAATCATAAAAAGCGATGAAACGTAAAAATTTGACGAAACGGATGACAACGTAAGAAAGCGGACTAAAGCGTAAAAGAACATATGAAAACGTAAAAATGGACGAAACGTAAAAAGCGAACGAAAACGTAAAACGAACGAAAACATAAAAAAGCATAAACGTAAAAAGGTCAAATCGTTAAAAACGGTAAAACGTAAAAATCGAATGCAAACGTAAAATGGACAAAACGTTAAAATCAAACGAAGACATAAAAATCATACGAAAACGTAAAAATTCAAACGTAATCATAAAAAAGCAGACGAAAACATTAAAGAACGAACGAAACGTAAAAAATGGACAAAACGGACGAAACGTAAGAAAGCGGATGAAAACGTAAAAATTGGACGAAAACTTAAAAGAATAGACAAAACGTAAAAATCGGACGAAAACGTAAAAAAAACAGACGAAAACGTAAAAAAAAAACAGACGAAAACGTAAAAGAACGGACGGAAACGTAAAAAATCAAACGAAAAGGTAAAAAATAGACGAAAAGGTAAAAAATTTACGAAAACGGATAAAAACGTAAAACCGGAAAAAGCGATAAAACGGACGAAACGAATTAGGGCATTTTAAAGGAAAATAGGTGAAAAAAAAAAAAAAAGTGTTTTCCGGTTTGTGTATTAAAGTTGGAAATAGGAATTTTGTATTTTGTAGAGAATTTTATTGGAAAACACTAATTTGAACGCGATCTCTGTTTTATTTGTTTTCCACAAAACATTTTGTGGAAAACAAGGGTGTTTTCCCTCAACTAAACGCACCCTAAGCGTCTCATTCACAAACTCCTCATCATTATCATTACCTTCAACAACACTCTTCACATCAGCAGCTACTGGAACATCTACCGAATCACGATTCGATGTGTTATTCGGTGTCATTTGGGGTTCGGGTGTATCATCAAAATTGAAATCGAAACCTAATGAAAATGAAGGTGCTTCAAAATCACCCATTCAATTATTATTTAATTATTGTTGTAAGTTCTTTTTTGTTTTGGGGGTTTTCAAAATTCAAAATGTGTTTTTGGCGGGTTTTGTTTTTATTGAATTTCATTTTTATGCGCGTGTGTACAAATGCTTCAAATAGAAATAGATAAAAAAAATATAAAAAAATAAAAATAATAAAAATGGGTATTTATTTTGAGGTGCAAAAAGTTGTTACAAATGTAAATGGATGTAAGTGTGAACCAGATCACTTAACAAAAGAACACTCATGAGATTCAAGTATCGTTTGAGGGTTCGCAGAAGGGCTAAAAGCATATCCATGAGGTTCACAGATCAACTAAAGGTGTTTACTAAAGGGTTAAGATCTTATCTAGCGGGTTCATACTCGCGTGAAGGCCCAAGGTTGAATTCGGGGATCATATGTTTAAACCCATCATCTGTTAATGAATTTGAAGGTATGACATAATATGTCCTACAACTTATTCCTTTTGATTCATTTCTCGCCCTTTAATACAAATTTCCTCGCTCTTTCAGGCTTTCAAAAAACTTAACTGAATTCATATAAAAAATACAACTTTTCATCAAAGAAGTCAACTCATTGCGTAAACAATCTAGGTGTCACATTGAATCACCTATGTGGTCAATGATGACATGATTTGGTTTTAGTTGTAACCAACGGTTTGTGTTAGCTCGGTTTTACCATGTTAAACTGCTTACCAAATTGTACATTCTACGGTTTGTAGCTCCACCATGACAAAGACACAATACGACTACTCAATGGCTTTTAAAAATACAAATGGTTCAAGCCACGATAATTTCAGATCACCGAAATATGTTTGTCGGTACAATTCTATGGAAATCTCGGTGACATTTGATGAAAGCTTTAGTTTGACTCAAACGTGAAGTATTTTTATGTTTGAGGATTTTATCCAAATTTTATGTGAATCAACACTTGTATATGATCTTATAACACTTTCATAAGTTAATTTTAGGGCTAATAATCTATTAAAGCATAATACTTGTCACAAATGTCGGCTCGACGTGGCGAACAAAAAAAAATAGCCCTTTGCCCACTTATCTTGTCTATTTTGTCTCTATGATACATTTAGTACCCCCAACTCAAGGTATAGTACACGTACCCGGTTAAAACTCCACATCACCCTCAACATTTATTTACACTTTTCCACCTCAACCATTTTTATTTTATTTTTCTCTTTCCACATACAACTTTACCCTTTTACACCTTTCCCAAATTCATTTAACATCTCATGAACCCTAAAAATTAACTCTTCCAATTCACTCTAAATCTCAAACTGAAACCCAATTCCATTACATTAAAAACCGTTTACATCTACCTCCAACGGATATTCATACTCCTTAAATTTTTCTCAACGATTTCTGCAACTACCATTGAGACAACAGATATGACGGTACCAGTTCCAATTCTTTGAAGCATTGTTATACCAGACGGGGTCTCCTTGTAATAGCTCGGGTAAGAGGAACCAAAATGGTGTCATAGATGGGGATTAGGATGACAACAGATAGACCAATGAAACACTGTAGCATGGCAGCTGGAATTTCAAAACTTGATCCGATTGACCGGTGCATGGTAGCTCCTTGTTTCGTGAAAAACGTGGAAGTTTGAGCAAATACGATTGCATACCCTAAACAACTAACCCATATTGGAAATAATCTAAAACCGGACTTCGTTTCTTCCACATCATCAATGATAGACAAAGTTCCATCTTCATTTGATCCATCAGAGGAAAGTTTATCTATCGAGGGTGATGTGGAGTTCTTTAGGACGGAAAGTGGTACTACCTATGAAATTTTTGCAGTTCCAGAAAAAATGGTTGAGGTGCACGTGTATTTCATTGAGAGATGTGTATTTGTGACAAGATAAGTGGGCAAAATAGAAGAAAACGTGTGTTTGCTAGGCCATTGAGAGACGTGTACTTCCAACTAGGATAATATAAGGTTAATAAAACCGGATACCGGTTGTACAAGTTACTGTCAAACTACTCGTGGATGGATTAATAAGTACTACTAAGAGACGATATATAAGTGCTCACGAAGAACACAACACACCGGAGAAGAAACAAGGACGGTCAACCTTGCCATTTACAGTCAGTCAACCATGTCGTTGGTGATGGATAATAAGGTATAATGATAGAAAAAGACTATGGAGATTTAGATCGT
Source organism: Chrysanthemum lavandulifolium (assembly GCA_022545495.1). NCBI lineage: Eukaryota > Viridiplantae > Streptophyta > Magnoliopsida > Asterales > Asteraceae > Chrysanthemum > Chrysanthemum lavandulifolium. The sequence goes on along the minus strand of CM040239.1, from coordinate 16,823,992 downwards.
GGGTGTGGTGTGTTTGCAATTTATTTATTTATTCATTTAATAAATTTTGTTAAAAAGTATGTAAAAGATTATTATTTATTTATTCATTTAATAGATTTTGATCAAAGTTATTGTTTTTAATAGATTTTGTTTTTTAAAATGTGTAAAAGACTATTATACCCTCATGTGCAAGGCACATGGGGTGAGATAACGGGGAAAGATAAATGTATTGGGCGATAGGGATGGATGGTGTTACTTAGTTTCATTATAAGGATCAATTAAACAATAAAAAAGATAAGGACCCAATTAGGGATTTGGCCCGAACCACAGGGACGAACGGTATAATTTACTCTTTTTTTATTAACTTTCAATAGATAAAAAAGCAATTACAAACAATATCAATTGAGGACAATCAACATCGAGCGAACAAAATCAATAGAAATTTCATCAACAAGCAACGGATTTTGCATCATTGTAGTATTAGATTAACATTTTCTCTGCTAGTTTACAAAAATTACAAAAACACACACAAAGTTGATATACTTTTGAAAAGTATAATCAACGTGTTACCAAAATCATAGTTTACAATTATACAATATATTAAATAAAAAGATGATTGTATGTGGATTATATAAGCTTATGTAGGGTACAAAAAGTAATATATACCCAGTGATAGTAAAGTATGATATTTTACACGTTCAACAAAAAGTTACAAAATTAAAAGGTAAATAATTTTATTTTTCATAAATATGACTTACATATTGCCATTTTTAAAACAAATTTGAATTAGCATTAACAAAAGAGATCACTCACTGAGGGTTCAAGGATCAACTGAAGGTTCGCAGAAAGGTTAAAAGCGTGTCCTTGAGGTTCACAGATCAGCCAAAGGTGTTTACGAAAGGGTCAAGATCCTATCCACAGGGTTCATAACTCTCGAGAAGCCCAAGGTTGCATCTGGAAGGTCATATATAAGGTCCAACGTTACATGTGTTTGATGTAGGGATGAGCACGGTACCGGTCTCGTACCGATCCCGTACAGAATTTGTGGTACCGATTTTTTCCCGTGCATAAACTAGTGGTACCGCATGCATCGAACGGATTCGGATACCGGTATCAGTATCGCATAGGGAAATGGGTTTTCCCGCTTTTTCGAATTTCGATTTGGTGCGGTCCGTGCATCAATTAGTGGTCCCATTTTTTCACCTTATTTCGTAGTTCCGCACCATACATTATTTCAAGAATCGGTACTGTTTCGATGACGGTTCGGTTTGTTCGAATTCGGTTCAAATGCTCATCCCTAGTTTGATGTAATAGAATGGGAAGAGATCTATGATAAGAGAAAATAAAATGAGAAGAGTGAAAATATTCTTGTACACATTTTAAAATTAAAAAAAAAATTAAAGGAGATGCATCTACTTTTGTAGGTGCATTTAAAATGTGTGGTTGTGGTTTCTTCTCATTTTAATTTTATTTCTCATTTGATCCATACTCGTAATAAAATTTTAAACTTTCTATTAAACAAGTTCCAGTGGTTGCATATGTGGGGGGTAATATATATCTAACTTTGCCATTACTTTTTAGGGGGAATTACATACATCCCCACATACACACCAATATTTGGGGAAATATGTAAATAGTGGTGTGTATGTGGGAATGTGTAAATGGCCCTACTTTTTATAAACCTTTTGTACAAAGTGCAAATAAATAAACCACTTTTATTTAAAACCTTGTGGCCAAAGTGTGAAAAACCAAAACTTAAATAAAGTAACCACTTTGAAATTAATTGCTCAAACCCGCCAAAACCTAGCTCTTGACGCCTGATTCGATCTCCAACCGTTCATTTCGTCAATTTTCACCCAATTCAACTCACTCACTCAACTCGTTATGTTCTCCATATCGACATACATCCTTTACTAACATAAAACAAAAAGTAGCTCAATTCGGGGAAATTCGAAATCCAGGATCCAAACAACGACATTAGCCAAATCTGCCGGGGCTAACCTTCTATTTGGCATGACGTCGGCCTCGTTGCGGGCTTTCTGACAATATATCATGGGCCCCTCATATCCAAACAGATCAAAAGTTACGGTTCTTTTAAGTTGAGCCGTTTACTCCATCCAAGAACCTGCTAACTCTTGCACTGCATCAGTGAAGAAAGGTTCAAAGAATTTGAATTTGAGTTGAATGAAACAAGTCAAGAATTGGGGAAGACTATATGTAGTTTGACTTTTTGGAAGTCAATTATCATAGTTATTGCAGTTGTCACTTCAATTGTTTTGGCAATGAAATAGGCTGGTATATTTTTAATAGTGACAATCTTATTTCACCTTTAAGATATACACCAGTTACTTTAACTTACTGCATATATCTTTTATGTTTCATCACCAATTCAATTTATAGACCGAATCACAGTTTACTAACCAATTGACTAAAATCAAAACTATCGAAGAATTTTATTTATATGCAATGAATTTCTTATTAGTGATGTTTAACATCTGAATCGTTAATAATGGAAGTACAATGGGTGCATGTGTAAGCTGTAGCTAAACTTAGCGTTGTTGCCAAAGTGAAAAACTACAACTTTCGAATAAGATATCAACTTCATTCTTCTTGACCCGTTTTCAACCCAAGTATAATCCAAATATTAACTGACACCAAATTGGAGGTCATGTTTGATCAACAACCACCAACATTGCATTAACTGAATTCTAGTATAAACCAAATAAAAAGTATAAACTGAAACTTAACATTTACAGTTTGTAGCTCAACCATGACAGAGACACAATATGACTACTCAATGCCTTTCAAAACTTCATACAGTTTATGCTCTCATAATTTCTTATCACTAAAATTTTCGTGTCAGTACAATTCTATGAAAACCTCAGTGAAATTTGATGAAAGCCGATAGTTTGACTCAAAAAGTCAATTACTTTATGCTTGATGATTCCATCCACATGTAGAGCTTATTTATGTGAATAAAAATCTTATATATGATATTACATCGCTTATAACACTTTCTTAAGTTTATTTTTAACATGATCATCTCCAACCTACTATCATATATAGTCCCAGCATTTTCATCAGTTTGACTTTCTGAACAAGTCATCTGTGTTTATTCTGCTCCATGAATTAAAATAAAGTTCAAATTCTTTATTGATTTAAAGTAATTCGTACTAGTACAGCATCCAAGTTAAGATTACAGCTTTGATCTAACAGTGTATAAATTAAAAAGTACTAATACTGAAAGGTAAAATGACAATCATACTTTGAAACACTTCTTTATAAACAATCGTAATTTGGGAATGTACCAGAGAAAACTATCAATGACCGAAACGGATTGAGCCAAAATCACTACAATTGATTTCAATGCACCTGAGAATAGATGCGGAGAGATATGAGCTGAGTGGCAATTGCTACCTGCAAACCGGACCTTGAAAGATCAAGTTGAAACAAAATATTAAAAAACGTAAAATCTATATGATAAACCATACCATAATGGAAACCATTCTAGTTGAGAAATTGCTTAATGACTTACCCGATCAGATTTCAATTGACTAACTGTTATGCGCTGATTGACGAATGATCTCCTAATAGCAGAAATTGGATTGTTAGAATCATAGTAAAACACATAAATTGCAGAAACAATGAATATTTCCATAATCAATTAAAAATTTAAAAATAAAGTACCTGTTAGAATAGCTCTTCATGTATTGGCTCCTTTGGCATGTGTTAGTAAGGGTTATATGTAGCAGACTATTTCATCATCATCATCATCATCATCATCATAATAGGTTCTCCGTCTCCTGATTAATAAACCAGATGTATCAAGAAGCTGCATCGACCCAACAAAAATACACAGACCTCTCAACTGGAAAATGCTCTGTGGAAGACGTGTTATGCCTGTACCTACTATGTTTAACTCTTTCAAACCTTCTAAGCATCCAATATCCTCAGGCAATTCAACAACTCGAATACAACCGCGGAGCCGTAACTTGTTTATACATTTCATCTTACAAATGCTTTTTGGAATATCTTGTAAAAGTTCACAATCGGTTAAGATTAGCTTCTCTAAAGATTCTAATCTGCCAATATCTTCAGGTAACTTCTCAAGAAGCCAACAAGATTTGATTTTGAAAGACTTGAGATGTTTCAACTTACAAATGCTATCTGGAAAATATTTAATCTTTGCAGATAAAAAAGTTAGCTTCACTAAACATTCTAACTGATCAAGGTCCCGGGGTACTTCTGGAATACTGCCTTCAAGTGTAAGCTTTGCTAAACATTGTAATCCACAAAGGCTTCTTGAAAAACTCTCAAGGTTTGTACAAGCACACGACCTATGGAAATAAGCCTTTCAAGATTTCCAAACGATGAATCTGGATCTTCTTTATCATAACATGATAACTGAAACTTTGGAGAATCATTCTCGGTGCAATCGGCAAACATCTGTGGGTTCTGCAATCGATGTAACTCAGACAAAGAACCAGCCTCAGCTGGTTGAGACCGTTGTCAAACACAAAAGACTTAAACCTCCCACAACCACTTAAGTCTAAGAAGGCAAGCTTTTCAGACATCCAATCGGAGCATTAATTTCTACCAAACGATAACAATTTCTAAGGTATAACCTTTTGAGATTTGGAGTCAGCCCAAGGTAAAGGGTCCTCAACTTTGAATCACTGAGGTTGAGCTCTTGGAGCTTTGGACTTTCAGCAGGCATTTGAAGCTCTACGAAATCAAGACATCCGGCAATAGTCAACTGCTCAAGATTTGGAGCCAACCTAAGGTCAAAGGTCCTCAATTTTGAAAACCAGATACTCAGGAACCTGAGCTTATGAAGAACCTAACATAAGTACAAAAAATTCAATTAATACTGGTGCAACGACAAACCAATAGATATATAGGATCATAATGAATAATGAAAAACAACAAATCAACCATTATTCTACCTTTCCTTCTCCATCTTCCCAAAGTTGAACAATATTGCTGCCAACCATTTCAATTCCAACAAGATTTTCTCCTTGAAATGTATTCGGTAAACTCGAAAAAGGAAAACCCCACCATCTCATAAATTGTAAGGAACTTGGAAGGTATTCGCTAACTTTATCAAATTCAACAATATTGCACTCAATATAATAATTCATAAAGAGATTCATAGCAATAAATCTAAGATCCTTCATTTTTGCTAGACCTTTTACTGCAATTTCAGCACTCAAACCCTCTGATGAGTTGAAGTATAGACATTTAGTTGCTTGGGTACCCTGAAATCGGAAAAATAAAACCACTAAATTTTTGTCGGAACCCTAAATTTCCAAAACGCCCAAAATCACTTGTCAAATTGATAGTGAATGAAGATGATATAAAATGAATTGAATGATAATTTGATTCGAATTATTGAATTTTTGAATGATAATAGAGAGACACACAAAGAGGAATTGTTATGTGTTTTTTATAAGAAAAGTCACAGTAACTTATTAAATGGTCAAACCCGAATGAGTCTTTCATTTTAGACCAAACTCAGAAACTTTTAAAATTATTGGACCAAAAATGTAGTTTAATTAAATCATACTAACTTGATTCTTACCAGGTCATTAGTCAATATGTACTCGATTTCCTCATCAACCCACAATCGGCTATGTCTTTGAGGTTCATCCGGGTGTGACCGACGAACAATATTCCTTCCCATTTCTTGTAAATGATCATGCATCCACAAGCCCCCATATTCATCATAAGTTATAAGAGATTTCTGCTCAAGAACTCTTAAACCATATCTAGCATAATATTCACAGCTTTCAAGCACTCTAATGGCATCTTTTTTGCGCCAACCTTTTTGTATGCATGCAACATCTAAGAATATTTCTTTGTGATCATCCTCTAGACCATCAAAGCTTATTTCCAATCTTTCCATAGTTGCCTTTAATGGAATTTTCTTTAGTCTTTCTATAGCATCTACCCAATAAGGTTCACTTTGACCACAAAGAAACGAACCCAAAACTTTGATCGTTAAGGGAAGACCATGAGCATATTGTACAACTTGTCCTGATAGCTCTTCGTACCCTTGAGTTGGAATCTCTCTTCCAAACGCATACCTACCGAAGAGGCATCCGCTTCCGCTTGAGATAACAAAGTCACATTATGAATCAAGCTCACTCGGTGGGCTACCGATGCTGCTCATCTCTTGTTGTAATTATGATTCTACTTCCGGCTCAAACCAATTCTGATACCGGCTAACGCCTCAAGTGGTCTTTATGATCGACGTCATCAAGAACAAGAAGTACCTTTCTACCACGCATCCTCCTTTGCATCATACTTTTACCGCCAAAAACACTACTTACTTCAATGTTTTGATCCTTTAAAACATCTGAAAGTACTTGTTTCTGCAACTTCTTTAGACCCTCCGAAGAGGCTTTTGAAACTTCCCTGACGTTTTCAATAAAGCTTTCACCATCGAACTGAATGAATATTTGATCAAATATAGCTCTTGCCAAAGTTGTCTTCCCCGCACCTCCCATCCCCCATATCCCTAGCATGCGAACATCATCAACACCAGGTTCTAAGGATGAAATTACTTCGTTTACACGAGTCTCCATGCCTATTAAATCTCCATCAATGCTCGAATTGATGAAACGTAACTCTAGTGAAATCTCTTCAATGATTTTCTGTATGAACTTAGCTTCATGCCTATATGTTAAATAAAGATTCATTTAGCTTGTGAAAATTTCAGAACATTTTTTAAATCTATAATAGTGACATAAATCATATATAAAGTAAAGGATGATATAATTGTATATGATATATAATAAATAGTGATTGAGTGACAGATATGTTTGTTACCATTTGGCCTTATGGTGGTGGATAAACAATTATTTTAGCACATAATAATCTATAATTTTGAATGAAAGAAAAAAGAGTATAGGCAAACCATACACATGATTACATGAACTTTTCATTGTACCACCCAAATTTATAGAGGAAAGGTAAGTCTAAGTGTAAGGACGAAAGAGAGAAAAGTAATACTACTCACATTTAAACAGTGACTTGTTAACATGACTTGGTACTTTGGTAGTGTTATCAAAAGTTGATTAACATGATTTGGTTGTGTTATTAATGTAAATTCCATTGCAGAATTTCTAAGAGCATGTGCTATATACAAATGACCACCAGTAACGCTTCCTTTTCTAAGAGGTTGTTTGACGAAATGTGACAAATAACGGACCGGTTTGTTAAGATATGACGAAGATAGGCGAAAAATGACAAATAACGGACCGGCTTGCTAAAAACATTATTTGCATAGATATATATGATAAAGAAATTTACCCATTAGCAATGCTTTTCAGTTCCCAGCCAGCCAAATCAGATGCTTCTTTCAAAGCCTCCCTCCATTTCCCAGCAGCTTCATCCTCTTTATGTTTTGCAAATGCATCTCCAACTGACCCACTTTGTTTGCGAACCTCAGTGGGCTCCACATCGTAGAACACGGGATAAGCAGTATGCCCAAAACCTTTCCGGCATTCCATAATCTTAACAAGCTCTTCCAAGCACCAAGATGAAGAAGCATAGTTCTTTGAAAAGACAATGATATAAAATTTTGAGTCTTGAATGGCTTGGATAAGCTCATCACTGATCATATTCCCTTGCTTGATTTTCTCATCATCTTTGTATGTGTAAATGCCTTTATTCTCTAGAGCATGATACAGATGATCAACAAAGTTCTTTCTAGTGTCTTCGCCTCTAAAGCTTAAGAAGACATCATACTTGAAGCTCTTTTGAATCAATGAACTTGAAGTGGACGCCATAACTTCAAAACGCTGAAAGAAAGCTAGAGGGATGAACTATGGTGAAAAACGTGTTGGTGAGGAAAATATGTGCATATATGAGTCGTACTAGTGATATTTTTACATGGTTTGGGATGGGGAACATGATGTGACAATAAAGTAATATCTTCTTTTGAGGATATGAAAGGAAAAGTTATTGCAATTGTCATGTGGTTTCTTGGTGAGTTCCTTCTCATGAAATTTGTATCGTACTTTTTTTAAGAATTTTTTTTTAGTTTCTAAATTTGGCTCTTTAGTTAATCCTATATTTTATGATCAGGAGCATCTATATATATAGTCTCAAAGTTTACATTATGATCAAGATTTAGAAGCATGCATATAGTCGGGATTATTATTTGGGTTTCGGAGAATAAACAATTTACATAAATTGAGCTTACTAAGAGTTTCGGTTTTCGTGTCAGCACGAAACTAAAATAGAGATAAAACTTTCTCTCGAACCCCAATCTTAATAAGAGTTAAGGTTAGTCGAGTTGCTCGAGTATGAATATTCTTGAGACCCCTATTCCTAGTATCTATAAGCTTTTATAGTTTTTCAACATGGTAGTTAGCATTTAAAAACATTTGGTAGCTAGCGTTTATGAAAGTTTTTCACTACACATTGTGATAGGTACATATGCTTTTAAATGAAACCTTCAAATATCCTCTACAATTTACAATTCTAGTACCAGGAAACTATTACGCAAGTATATGATGTCAAATGAACTATGCTACTTGAGAGTGGATCTAATCAAACTTCTTTCAAAAAAATTCTGTCTATTTGGGAACTAAAGAACAACGAAAACAAGCTAAGAATTAGAGAACATTGAGGTCATTTTGCCAATTAGGTTAATCGAGTTATACAATGATACTATTATTTAAATCATGGACTTAGATAATGATAATGAATACGATATCCTATGAGATCATTTAGTGTTAAAAAGGCCGACCCGAGCCAAACCCATTTAAAACTATTCTAGTCGAGTTTATAAAGCGATTCGGGTCGAGTTAATCATGTTAGAAAATTTATTCGGTCGAGTTAATCATGTTAGAAAATTTTGTGGACTATTTCTAAACATTGATAGAGACCAATAATTTGCAAAAAGAAATTTCCTCTTATCTATAACAGGCACCATTTTTAACATTCAATTTCATTTCCCTAAGCCAATAATATTGCTTCAATCAATTTTCTTATCTGTTACAATAATACAAGATATCATGGAAAATTCTTAGCTAGTTGGTCATAAAGTCTCTAATGAGGAATATCCTCAAAATTCCTAGCCATATCGGCTGACAAAAAGGGCAATTTCATCCGATAAAAAGTATGTAAAGATATACGAAAATTCTTCACATAGACTTTTGTTGTCTAGCATTATTTCTAACTTCAATATTAACATAAGTATTTTCTACGACAAGCACAACTTAATGCCATATAAATCCTTATGATGTTGATAATAATATTAAGTCTTTTAATAATTGGTAGGATGTAATGGAAACAGGAATGAAAAATATATTACAAAATAAAAAAATGTCTTTGTGTACCATTAAGGACCATTTGGTTCTTATCATGCATTCAATTCCAATAAATTTGACGCAATAGATTTTCTTATGATTTACAATAATACAAGAATACTTTCCAAAATTCTATAGCTAGTTGGTCATAAAGTATGTAATGATAAAAGAATCATCCTCAAAATTCTTAGCCAAGTTCAACGAAAAATTTGTTTATGAAAAAATATATCTTGAAAATTTCCTTGTCGTTTTCATCAATCTAACTTGATGATATTATAACACATTAACTATTGAACTATTAACCTTAAAGTTTATCAATGATAGTTAAAACTTCATCCGAATGCATAACATGTTAATTGGAACTTGTTTATGATATATATGATAGATTATACAAACCTTCATTAGATTTATTTGTAACATGAATTACCATCAGTAACATTTTTTTAAAATTAAACAACAATATATTTTAACTTCAAATCTGAATGATTTAAATTCTTCAATGAAAATGAAATTAGTACGTATTATTAGTAGATAAATAGGCTCAAAACCCACAAACCGGGATTTGGGTCTATTTATCCAAATACGAATGATGTTACACCACATGTTCCTATTGACGACCAACGATATTTCAAATATTTTATATATTTGAAATGGCTCTTATATTTCTCTAGAACGTTATTGGCGGCCCTTGCCACTTGTTTATTTTCGCCTCTTTGCAATTCTATTTATATTATAAAACCGAACGTCGGTTACATATTATATTCATTTTTTAATAATACTATATTCAGCATTTTATATTACTTTTGCTTTATTAGTTAATATTTTTTTAATGTCTAGAGCATTGATCCAAAAGTATACATAAACCCACTTCTTCAAATATTGTTATTGATTAATCGGCCCACCTAGGCTATTTTTGCCTCTTTGCAATTCTATATATATTATAAAACCGAACGTCGGTTACATATTATATTCATTTTCTAATAATATTATATTCAGCGTTTTATATTACTTTTGCTTTATTTATTAATATTTTTTAATGTCTAGAGCATTGATCCAAAAGTGTATATAAACCCACTTCTTCAAATATTGTTATTGATTAATCGGCCCACCTAGGCTATTTTTACAACACTGATTGTACGTAGTGTTGTTATTTGTTTATGCATATTTAAGAACTTGTTATAAGTTTACATTTAAGAAGTATATGTTTCAACATAGAAATGGTTCTTCCATGTATAATGCGTTCGTGAAACGAAGTACATAATAGTATGTACGAAACCAAAAATACCAAATTTACTCTCCGAAGTGAAGAACAATGACTTAGTTATATAAGAATTAAACAAATTAGACGTATTAGGTAAACTAATACAGTTGTGGTGTTTGACCATTGTGACGTTTTACTATATACAATGTTTGAAAAAATATATACAATAGAAAAGAAGAGGAATATAGAATAAGCTCAGAGTGCTATATTGGTAGGACAAAACTTGTTTTCACAATTTTAGGAGGGGCTTAAATGTATTGCATATATAACTTGTCACTACAATAATAAAGGTATATTAACAATTCACTTTCTTTTCTTTTTTTTTTTTTTTTTTTTTTTTTTTTTTGTTTGAGGCCAATGATGTTTATTAGTGGTTTTATTAGTATTTTAGAATGTTTGTGATAACGTAAAACAAACTTATTGGTATAAATTATGTCTTTTGGTGGAAAATTTAGTGATTCAACTTTTGTTTGTGTAAATTAGTATGTCTTAACTGATTAAATTTTAACTATATATCAAGAGAGGATACTTATTTTAATTCTAATCAATCAAAATGTAAGCTTTTTATAATGTTACTAGATGCATAAATACGAAAACACGCTAATTTTTAATTCATAACTTCCGTCGAACATTTTTTTCCCTTCTTAAAACCAATATGTCGAAAAGGCATTGCAGAAAATATAATCACACGAGTACCCGCCGCCGCAACGCTCTGGTACTCGGCTAGTAAATACATAACACACACACACATATATAAATGCAGAGCCACCATAAGAGTAGTGGGGGGAATCGCCCCCAACGACGTTCTTGCGGATACACAAAATATGTATTAAAAAAATTAAATTTATGGGGAAAATTTCTGGTGTCCTCGCCCATAAAACCTGAGTGCCCTCATCTCTTTCAGCCTCCAACAATTAAAGAGTGCTTTAATGTAAAAAATTGGATCTTTCCATTGAGCTTGTTTGATCGAGAAAACATGGAGGAAACTAGATAATATGGGCCGTGAAAGTAAGTCTAATATGGTGAGGATGAGCTAGAAATATATAATATTATTTACTTTTTTCTTTTTGGTCGTACATTGGATAATATATCTACTGATCTACAACATGTGGGTACAGTAACTTCAAGTATTTTTTTATTATTATTTTATATTTGTGATTTTGAAATGTAAAAACGTTTGTTGTAGTTACATTCATAAAACTATGACCAAATTAATACAAGTTTTACTGTGGTATTTTAGAATTTTTGCTTAAATTTTTATATTTGATCCGTAAATATATATTATCTATACTATTAGATAAATCATTTAAGTTATGAGCTTTACCAAAAGTTAGGATGAGGAGCTTAAATCATAGAGTGACATGTGTTACTTCTCAACTAAAATACACTTTTATTTTAAATTGAAATATTTTTATCTATTTTTTTATGATATAATTTTATCATATTTTTAAAATTTTTGTTATTTAATTCAACATCCATTTCGATATATTTTTACGAGCTTTTAATTTTTACATTTTTAGTGGGTTTATTTTATTTTGATTCAAAATTTTTACAACTTAAACCTTTATTTCAATAAATACAAAACTTGATTCGTCAAAATTATTCTAATAGATACTTGAAATCACCGACTAGTTTATATTTCATCAACGTCTTAACTTATAATTGGTGTTAATCGCAGCATAGTAGACCCGACCCCACCCGATTTGTTATAGATTACGCTAAAAATGGCATTTTTTGACATGTATTTCACTCCTCGCTTGATTTCCCAGTAATCATGCTTTCTGGCTCCGCCACTGTATACTAAGTACCCTAACTTTGCGTTTATAACATTATTGGTCCGACAAGCACCAAGATGAAGAAGCATACTTTTTAGAGAAAACAATTATGTAGAATCTTGAGTCCTCGATGGACTTGATTAGTTGTTCATTGATCATTTTCCTTTTTCTATCTTCTCATTATCCTTATATGTTTCATTGCTGTCGCTTCGAGCTTGATAAAGATGGCCAACGAAGCTGTTACGGGTGTCCTCACCCCTAAAACTAAGAAACACATCATACTTAAAGCTCTTTTCAATTGATGAATTTGAAGTAGAAGCCATTGGAAGTAGGAATCAAGCTGTTGAAAGAGTTTATGTGAAAAAGTTCCAGCAGCAGTGATTTGTTTGTTTGGAAAAAAAAATAGTGGAATGGACTAGAAAAACAAAAGCCAATGAAAAAGATAGATAAAGATTCGTTCTTGAACTTTATGAAGTGTTTGGATATTATATATTCACAATTTACAACAATATATATTTTTCTTTATGATAATTTCTTTTTCTCAAAATATTGTTCCAAAATCGTTATTTTCTTAGGCTATATTGTTTTTTAATAGTTACGTAAGAACATTGTTTATATATGCTTTAAAGAGCAAATAAAGTATCATGCTTGGTACAAAACTTAATCACTCGTTTTTCAAAACCTTTTGCAAAAATGCACATTTGTTGAGCACATATAAAAGGAGTGATTTGTTTGTTTTGCATTTTTATTTCCATGCTTGGTGCTTCGGTCTAAAAGTGTAGCAGAGCCAGAAAGTAATGTGAACAATATATTTTCATTTGAAAACATTGGAATGTGGTGGGACAACAAATGGCTTCTTTTGCTAAAGGAAATTACAAAGAAAAATACCATATGAAAAGATCATGATTAAGATTCCTTTTTTCATGAGCAAATGGCTCCTTTTGTGGGTTTTCTTTGTTATTTCATATGAACTTTGCACATCTATTTCATATGAACTTCACACATCACATGAATGCCTTGATTTACAAAATTCAATCAAATAACTTTATGTACTACAATTCATGAAAATAATACTTTTTAGATATAAAGATAAACTAACCTCAAGCAACTTCTTGATCTGGACTTCAACTTGTGCCTATACTTCACATTCTCCCCATATATATATTGGCACTATAAGAATGCTTTGTCATTCTTATATTTGAGTCTGTAAGTGTTCTAAGGGACCGAGATGAGGAAAGTCACCTTCATCCTTTGTACTTCAATGTTCTTTGGTGTAATGCATTTTACCATGGTGAAAAATCCCTTTTACAAAAAAATAAAAATAAAATACCGCAACACATTTAATGTTTTGCATTCAATTTTACCTACATTTACTCTCCCATATTAATTACCCTCCGCTTATTCTCACGGCGGAGCTTGGTCCTGAGACAACACCCGGGTCAAGGCTAACACGTGTTGCTTATTGTGCAGGAAGGATCAACTCCTTTCCTCCGGATTAATTGGTTGAAGCTTGGACTTCCGGAAAAGAACCGGGTAGCAGGATTTTGCTTCAACAAATTGACGCCATCCGTGGGACCCGTTATTCCTTCTACCGAAGAACTGAATAACTAACCCGCCAGAAACACCGACATCCGGTTCACTTCCCCCACCTCCGGAACAAGCAGGAGGGTGGAGTCACTGGTAACCCACCACCCGGACTGTCGGAATAGATACAAGCCCATGTATTATCATTGGAAGCCCTCATCAAGAAGTACAATGCGACAGGAGCTAGTGCGATCAAACCCATCCGTCTGTCCATTGGGGATGATGAGGAGACGCCGGAGAGGACGACGGAGCAAGACCCTATGGATGACTTGAGCAAACCCCATAAAGAGGTGGCTAGGTCTCCCATCACCAGAAGGATTGTGGAGTTTGCTGGTCCCAAGTACACCATGCCAGCCAATTTGAAGTTGTACGATGGGTCTGCTGACCCAAATGATCATATTAATCGTTTTGTAGGGGCGAAAAATCAAGGGGAATGGCCGATACATGTGTGGTGTCGAATGTTTCAGCAGACTATGGATGGGGCCGCACAAGGTTGGTTCAGCAATTTAGAACCGGGAAGCATCGATAGTTGGGATGACTTAAGGGAACAGTTCACCATAAGGTTTGCTCCTTGGTTTAAAATTGCGTTTTGCGATCCGATGCGTTAAAGGTACCAGAGGCCGATGTGTGATGTGTGTTGCGAATGCGAGCGCATTTTGGACGCGGTGCGTTTTGTATTAAAAAAATACAAAAAATATTTATACATAGTAAATTAAAAAATTACCAAGTAAATGCAATAAATTTACAAATAAGTCACAAAGACACAAATAAATAGGCAAATAATCTATTTGTAAAACAAATAAGTCAATTAGTCAGGACATAAAACACTTAGAAGCAACATTATAAACTCCAACTAAATTTTGTTTTAAATGAGAAACTCCTTCTTTAATTACTTTCGAATACGATGAACATGTAAGTTTATTTTTAATTTTAGGATCTTGAATTCCATAATCTCTAAATCCTTGTTATTGTTAGTAGTAATGCGGTTGAACATGAATGATTAAAGTCTATTCTATACATATACATGATTTTATACATATACATGATGACATGATATTATAATGTGTTAAAGGTATACTGATAAGTTATACCAGTGGCTAACAATCATAATTCATTCATTACCAAATCAACAACAAAAGTCAAAACTAAAAATTTTAGTCAAATTTTAATCACACATATGATTTTCAGCTAAACTATTTAACATATAATGATTATTTGTGATCAAAGAACAATATGAACTAATTCATAACATGAAGATGTAATAAGATGATTGTTTGCGGGATTTCAAATCATGTTAATGGTGCATGATCTTGAACCGAAGGGTAATTTGGATGTAGGGTAATTTGGGTGTTGTTATTGTGTTTGTTTTAGAAGTCTTTCAACAACTTCTATTTTTCAAAGTCCATTAAAATATTTTTATCTTCTTCTAAATGGTTTGTTTTTTTTCAAAATGACCTAAATTCCATATTGCGACAATTGCGACCATTGCTAGCATTACACAAATGCGGCAAATTGTGGTCTAATGTGAGTTCATTTTGGGATGCCCTCGCATTAGGAATCATGATGCGAAATCCTAAAAGCAATGTAATGATGCACGCAATTTACGCAATGATGCGCGCATTTTTAAACCAAGTTAGCACATATTCTTGTCACTAATGATTAAGAAATATATTGGTAAGTCCTAGTCTATTATTCGAAGAAGTCTGTACTCGAAGATTCTTGGATTGATCATATCATATTTTACTTCGCCATGAACACAAATTTTCCATTGCATACTCTAATGCTAAATACGTTGACATAAAGCTCATAAACATATAAACTCTTCTAGTCATATCTTATTAAATTACATTTCTAACACCTTAACCATCTTGAAGCATGTACATATTTTTAACAAATAGTACTAACTTAATTTTTTCAACGTATATTTGTGATTTGTCACATATTTGAAATTGAAAGTACACAATGGCTAAAAAGGTAGTTAACATATTGTTGAGGGGTTTCATACATTCATTATATACCTAGAAAAACTAACTTGTTTATTAGATATGGTATATCTGAAAGTACAAAGTACTTCGTAAGTTTTCTCATGGGTCATCTCTTTACCTGGTTTTGACCCAAGTAAGATCCAAACACAAACAAATAAAATCAAGCTCCATTTTCTTAGTAAAATCAACATGCAATGCAACCGTATATACTTAACCATCAAATACACTAGTAATCATGCATAAATAGAGCTTCAATTCGATAGAAATTAAAGCTCAAATGTCTTACTATCTTATTAAAGGTTTAAAAATACAAATTAAAGGTATAAGCAACAATTTACCTTAAATGTTGCCTTATCTCATATTTGATGAAATCATAACTTCATTCTTCAAACTTTTTTAACAAAACATGTGTCTCTTATTAAGGTTTAGGGGGTAAACACCATGGGTCAATACTTTGACTAAAAAAGTCAAATGTTTTTGTTTTTATGATTTTAACCCAGCTATTGTGTATGATCATACATTACTTGAAAAATCTTCATAGATTCATTTGTACAAGTTAAATTTCATTTCCTGTGTTCTCCGGTACCGAGCCGCCTCAGAAACTTCACCAACACTTCTTAAGCTACTAGTGTCAACTGTATTTGAACAATCCCATTGAGATTCTAAGCGTCTCAAGATGAGTATATACCCAGCCACACGATCAACACTCATTTCTTCTTGGTGGAAGTTTTCTTCACCTTTTAATTTTAAATCCTCCACCACTCTCTTGTCAAAACGATAGATATTCTTCTATGAATATTAAAATCAAACTTGCTAAGTGACAAAAGCATTATTACTTAGCTCATTGATATTTACTCACAAAAAATAAAAGTTTAAAACAATGTTTAACAATTACTAATATAAAGCAAAACAATGTGAAAAAGTTGGGAGATATAATTGAGAAGTACCTTTCTATAGTGAACGTAAGCAGCTTTGCCAGTCATTTCTTGCCCATTTTTACTTACATAAACCTGAAAGTACAAGAAAAATCTATTCACGTCATACAACAAATAAAGAGATGCAATCAAAAAATAAGGATGGTAATTCCTAACACGAAACACGACCCAAAACCCACACGGAACTAAGCTGGAAGGGTCTGGTCTAAACAGTTTTCTGCCCATGGGTGTTAAACAATGTGACCCACCAACCCGATTGAGTTTTTTACAATGGGTTAAACAAGTCGACCCACCCACCAGTTTAGAAAAACGGGTTGAATAGGCAATGTTCATGCTATCTGTAAACGGGTTAGGATTGACATAACTAACCTAACTACTTAAACATGTCGTGCTTGGGTTAAAGTGTTCTGACATGCCAATCCGAACCCAAACCCGACCCATTTATGGTCTGAACAGTTTCAAGATTTGAAATGACTACAATAACAGAACAAGAAGTTTTTTTAAATTTAGATAATTTATGTTTATAATGCATTAAATTAGTTAAACAAGTCACTAATTTTGAAAAACAGGTTAAATAGGCAATGTTCAGATTATGCGTAAACGGTTTAGGATTGACATAGTCTGAAATACCAATGCCCCGTCCTTTGACTATCTGCTTGAACCCTTCTTTTGCCAGTATCTTTTGTGATCCCTTTCGCAGTATTCACTTTAGCAGCTTGTTTAGTTTTGTCACCATTGCTGAATTGGCCCCTAGAAACACAAGAAAGACAGCATAAGAAATGATAACGGTCTTTATTGAGTCATTTGCATACAACCATCTTTTATGAAATTAATCCTACGAAAAACAATCAGTAATACAGCAGAATTAACTTACATGTAATCGATATTTGATGTACTGGGCTGCTCAGAACCTCTATTTTCTGCGTTTAACGGGAAAAACTTGTACAAACGAATTCAAACTAGCTCTTAAATTCTCAAATCATTATGGAAAAATACTGATGTGCTGGCGAGCGAGGATCATCTAAATCTATAACGCTGTCCATAACATGACTATTATGGTTACTCTTTCCAACATTACTCTAAGCTTTATTCTTATCTTTTAAAGAACTAAAATATTCCTCGCAGACCTCATCCAGCGCTGGTGTCGGGATACGGAAACTCTTCTCATGTTTATAATCTTCCCATAAATCTTTTCTGGTGAAATTATTGAGTGACTCATTTACTTCTCTGCTGGTTGAACCACCCGGGTCGAACCGGGTTTCAAAACATTATGTTTAATCCCCAAATCTTCAAACTTTTATTATTTTTCGTTTAAAACCCATAAACTTTTTTTTAACACAAAACGATTTGTCGCTATATAAATATATTATATATATAAGTTTTTATTCAAAAACAATTATAATGTTTTACAATTAAGAAAAAATATGTGCCCGTTAGTGCACATTTAACTTTTCAATAGGCTAAATACGCCCATTTCAAAAAAAAAATATGGGGCTAAATGTGCCCAAATCTTTTACAAAATAGCCAAAATTAGCCTATTTTTTTTTATTTTGGGCTAATTACATTCATGCTAATTTTGGTACTTGCGTTCTTCTTAACAACGGCACCATTAATCCCATTCTTGTTAGTTTTTACGCGACAAGTAACGTGTGTTGTTAGTTTTTATCTCATAACTGATGTAATGTTTACTTTCATTTTCATTAAATGTTTTTATATGTTGTTTGATAGATGTTAAGAATTTTGTCTAGACTTTAGTTATCGTATAGTACAACTGTTTGCAATTGCATTTTCGTCGGTTCACGTTCTATTTTAAACACTACACAAAACACTCACTACAATATAACAAATCATTAATTATCTGACGCTAGAAACCGCTGCCGTTAGGCGTGGGTACTCGCCTAGTACTTTCAAATGTGGATAGCTTTATAAGAACAAACGTGCAAACTAGTTCTCTGCCTTTAACTATACTATTCATTTGAATTTATAAGTGATATTTAAAGTTAAACATCATATTAGTATTTTAAAAGTTTTCAAAGATCAAGACATTCCTTAGAGGTGTTATTTTTTAACGAAAAGTACCCATCTCAAAATATATATAAAAACAGAAGAAAACATAAAAAGGTCGAAGCGTAAAAAGCGATGCAAACATAAAAAAAAAAAAAAAAAAACAAAAACGTTAAAAAATAATAATAATAATAAAATAAAAAAAAAAAGGACGAAACGTAAAAAAAAAAAAAGAAGACGAAAACGTGAAAAAAATATCGAAAATGTACTAAAACGTATGAAAACGAAATTTTAAGTTATTTACCAACGCTCGTTAGTATATAGGACTAACGATGCCAAGTTGACGCGAGAAAACGGAATTTTAAGTTATTTACTAACGGCTGTTAGTATAAAGGACCAACGATGTCAAGTTATGTACTAACGGCCGTCACTGGGTACACACAATGTACGAAATTCGAATGTTTAGTGTCACACGAAAAAAAAAAAAAAATAAAAAAAAAATAAAAAAAAAGGTTTCTATATATACGGTAAAAAATGTCAAGTTTGATGCCTTTTAAAGTAATTAGCCTATTCAAAATTGACAAGGTGACACGCTCCGCATGAACCCTTTTGAGTTTAACTAATATGTTAGTTTAATTAATAGGATAAGTTGAACTTTCAGTTAAATCAGTTTTTATATTCATTAATCCAATAATGTTCAAGTGATTAAGTCTTTGAGCATGCTTTTTCATTTTTTATAATCATCGATCAATGCAATTATAGAGTTTGGTTCAATAAAGATCAAAGAAAAATTAAAGATCAAATAAACCATTCTCAACCACTCATTTTTTCATCAAAACAATAAAATAAACTTTCACCATCATTTTTAAAAACTAAATATCTCACAAACCATTGATCGTTAGACGAAACTAATCATACCATCACGACAAGCATAAAATTACCTTTAATGTGATATCCAACATCATATACTTTTGACGAATTTTTTTTTCCGACTTTTTTGTGGGTTTAGGGTTTACGGTTAGGGTTAGGTGTTTAGGGTTTAGGGGTTTGACTTTTTTGGGTTAAGCTTTTTAGGGGTCAAGTGTTTAGGTGTTCTTACGGTTTAGCGGATAGGGTTTAGGTTTTTTGGTTTAGCGGTTAGGGTTTTAGGGGTTTAAGGTTTTAAGGTTTAGGGTTTTTAGGGTTTAGGGGTTAGGGTTTTTAGGGTTTAGGGGTTAGGGTTTTTTAGGGTTTAGGGGTTATGGTTTTTTTGGGTTTAGGGGTTAGGGTTTTTTAGGTTTAGAGGTTAGGGTTTTTAGGGTTTACGGGTTGTGTTAACACAAAAGAGTTGTAATATATCGAAACCCGCGAAAAACGATAAAAAATAAGTTCGTCGAAAGTATATAATATTGGATCTCTATAGAAAGATAATTTTATTCTTGTCGCAATGGTATAATTAGTTTTATGTGAGATATTTAATTTTTAAATATAAAGGTGAAAATGAATTTAATTAATTTGATCAAAAATGAATGGTTGAGAATGATCCATTTGATCTTTAATTTTTATGTGATCTTTATTGATCTCACCCCTGCAATTATATTCAGTTGAGTGATTCTTTAATATGTAAGTCCTTTTCAAGAATGAAACGTAGCTTTTGCAACCCTCAAAATTTGACTATCAAGAGACGTACTTGAAAGTTATAGTTAAAAAAAAAGAGACGTACGGATTATAAGAAAATGGGACGAAGGTTCAAAGTAGCGGGCCCAATTTATTTTGTCTTAAGTGAACTTTTAGTCGGCAAAAAAGCACATATCTATCTAATATAATAAACAAGAGTTTTGTACCACCCTTTAAAGCACATGATACAATTAATATTCTGATGTGTCAAGAATTTGATTGGTCAATAATTTAGGAATGTACAAGACACACTTAACACAAATCTTTTTTACGTCTGTTTTAATACAATTTTAACAAATAATACATGTAATTCAAATGACTTTTTCCGATATATAGAATTTAGTCAAACATTTTTAATACACTTAAAACCCATTAAATCGTTACCACAACAAAAACTTCAAACCAACTGTTACCTATTGAAGCACATAATCAATTTCAAAACCAATTCCTAAATTAAACCATGCATTCATCAAGTAATTTATGTTATTGATTGATTGATGATTCATATGATTGAAACCTATTGAATCAATTTAGTCAATTTCAAAACAATTTCCGAAAATAAACCCTAAACTTATTCTGATTTATGTTATTGATTTTTATCATCTTCTATCTAATAGGGCAATGATTGTGTAATTCCAGAATTAGTGCAGAAAATTCATATGGTTGTTCGAAAAATTGTAAGTTTTTTTTTTTTTTTTTTTTTTTAAAGTTATTATTGTTATATTGTTTGATAACTGTTGTAGATGTGAGTGTAATTGTTATTGTTATGTTTCTATGGCTGATTCTTACTTCCAAAAATAATTTTTATTTTGAAATAGGAATCAGTTTCCTCAATTACAATAGGAGAATCGACAATGGTTTTAACTATTTTGGGTAAATTATTGTGTACTTGAATAAAACTTATCAAATCATAATTGTATGAATCATAATATTTTTGGGAAATGATTGTGTATTAAATACCGAAAAGTTGTCATTGAAGTATTTTTAGGAACTTTTGTACTATAAGTTTAGGTTGATTTTATGTTTATGGCATTGATTGTGTATTAAAATCAAAGGTTATCAGTTTCGATTCAAACTATCACCGATTCAAAATCAGTTTCCAATAACACGTTTCAAAATCAAGGCAAATCATTTTCAAATCATGCAATAATATCACCCTAACCCTAATAAGTCGATATATGAGAGTTGGGTTGATTCAACCAGATTCATCAACCCTAATAAGTCGATATATGAGAGTTGGGTTGATTCAATTGGAATTTTGGGATAGTTCAGAGTAGTCTTTCTTTCAATTAATCATGTTGTTCATATGGCTACTTTTTTTTTTTTTTTTTTTGGTTGCAGATTGTGGTTTAGGATTCCTGATTTTGGTTGTGAAAATATCTTTGGTTGATTTATATTATAAGGATATCATTGCGGGGTATGTTAAATTGTTGTTTCACCATACAAGATTTGTTATTTTTTGTTAATTTATATTATAAGGATACCAAATTCTATGTCATTTTTGTTATTTTTTGATAAATTACATTTTGTTTTCATAAAATAACATGTCCCTGAAAATGTGCAGGCATGTCAAGGAAGGTATTTTGCAAAAGGGCTGAAACATGGAAAAAAGAAACCATTATGTAAGAGGTAATAACCTGTTATATATTGTTTTATATGGAAATATGCCCATGGTACTAGGGTCACGGAATTTGTATTAATTTAGTATCATACGCGTCAAATTATAAAATTTAGCCTAATAAGGAAATATGTTATGTTCAATGTTTGGTTATTTTTGCTGGAAATGGTTTTAAATCTAATTAGGAAAATGGTTGCCGAAATGGATGGGTGGGATGTTAATGTGGTCAAAATTGTTGTTTCACCATACAGGATATGTCCATTGGGAGGTCATATGGATCATCAGGTTGCTACATGAATCTATGTACCATTTTGTCACCTGATTCTATGAACCATTATTGCAACGATATGGTTTATGTGATCACGGTAGTTTATACATAACATTAAAAGTAGAAAATGAGTGATTTCATGTTAATCTAATCCAGAGTGTTTCGACCCATACTTTAAATTGATTTGTTTTAGTAGTAGGTTTTTATGACCCTTTACCATCATGCCCATCTTAACACCTATACTGCAATAATAGTAAGTCGCTGGTCTGGAGTTGATTCCATCTTAGCTAATATAATTCTCCCTCATTTTAGGACATCTCACACCACAAAGTGATGTATATTGCTACTGTATTGTTCTTCTTGAATTTCTAACTAGAAGAAATCATTTGACAAATCAAGACCAGCCCGAGAACAAAACCTTGCAGATTGGGCTCTTCATTTACTTAAAGAAAATTGTTATCCATTGCCGATCCTCCGCTAAGGCCACTATGTTAGCTTACCATTGCTTGAAACGTAATCCTAAAGCCAGACCACTTATCCGCGATATAGTAGAGATTTTTCCTGAGAGAACTACATTGACTTGATTTCTGATAAGTGAACTTCTAGAGATAAACATATGTTTCTGATCTGTAAATCCTTTTAGTTCGTGAAGTTTGTTACTCGGTTGTCTAAAGATTGCAGCTTTTTTGAATTTTATCTTAATTGTTTTTTTTATTTACGCGTTTATGTGATGATTTTCATTTACAGTTAGAAGCCGCTGCAGTGAATGTAGTTGCTGGAGAGAAACCTTCTGATGTTTACTCAGAGATTGCAGCAAGGTATGATGCGTACACATCATTTTCATTATTCCACACGTTTGGCGCCATCCAAAGTGTTTTTAAGTTGCATTGCTACAGTCATGGGTCCCACACCCCTGGAACGGTCGGAATAAATCCAGCCACTTATGTGCAAACTTAGTGTCCAAAGGGGTTTTCACCACTTACATATCATATTAATTAGAAATGTTGCACGTTAACCCAACTTGGCCCGTTTCGACCCATATCGTAATGAAAGTTTTGACCAGTCGTTTTGTGACAACTCAAGTCTTTAAACTTATGTTAAAATTTTAGGCTTATACGTAAAAGTGACCTAAAACAAATAACATTTAATTTAAAAGAATAGGGTCAAAAAATAAAACCTTAAAATGTTTTGATCTCTTCTTATTGTTCATATTTGTATCAATCAGAAAGCAAAAAAGATTTAGGCACACTTTGGCTCAAAGTTTTTAACTTATAAAATTTCTTTATCCGTTCTAATTGTTAAAATCTGATGATGCTGAAAATCACAAAGTACTTAAGCGCTAAAATATGGCATACTAAAGTGTTAATGGTTTGAAGTATTATCTTATTTTAAGGTTCACATAGCGGTGGGAAACCTTCAAATTGGAGATGAGATGAGAAGACCCTTTCATCTTCTACAATGATCTGATCATCGGGACTGGAGAAAGGTATGGTGTTGTTAAACAAATAAAGTTTTTTGGTTGCAGACTATCAGCTCCAGTTAATCTCAGATAAAGTTTAACATCGTATGATTATCATTGTTTCGAAGATAACTATTTTTTTGAAATCGTCAATCTGATGGGATTATTTGTAATTTATTCTAATTGAGTTTCTTTTGTTTTTTTTTGTGAAAACAGCTTCCAACACTATTTTTTATTTGATGATGGAAATGAATACACATGATTTTACGATCTTCTGGGATATCTGTCTAAACGGGTCAAAAAAAGGGTCGTGGGTCAAAGGTGGGTAAGCAAGACACCTTTTTTGGGCATTGAACTGATGTTATATGATTATTTATTTTACAATAGATTTTGTTTTGTAGGGATTGGGCTTATGGTGAATTACAAGTATGCATGTGATATTGTTCTAATAACGACACAAAAATATATTATACTCTATACGAAGCCGACTACCGTAAACACAATCTTAGATTTTCTAAACTTTTAGTGTTCTTATTCTACTTCTTTTTGAATTTTATTGCAGCTAAGCTTTCGTTTTCCTTATTTCGTGTTATGTTCCGTAAGAGGTTGACACAGTTGACTGTACTAGAAGTGTCAAATTTGACCACAAGGGAATCAAGGACGAGAATGGAACATCCGAAATAGCATGGTTTTGTTCATATTTTCACCTTCTACATACTTCTTTGTTGCCTATATACAATTATGTATAGAACTATTAATATATAGCACTCTGTAAGAACATATATTTATTAATTGTACTTTTTAGAAACCCTTATCTATATTGCCTCTACATGAGCAATCTTATTCTTTTTAGTCTCTATTCATCACATACAAGTCTTTTAACAACAAACTCTTTAGTCACGCTTTCTATCGAGAATGTTGCTTTCGGTCAAGAATGTTACAATTTTGCTGTTATAACAATCGTTCGACCAATACCCATATTATTTTACATGTCATTATTGTTTTAAAAGTAGCCCGTTGGCTCTATGAACAAGTGAAATTTGAAACTAGCCTGTTAGCATTATCCATGACCGAACCCAAACAACTGACACAAAACCTGTCCGTTGACTGTTATATCTCGAAAGGTACTATAAACGTTGTCTACAAAGAAATACTTAAAGGTCTATCAATAATTTTTAACGTAAATGTACAACTATTTAAATGACATGCTTTATATCATTTCTTAACTTTACGTATACTTTTATAAACAACTTACTTTTTGACTTCTTTAAACCTTTAGGTGTTCTTGGAATAAACATAGGTTACTCGAGTTTTTAACCTTGACTTCATACTATGACTCTAGGGCTATCAGTTGGATAAAATGATACATGCACGTTTATTATTTGAATAGTTATAAAAAAAATTTGTTGGTTTTATATAGTAAATTAAAGGTCACACATAAAATGATTTACTTTTTTTCCATTCACAAAAGGCTAAACATCGCCTCTCATGTTTAAATTGAACATGAGGGGATCTCAATCCAAATTGTTTATTATATCATTCACAATTTATTTATTATTCCCTTCATACAATAATGGAACTTATTTGTGATTGTTGTTGTTTGTTAATTTATTCACAAACGTAACTCCTTAATAAATAACTTCTTTAAAAATCCCGTGAATTCACGGGTTTATAAGCTAGTAATTTTATAAGCTGAACTAGAGTCATATACAATTAATCCATACCGAAATTAATATCCATTCATATCTGAAATCCAAGAATCTGAGAAAGTCGTTCCGTTTCTTCACCAAGTGTATATTTTTTAGGCGATTCCAAGTTGACATAAGTTCGGTTGCAAAACCCTGATTCGATTCAAGCAGTGGTTTGGACGACAACGTCGAAACATATTTTTGATATTTCGCTTAGATGAGCAGCATCTCTCCGAGAGATTAGGTCTTTTGGATAGTCATCAAATCCCCATGCCACCCAATGCAAAACCATCGTCCATGGGCTAGTTGCAATCTTGAATTCTGATAACGTATTTAATAATAATTTACCCCTTACGACCAAAATAAAGTGTCTACATTTACCAAGTAACATGAAGTTATGAACTCAAAATGTACCTGTTTGGATCATAGATGAGGTGTAAAAAATGTTGCTACATGGATGTGAGTGTGAACCCAAATCATCATTTAACAAAAGAGATCACACTTGGGGTTCAAGGATCAATCAAGGGTTCACAGAAAGGTTAAAAGCGTATTCACGAGGTTCAAAGATCAATTGAGGGTGCACGAAAGGGTTAAGGTCATAACTCGTGAGAAGGCACAAGCTGCATGTGCATGTAAATAAACCACTTTTATTATAAACCTTGTGGCCAAAGTGTGGAAAACCAAAACTTAAAACTAATTAACCACTTTTTAACCGGGTTATAATTCTGACCCGCTTTCTACCCAAATCAATTCACATTTTGCGGGTTTTCGAATTTCTTGTGGCAGTGTAGCAAATGAATTGAATAGGATACCAATTTTAGCTTATAAAAAATGATTTTGCTCTAAAGTAAGTCTATCTGTTAATGAATTGGAGGTTTGACATAATGTGTCCTTTCAACTTATTCCTTTTTATTCATTTCTCACCCACGCTCTTTCAGGCTTTCAAAAAACTTGTGTATGATAACTAAATCACTACTGAAACCTTAACTGAATTCATTTTTAATATGACACTAATATCCAAACTCATATAAAAAATACATCTTTTTCGTCAAAGAAATCTTGAACAAAGAAGTGAAGTTTCAGAAACAAATCTAGGTGTCACATTTTGCAATTTCACCTTTTAGACTTCAGTATATATCTTATCAATATCACATTGAATCACCTACGCGGTCAGTGGTGACATGGTTTGGTTTTAGTCGTAAGTAACGGTTTGTGTTACCTCATGTTAAACTGTTACCAAATTTAACATTCTACGGTTTGTAGCTCAACCATGACAAAGACACAATATGAGTACACAATGCCTTTCAAAACTACAAACAGTACATACGCTGATAATATCTTATCACTAAAATTTGTGTGTCCGTACAATTCTATGAAAACATCAGTAAAATTTGGTGAAAGCCAGTAGTTGGACTAAAAAGTCAAATATTTGCATAATTAATGATTTCTTCCAAGTTTAGAGCTTATTTTTGTATATATAAAACTAGTTTATCATCTTATACATCCCTTATAACACTTTCTTAAGTTTATTTTTAACATGATCATCTCCCACCATTTTCATCAGTTTGACTTTCTAAGAAGTCAACTGTGTTTAAACTTTAAAGTAATAAGTTATAGTACAGCATCCAAGTTGGGATTATAGCTTGATCTAACAATGTATACATTTGAAAAAGTACTAATACCGAAAGGTAAAATGACAATCATACTTTGAAACACTTCTTTACAAACAATCGTACTTTGGGAGTGTATCGGAGAAAACTATCAATGAGAATAGATGCGGAGAGATACGAGCTTTAGATCATCTTCTGAGCTGAGTGGCAATTACTTCCTACTCATCAGACTTTGAAAGATCAAGTTGAAACAAAATATTAGAAAAATGTAAAATCTGTATGATAAACCATACCCTACTGAATCCATTCGAGTTGAGAAATTGCTTAATGACTTACCCGATAGGAGTTCACTTGGTTAACAGTTATGCGCTGATTGACGAATGCTTCCTGCTGATCGGACCTCCTAATAGCAGAAAAATGGATTGTTAGAACCATAGTAAAACACATAAATTGTAGAAACAATGAATATTTCCATAATCAATTTAAGATTTAGAAAAAAGTACCTTATAAGATAGTTCTTCATGCATTGGCTCCTTTGGCATGTGTTATTATGGTTATATGTAGCAGACTATTTCATTATTATCATCATCACCACCATCATCATCACCACCATCATCATCATCATCATCACCATCATCACCATCATCATCATCATCATCACCACCACCATCATCATCATCATCATCATCATTATCATCATCATCATCATCATCATCATCATCATCATCATCACAGATTCTTCGTCTCTTGAGTAATAAACCATATGTAGCAAGAAGCTGCATCGACCCAACGATACGCAGACCTCTCAACTGGAAAATGCTCTGTGGAAGACGGGTTATGCCTGTACCTACCATGTTTAACTCTTTCAAACCATCTAAGCATCCAATATCCTCAGGCAATTCAACAACTTGAATACAACCGCAGAGACGTAACTTGTTTATAAATTTCATCTTACAAATGCTGTTTGGAATATCTCGTAAACGGTTACAATTCGTTATAATTAGCGTCTCCAAAGATTCTATTTGGCCAAGATCATCAGGTAACTTCTCAAGAAGAAAACATGATTTAAGTTCGAGAGACTTGAGATGTTTCAACTTACAAATGCTATCTGGAAGATGTTTAATCTCTGTAGATGAAAAAGTCAGCTCCTCTAGACATTCTAACTGGTCAAGGTCCCGGGGTGCTTCTGGAATACTGCCTTCAAGTGTAAGCTTTCTTAAACATTGTAAACTACATATGCTTCTTGAAAAACTCTCAAGGTTGGTACAAGGACATAGACCCATCAAAATAAGCCTTTCAAGATTTCCAAACGATGAACCTGGATCTTCTTTATAATAACATTCAAACCGAAACTTTGGGGAATCGTTGTCGGAGTGCAATGGGCAAAAATCTGTGGGTTCTGCAATCAGATGTAACTCAGATAAAGAACCAGCCTCAGCTGGTTGATACCGTTTGTTAAACACAAAAGACTTAAACCTCCCACAACCACTAAAGTCTAAGAAGAGAAGATTTTTCAGACATCCAACCGGAGCATTAATTTCTACCAATTCATAACAATTTTCTAGATCTAAGTATTCGAGATTTGGAGTCAGCCCAAGGTCAAGGGTCCTCAACTTTGAATGACTGAGGTTGAGATGTTCGAGCTTTAGACTTTCAGCAGGTATATGAAGCTCTACGAAATCATCAGATCTCGAAATAGTCAACTGCTCAAGATTTGGAGCCAACCTAAGGTCAAAGGTCCTCAACTTTGAAACCTTGATAGTGAGGAACCTTAGCTTATGAAGAACCTAATTAACATAAGTATAAAAAACAATTAATATTGGTGCAGTAACAAACCAATAGATATATAGGATCATAATGAATCATGAAAAACAACAAATAAACCATTATTCATTCTACCTTTTCTTCTCCATCTTCCCAAAGTTGAACAATATTGCTGCGACGTATGTCAAGTTCAACAAGATATTTTCCTTGAAATGTATTCGGTAAACTCGAAAAAGGAAATCCATCCCATCTCATAGATCGTAAGGAACTTGGAAGGTATTCACTAACTTTATCAAATTGTTGAACAATATTTCTCTTAGAATAATAATCCTTTACGAGAATTATGTGGATAAATCTAAGATCCTTCATTTTTGCTAGACCTTTTATTGCAATTTCAGCACTGAAACCCGCTGGTAACTGGAAGGATAGACATTTAGTTGCTTGGGTACCCTGAAATCGAAAAAATAAAACCCCTTACTTTTTGTTGGAACCCTAAATTTCAAAACGCCCAAAATCACTTATCAAATTGAGAGTGAATGAAGATGATATAAAGCGAATTGAATGATAACACGATTCGAATTAATGAATTTTTGAGTAATTATTAGAGAAAGAAAGTGAATTTGGGGAAAACTTTTTAGAGAGACCCACAAAGAGGAATTGTTATGTGTTTTTTATAAGAAAAGTGACTTGGTAACTTATTATTTTGTCTAATATAATACTTAAAAAGACAATAATATCCTTTTTTTATACGGTCAAATATAGTCAAACTAACAAAGTTAGGAAATTTGGACCAAACCCGTGACGGATGTTTCATTTTAGACCAAACCCAAAACTTTTTAAACTACTGGAGCAAAAATGAAATATATAGCAAACCACAAGGAAAAAAATGTAGTTAACTCTCAGTTTTATTAAATCATAACTTAATTCTTACCAGGTCATTAGTCAATATATATTCGATTTCCTTTTTAACCCACAATCGGCTATGTTTTTGAGGTTCATCGAGGTGTGACCGACGAACAATATTCCTTCCCATTTCTTCTAAATGATCATGCATCCTCAAGTACCCAAATATAGAAATAGTTATAAGAGATTTCTGCTCAAGAACTCTTAAACCAACTTCAGCATGAAATTCACGGCTTTCAAGCGCTCTAATTGCATCTCCTTTGTGCCAACCTTTTAGCATGCATGCAACATCTAAGAATATTTCTTTGTGATCATTATCTAGACCATTAAAGCTTATTTCCAATCTATCCATAGTTGCCGTTAATGGAATGGTTTTTAGTCTTTCTATAGCATCTACCCAGTAAGGTTGACTTTGACCACAAAGAAACGAACCCAAAACTTTGATCGTTAAGGGAAGACCATGAGCATATTGTACAACTTGTCCTGATAGCTCTTCGTACCTTTGAGTTGGAATCTCTCTTCCAAACGCATACCTCTGAAGAGGCAACCCGCCTCCGCTTGAGATAACAAAGTCACATTATGAATCAAGCTCACTCGGTGGGCTACCAAGACCGCTTCTCTTGTTGTAATTATAACTCTACTTCCGGCTTAAACCAATTAAGGTCACCGGCTAACGCTCAAGCTGGTCTTTATGATCAACGTCATCAAGAACAACAAGTACCTTTCTACCACGCATCCTCCTTTGCATCATACTTTTACCGCGAGAAACACTACTTACTTCAAGGTTTTGATCCTTTAAAACATCTGAAAGTACTTGTTTCTGCAACTTCTTTAGACCCTCCGAAGAGGCTTTTGAAACTTCCCTAACATTTTCAATAAAGCTTTCACCTTCGAACTGAATGGATATTTGATCAAATATAGCTCTTGCCAAAGTTGTCTTCCCCGCACCTCCCATCCCCCATATCCCTAGCATGCGAACATCGCCAACACCAGGTTCTAAGGATGAAATTACTTCTTTTACACGGGTCTCCATGCCTATTAAATCTCCATCACTGCTCGAATTGATAAAACTTAAGTCTACTGAAATCTTTTTAACGATTTCCTGTATGAACTTAGCTTCATGCCTACACGTTAAATAAAGATTCAATTAGCTTGTGAAAATTCCCGAACAATTTTTAGATCTTTAATACTGACATACAATAATACATGAAGTAAATGGTGATATTAATATAGTTATATAGGTGAAAATTTATCTGTTGTTTCATACCACGGGATTGTAATTGACAACAGTGTGTTAAAGAATGACAAACTATATGCTCTAAGAGGTTGTTTGCTAAATATAATGAAGAAATTTACTCACCCATTAGCAATGCTTTTCAACTCAAACCCAGCCAAATCAGATGCTTCTTTCAAAGCCTCACTCCATTTTCTTGCAGCTTTTTCGTCTTTATGTTTTGCAAATGCATCTCCAACAGCCCCAGTTTGTTTGCGTACTTCAGTGGGCTCCACATCATAGAACACGGGGTAAGCAGTGTGCTCGTCCGTCGTCTGGCATTCCATAATCTTAACAAGCTCTTCCAAGCACCAAGATGAAGAAGCATAGCTCTTGGAGAAAATAATAATGTAAAATTTTGAGTCTTCAATGGCTTCAATAAGCTCATCACTTATCATTTTCCCCTGCTTAATTTTCTCGTCATCTTTGTACGTTTCAATACCTTTTTGTGTAAGAGCATGATACAAATGATCAACAAAGTTCTTTCGAGTGTCTTCGCCTCTAAAGCTTAAGAAGACATCATACTTGAAGCTCTTTTGAATCAATGAACTTGAAGTGGACGCCATTAAAGTTAAAACTGAAAAAAGTACAATATTAAGCTGATCACAAAGAAACTTGGATGAAATGAATAAGCCTAAAGAAGTAAAGAGGTTATACTAATAATTAAGGTAGTGTTATCAAAACTTTGTAATGATGTTTCTACGAAGGATCAATGGTGAATGTGAACGTGATCTTTTTCTGTGGAAAAACTTTGGAATAAGATAAGGTCACAAAAGACTCTTTTTGTGTAAACAAACATAGAAAAAAGACCCATAAGAATGCTTTTTGACTAGGCTTGTTTTATTTAATCATTCACCATTGTAGTGGTTCCTTTCCTAAATATTTTAATAATTAGTTATTTAAAAATTTCCATATACACAATCAATTACCAGACATGCATTATTGCCATCAACATATATAATTGTCATATATGCATAAAACTTTCACTAAGTAGCTAGTCAAGAATGGAATATAGCGTGTATGTTGGTATCAGCTATATATATACTAGTACTAGATAATAAGATGAACTCACCTCAATGACTTTCTATATAATCTGTTAATAATCAGCAATACCAAAGAAATTGTTGATTTGCTTATTGAAAGTGATAAATTGCTCATAGCTTTAAACAACTTGCTTCATTCACTGAATCAAACAACTTTTGGAACCATTATATATATTCCTACATGCGATATTTGGCTTTTCTTTAACCTTGGTTTCCGGCCTTTTAGCCGACCAAACCACGAGATTTGAACTCACTGCCACACACACTCAAACTAGGTAAAATCCTATTTTTTCAAAGGGTTGTCATGACCACTTCAAATAGCAATACCAATATGAACAAACGAACATTGGTTATAACTATAGCAGATAGCAATGTGAACAAGATATGTACGTTTGAAAACATTGCAATGTGGTGGGGACAACAAATGACTCCTTTTGCTAAAGGAAATTACAAAGAAAAAGACCATATGAAAAGATCATGATTAATTTTACTTCGACATGAACACAAATTACCCATTGCATACTCTAATGCAAAATACGATGACATAAAGCTCATAAACATACAAACTCTTCTATTCACATCATACAACAAATAAAGACATGCAATCAAGAAGTAGGGGTGGCAATTCCTAACACGAAACACGACCCAAAACCAACACAGAAATAAACCGGCTCGGGTTTGGTCTAACCAGTTTTCAGGTCGTGCGTATTAAACAGGTTGACCGGCCAACCCACTTGGGGTTTTTCTTTTTTTAATTTAGATAAATTATGTTTGTAGTGGGTTAAACGGGTTAAATTACTTAAATGGGTTGAACCAGTCGACCAGTTTAGAAAAACGGGTTAAACAGACGGTGTTTGGGTTATATGTAAACAATTTAGGATTGAAATAGCTGACCTAACTACATAAACATGTCATGCTCGGGTCAAGGTGTTTTGACATGCCAATCCAAACCAAAACCCAACCCGTATTTGGTTCTAACAGTTCCTTGATATGAAATCTACAATAACAGAACAAGAACTTTCCAACTTACCCTCTTCCCATCGCCATTAGTGAACCAATGCCCCGTCCCATGACCATCTGCTTGAACCCTTCTTTTGCCAGCATCTTTTGTGATCCCTTTCGCAGTATTGACTTTAGGATTCATGAAACCTTGTGACGTTTCTTGAGTCTTTGATTTTCTTGAATTTTACCTTGATGAGCTTGTCTCAGCTTTGTTAGTTCTAGCAGCCTTTTTAGTTTTGTCACCACTGCTAAATTGACCCCTAAAAACACAAGAAATACAACAAAATTATAATTGAAAAGAGTTATTTGCATATAAACCCTTAAAAATCTATCAATAATATAGCAGAACTAACTTACATGTAATCGATATTTGATGTACTGGGCTGATCAGAATCTATTTTCTGCATTTAATGGGAAAAAGTTGCACAAACGGGTTCGAACAAGCTCTTGGATCCTCAAATCATTATGGAAAAAATAGTTATGTGCTGGCGGGCGAGGATCATCTAAATCTATTACACTGACCATAACATGACTATTATGGTTACTTTTTCCAACATTACTCTGAGCTTTACTTTTTTCTTTTAGAGAACTAAAATATTCCTCACAAACCTCATCGTGTGCTGGTGTCGGGATATGGCAACTCTTCTCGTGTTCAAAATCTTCCCATAAATCTTTTCTGGTGAAAGTATTGAGTGACTCATTTACTATTCTCTGCTGATTTAAACCTAGAGAATGCTCCTTGTTCAAATAAGATTCCGACTTACTGCTGGTCTTGTAGTAGCAACTTTACTGATTGAAGGAATATCAGAATCAGAGTCGGAATCAATCAGCTGAAACTTTCTAAGAGGACTGACGGTTAACTTTGGAAACGGTTGTTTGCTGCAGTTTGTGATTATGGATTCTGGCGCATTTGAGAGATTTTGCTTTCTTTTTCCTGATTCTCTGGTCAAAACACCTAGTCCGGTAAGCGGGAATATGGAACTGTTACTGATTGAATAATGTTTGTTGGAAGAGTCTCATCTGCATTTAGCAATAATTACAACCAGTGAATATGGGAGTGATAAACAAGCGCACATGACAGTAATTAGCACACTGGTTTATAATACGTGTGACTGCTACTTGATGGAATCTTATAAATCATAAAACTAGCACAAATACCATCCCTTTTACGCTAAGTTAATCAACGGGAGAAATCTGATTCAGTGGTGCTGCTTCATGGATATCTTTGTGATCTTTCTTGGATTACAAAGAATCACAAGTTGCTGCTTATTTAAGCGTTTATGTCTTAGCTAAATACATAAATACATTTCGATATTCAGATATGAAAAATCATTGGTAACGACTACAACTTTCTTGTTTATCTTAAGACATAAGTAAGGGTGTATAGTGACAGTTCAAAGGGGTTGTAAGTTGTAGCCCGAGTGCCCAATGGCCCCAATTGCCTAAATACACCAGACTTGTTACATTATCATAAGATTAACTAAATATATAACACAACAGACACAATGAAGTTATCAAGGGACAAGGGTTACTCGTAAGTCCATGCACCCACAACATACAGAAAACAAGTCCAGTTTTTCGTTACTACTAGAGTTCAAAATAATCTAATTGGCTGCCAAACTCATCCCGATATCTTCAGGAAATCAAATTGAACCTACTGAAAAAAGCATTAGTGGCGTTTAGGATTGCTCTTCATATCGTTTTGAAACGGCAAACAATTAGTTAAATGTTTAGTGTTTGGACGGATGTGATCATGATATCAATTATAGACAAACTAATTCAAAGTTGCTTATTCATACTGACTATCTGATATCATTATTCATAAAAATATCAATCAATTTTACCTTTAGCATTATTATCCTCGGGCGACGAAAAGTCCTCGATATCATCATCGTCAACAACAACCGAACCCAAATCCACCGTAGCCGAACCCGAAACCCCCTATCCTCGACACTACACCCGCGCCGTAACCGCTTCAATCTTGGCCTTACCTCCACCTCACTGTCACCATCATCTGAATTAGCAACAGTAAGCGTCTCAATCTCAAACTCCTCATCAACATCATTACCATCAACAACTGTCTTCACATCAGCAGCTACTGGAACATCTACCGAATCACAATTCGATGTATTACTCGGTGTGATTTGGGGTTCGGGGAGATCGTCGAAATCGAAGTCGAAACCCAATGAGAATGAAGGTGCTTCAAAATCACCCATATTATGATTAAATGATTATTCCTTGTGGTAGTGTAGCATTTAATTATGATTCAGTAATTAAACCATCAGTTATAGCCTATGACTAATTATTTGACCTTCAATTATTATGCCTAACAAGGATTGAGAGACTTGTTTAAGGGCTTCAAACTTCAAATCCATCATCTGTAATGAATTTGGAGGAGGTATATGACATAAGAGGTCCTTTAGCTCTTTTCTTTCCTTCATTTCTTAACCCTTTTAGTACTTGTGGCCAAAGTGTGAAAAACCAAAACTTTAATAAAATACTAACTTCGTTTTTATCTCGGGTTGTCTTCTTGACCCACTTACAATTTACAACCAAAGTATGACCCGAATCATAACTGACCAAGTTTAAGGTCATGAACTGTAGAAACTGAGCTTCAACATTAACCAATAATAAACTCAAGAGTTAATTGCATAAATGCTCTTTGTGGTTTGTCGGGTTTTACGGATTCAGTCCCTAAACTTTTTTTTTGCGGATCTCCTCCTTATGGTTTTGATCCGTTACGGTTTTGGTCTCTTGACCACTTTTTCTGTTAGTTTGACCGTCAAGGATGGTTAAAATGACATTTTTACCCTCGTTTGTCTAAGCATATGGTCCATGTGGTTTGTCTCATATAACAATTTTTTTTTAACTATTTAAATAAAATTATTAATATTAAATTTTTAATTCAATTTTTTATAAATTTTTATTCTTATTTCTTATCACATATTAAATCAAAATTTTCATAGATTTTAACAAGTTTTTTTTTTCAACCTATGTCAAACCTTTTAAAGTTTAAAGTTTACTTTTTTAAAATAGATTATGTTAAAACTTTAAAAACAATATTTTTTTAACTAATTAAAAATCTAATATTTTAACATTTTTTTTAATTTAATATTTTAATTTTTTAACAGATTAAAAATTATATAATTTTGAACAATAATTTTTTTAATTAAAAAAATTAAAATTTTGACGGATTATGTCAAAACTTTTTTTGTCCAAAAAACTTTAAAAAACTTATGTCAAAAAATTTTAAAAAAAAATCTGACTTAATTAATGACTAAAATTTAACCAAATTTTTTAAAACGCTTTTTGTGAAAATTTTATAAAAAAAATCTCATACAAAGTTCAAAAGATTTTAAAAATCATCAAAAAATTAAAAATATATGTGTGAAACTTACTTAAAAAAATCGCACAAAAAAAATTTTGAAATAAAAAATTATTACTAAAAAATTTGGACAAAATAATTTAAACACCCACAGCGACCAAAAAAATTAGGACAAAATTTCAGACAAAAAATTCGGACAAAAAAATTTATTAATAATATTATTAATAAAAAATTCAGAATAAAAAAATTGGACAAAAAAAATAAATAAATAAAGTTGGTACCAAATTCGTGATATGCTACAAACCGCATGGACCATACAATAGGAGGGTATTTCTGTCATTTCAGCCATTTAAACACCCACTTGACGGTCAAACTAACAGAAAAAGTGGTCAAGGGACCAAACCCGTAATGGGTCAAAACCATAGGGCGGAGATCCACAAAAAATAAAGTTTAGGGGCTGAATCCGTAAAACCCGAAAACCCACATGGACCATTCATGTAATTAACTCTAAACTCAAACTTAACATCGAAGACCAAATGAATTTACTATCTGCAAAAATATGTGTAGTTAGAATTAAAAAACCTTTCTCTCTCTTCCAACAAACCCCTAACTACTTTCCCTCCATTTTTCACCTTTAAAAAACCTTGAAAATCCTCAATTACTGGTTCTTGACCGTAATTCACAATTCTAAACCGTGTGATCAATATAGTTTTGAGTTCTACACCGATCGATATTCTACCTAGTATTTCTACCTGTTTTTGAATTTTGGCGCCAAATTTTGTTTTTTCAATTCCTTTTATAATATTACAATCAACACCAATCCGATCAAGTTTCAGTAATATTGAGTCGTTTGAATGGTCCAATTGTACTTAATCATGTCACCTAAAGGAAGAACACCTAAAAGAAAGAAAACTATGCCTAATAAGTATAAGGATACTTTTGTGAGTTAGTATAGAATAAAGGACAAAAGTGATAGAGGTTTGGAAGGGAGTGTTTGGTCGCAAATGAATTTCCTACATTCGGTCGCCTATTAGGAAGAAAATGGTTATCGAACCGCATAGATGTGAATATTGTTCTTGCAACCACTCTAAGTCAAATTCCTCATGATCAAAGTAATAATGATTTGAATGGTAACAAGGTTGGTAGTGCTTCACATGATAATTCTGATGATAATAGTAGGAGTAAAAATGTGTTACTTAAGTCATTTATTGATACTGTCAAACCTACTATTAGTATCATTAGGAACAAATTAAGCTTGATACCTATTGTGATTGATGATGGAAGGGAAGTGGTGGTATTTGATGATGAACTTTTACTGGAAGGTAGTGTCACAATTCTCAATTTCCGGTCATTTCTCAAACTCAATATTCATCATTTCATATCGGTTCGTGCATGGTTTTGCATTTTACATTAAACGTTTATTTTCTTATTAAATAAACGCTATCGCGTAAAGATTATTTTGAATATTGATCCGACACTTCCAAATATTATCCCGATATATTTTTATACTCATATTAAGATTATAAAAATTATATTATTAGTTTACCCGATGTTTTCAATTTATTTTGTATATAAATTGTTACATATATATATTTACGACGGTTTTCGTAAATTCAACTCGATAATTATTTATTCACTCAATTCTTGTAAGAAATGTATTTTTATAATTTTTATGACTTCAATATATTTTATTGTGATCCGTTAAAATTTATTTTTAGCTAACGCTATCCTAAATGCTTAAATATGTACACAAGTTACCAACTATCTTTAAATAACTACACATTTACTCTACACTTATACATATATATAATTAATTACACAAAATATAATACTCTTATATTTTTATTAAGCTTGTCGACACAAGCATGACACACATTCTTTTCTTGGGTACAAAATATCTAGAGTAAACCATAAAACTTGCTTACTTTAATTTAGTAATATTATTACACCTACATACACTTTCTTTTAGTGAGAAAAAAAAATGAAACACTCTTTCTCTTCAACACCATGGACGGTCAAAAACAAGAAACAAGAAGAAACATGATTTTCTTTCAAGCTTCAAGTGATTATCAAGTTCATGTAGTGATCTATGTTAAGGTTTTGGAAAAAAACCTAGGGTGTCTAGGATTAACCCTTGTTCATTTAACCTCATCAAGTAACTAGTAAGCATTTCATGGTCCTATTCATATTTCATATTCATATTATGTTCATTTCATCATGCTTGAGAAAAATATACAAGTTATATTGATGTCTATACCACTTTTTATTGTTTTTAAGTGTTATATATATATATATAAGTCATCCTATAATTACTCCTTGTTATATATTATTTTTGGTGATTTCTAGGAACCCATGACACCCTAAGAAGGTGTATGGTAGGATTTGAATAGCTTCGGAGTTGTTTTGAATTGGTTAGAATAGGCTTGGCGCGAGAAAAACTCATTTCGACAAGTTTGCAAAAGGGTCTGTCCTTATTTTCAAAATATGGAAAATCCGACAGAGGTAAAAATTTTGGCCTAGATATTTAGAAAATATACTTTAAAAGCGAAACCGTGGCGCTTGAACGGATTAAAACGGAGCTATAACGAAGAAGTTATGAATTTTTCAAGTTGGCGACGAAAACTATAATTTTCTCGAAATTTCAACAAGCATTGTTTATTTTGTACGAGTCAAAAATGAAGCTTGGGCGTTGTAAATTATGTCGACTTGTCAAAAATATGTTAGTATACTTTGATACAAAGCTAAGGACATATAAAACGTAGAAAACGGATTTGTAACGATTAAATTATACATGTTTACAAAAAGTTGTCGTAACTTTAGTATATAAGAAAACTATTAAATTTCTAATAGGCAAGTTTTACGGCAAAACTAGAGACCAAGTTGAAGGTTGTTTTAAACATTGATTTAGAACTTTTTATAAAGTGATGTCTTCTAATAAAAGTGAGTTCGCCAAGTATATTTTCCAAAATGTCCGACCGTTTGTCTAGCGGAGTTGTAATGAATTAATTACGGTCGCTTAAACTTTGCCGGAAAACTATCCTTAAACTCTATTTTGGGACAAAAGTACTATACTTAACTTATATTTTTCTTTGTGATCGAGACCTCTAGGATGGAAACTTAAACACTAAAACTTTGAGATAATGATACAAGCTTCCAAAAACCGTTGAGTTCGTTTCCTAACACTCGACGTGCACCATTTTACGACTAGCTTTTCGAGGCCATTTAGTCACTTTCATGAGAATTTCAACGACATTATTTTACTGACGAAAAGTTATAATTTCTTAATAAATCATCGAATGATTATCGTGGGATATCATTTCGACGTAATCTTGGTAAAGTATTTTGTAATTTGACAAGAGGTCATAAACATATATTTCGACGATAAACATTATTTTCAAATGTACAAGTGGTATGGATATCATATGAGTTTGCATGCACGACATTGTTTCATGACTTATATTAGAACATGATTGGCTCCCAAACGGTCGGTTTTATCACACAAGTCAACCACTGCGAATGGTCAACCGTAATAAAAGCCGATGACTTGAGAATGCAATGCAATTAAGTCCGGAGAGTTTAGTGTTTCCCAGTCGTTAAGTCCCAACGAAATGTCGCATTGAATAACCAAACGATATAGTGATCGGGTGATATTGAGCGGGAAAAGGTTTGTGATTGATACTAGATGACAAAGGAAAATGAAAGAAAATTAAAAGCTAAATTATATTAAATAAACGCTATCACTATTTTTTAAATTTGATTTTCTTGATTTTTCTTTTATAAATTTAAATTAAAAACTAATTTTAAGCTTTAAAACTAAATTAAAATACTAAAAATATGAAAATAAAGAGGAAAATTGTAAAACTATTTTTCAAAAATCTAAAATAACTAAACAAACTTTTGAAAATTGGTTTGTATTTTTCGATTTATATTCTAATTTCTATGATTTAAAAACTATTTGAAACTAATTAAATTGCTAAAATTACAAATTTAACTAAGAAAAATCTGGAAAATTTATTTTTGCTTTTTATATTTATCTTAATCTATGAAAATTGAAAACTTATTTTTGAAGCTTTTACGATTTAATTGCAATAAAGGCTAATTAAAAGTCCTAAAACTGCTTTTAAATAAGGAAAAATAGCAAACAGTGATGAAAAATTATGAAAAATTCAGGAAAAGTCTAAAATTATATTCTAAGTCTATGAAAAATATAAAAACATATACTAGTGTGCAAGATTATGAAGCTGCAGTGAAATGTGCTTATAAATAAGCACTCAAAATAAGCAAATGAGCACTAAAGACCACCAAATGAAAGCAGAAGCTAAAGTATGCTAACTTTATCTAA
Organism: Chrysanthemum lavandulifolium; assembly: GCA_022545495.1. Taxonomy (NCBI): domain Eukaryota; kingdom Viridiplantae; phylum Streptophyta; class Magnoliopsida; order Asterales; family Asteraceae; genus Chrysanthemum; species Chrysanthemum lavandulifolium. The sequence continues at coordinate 16,783,198 of CM040239.1, read as the reverse complement.
AAACAACTAATTCCAGCTACTATAAACCTCTAGTGTGCATATCTAAACTGATTTGAACAATTTGAGATCATGAAATCTAGCCAGCCTATTATCCTCACTTTTAGCTTAATTATAAGCTTATCTAAATGACCAAAGTGGAAACCAGAAATTAGGTGCTCAAGATCACCTACCCAACTATAACTAAACCAACTTTCAGACCCTAAGAAGTTAAAACAAATCTGTGCAAAGTGCGCCACAAGCACGGTTCTCACTTAGTTATTATGAGCAGGCATGTGAGGCTTATTGAGCGACTTATTTGACCCTTTAAAACGCTTGTAAAATTCAACTAAAATGTGTTTTATCTTTTGACCAACTGAACTAGAAAACTTCCAAGTTTCAATGATTTTGATTTAGAAATGAACCCATGAAAATTCAACAAAGGTTGGGTAAAAACTGGTTTTTCACTTTTTGACTTTTGACATCAGTTTTGGAAATTTGACTTTATTGAACTTGTGAGCTTATGAAATGGAATGTAAATGATGTATAATGACAAGATGATCCTAGGATAAGCTAGCTTAACCACTTCTAAACCTATATGCAAAGTATGGATGAGTGAAACTAACTGAATTGAGAGTGAGAACAGATTTGATGCAGTTTTGACTTTTAGAGATTCTAAGTGCAAATAAATGACTAGAGTGACTCTAATACACCTAAGTAAGATTAAGCTAATTGAGTTTGACCACTGATTAAGCTTCTATCTCAGCTGGAATGCCTGATCCAAACACTACTAAAGAAACTGAATTGCAATTTTAACTCTACTAATTGCTTACTAGCTTATACTAACAATTAAACGCAACAATATAATCTAATTACGGCTAAATTAACGATCTAGACTATCAAATACCACGATTCAAACTCCAACGAGATAATGCAAACTAATTCGATTATTGAAATAGAAAGATAAAAACAAACTCACGGGAGGTCCAGTATTGAGAAGCTTAAAACATAACCAAATAACTACTAATCTAATCAATTCCAACCCCAATCCAACTTCTGCATCAACCAATATCATAACCAATTCCAAATGAAACTCCAGTTTGACTTTTGTTGACTATTTTGGAATTTTGAATTACAGACCATGAAACTTCACTAGTTCACTTAATTAACCAAAAACAAACTTAAACAAACAATTTAAAACACTCTTAACAAACTAAAAACTGTAATTTGATAGGAATGGTTTTTGGCGGGAAAATTAGAACAAGCATAAAACTAGAAATTGGTTGCTAAAACTGGTGAATTGATACACAAATGACTTGTTCATTACATAAAAACTTGAAACCCAATAAAGATTACATTAAAAATTAAAACGATTAAACATGTATTTAAGAAATTGGTCTAAAGCAAAGGACAACTTGTTTCTTTTGTCTTCTTTCTCTTTTATAGCTCTCACAAAGCTCTTCTCTTTCATTCTTGGCCATTGATGTGGTCAAATTGATCTTGACCATTGATTCATGAATTTGGCGCCAAAAAGATATAGCCAGTTGGGGTTGATTGCTTGTGAAGGTGAAAAGGCATTAAATGTATTTTTGGTGTGTTGTGGAGGTGGAGTGATAAGGGTGGTGAGAGTGAGCTGGAGGTGAGGGGTGTCTGGGTTTTGCAGGCAATGGGTGAGGGAAAAAGAAAAAGGAGGGAAAGGGTGAGTTGACTGGGTGGTTTGACTGGGGATATATTAATAGTGGACGGGGTCAAGGTGTTTTGGCAGGGGGTCATGGTTCAAAAGGGTTCAAGGGTCATGGTTTGGTTTTAATAACAAGGACCTTTTTGCAATTCCACAAAACCAAGGGACCAATTTCGCCATTTGCAAAGTTATTCCAAGGGACCAATTATGACAAGTTTCAATAGTACAAGGACCATTAAAGACATTTTTAAACTTCAAGGACTATTTTGTCAATTTTGAAACTTGAAGGACCAAACTTGTAAATTCTCAAAACTTATGAAATTTTTCACCAAAGGACTAATTATGACAACTTATGATTTCAAAAGGACCTTTGGTGACTTTTCTTTAAAATAAGTGCTCGTGGACCGATTTTGTCAAGATTTTGAAAGTCGAGGACCGAAGCGCCAATTATGCAAACTTAGCTAGTTTTTCATCGATTTTGGTATTTTGCATTTGAAACACATAAAACACTTATTTGTGATATTTTATCATTTGATGCATTTAAAGTGTTTTCGGATGTTTTGCGCTTCGGTTTGACCAAAAATGATGAGTATTTACACACTCATCAATCCCCACACTAAACTATTGCTAGTCCCTAGCAATCTTTTGAGAAAACTTAATGGATTTGAATCTCTTTACCAAAAGCCATTACTTATGGAGTAGCCAAATGTTTCGGTTCAAGTAAGAACCTTGGTACATCGATAACCAAATGATTTTGAGCAAATCACCGCTTTTCAACGGATTTGATTTGTCTTTACCGAAGCGGTTTGCTTCGGACTAGCCAACTCTTAGATAAAATATCTATCTTTGGTGAGTCGATTACCAATTATGGTTTTCCAATCGCCTTTACCACAAGCCATAAACTTGCGGGCTAGCCAACTCTTCACTAATTAAAGATATGGTGGTGAACACCATACAATTTTGGGCAAATTTCAAACCGTCAACGGTTTGAGATATCTTTACCAAGAGCCGTTTGCTCTGGATTAGCCAATCCTTTTGTTTATTAGACATGGCGGATCGATAACCATAAGTGAGTAAGTGCAAACACTTACTCCAAAAAAATTTTGGCCAAAATGGGGAATTAGTGGTATAATTACATGATAAAATTTGTGAAATTCCCCCACACTAGAAATGAATATTGCCCTCAATATTCAAAGTCTTGTGGTTATCTTGAAACATAGAACGAAAAGGAAATACTACGCCATTATTTGAATTTTTTTTTTTTTAATAAAACTTATATACAACAATGGGCAACTCCCCACACTAGGTGGTAGAAAGTAGAAAGAAATCGAAATATGGGTGAAAACCCATATGGTGTGCTCTTGTTTTTGATTCCCGAGTCGCTAGCTTGACTCGACCCGCATTTATTGGTTCATGGGAAGCAAAGTGGAAGAAACAATCTCCATCGGACTTTCATTCAAGATGTTTGGACAAAATTTAAAGCACGTGAAAGTTCCACACCGATGAGATATATTCGGCTCAAGATAATGGTACATGGAAATGCCGGGATCAAAGATAATGTCTTCATTCCCAAGGAGTGAAGAACAGGAGAAGTGATGAATATATGAAGAAAAGAAAGAAAATCATGATAAAAATCATGACTAACTCTTCATCCTCAATAGGAGAATTCATAGTTTCATGAATCTCATCAGTTAAGCTTGCTTGATCAAGACATATTATGGGTGTGTCTAGATCAGTAGAAATTATCATACTCCCGGAGATATGATATGAGTGAGTTCATCCGAGAACTCCTTGAAGGTGAATGAATCATATTCGAATTGATATGAGTAGGTTCACCGGTGAACTCCTCCAATGTAAATGATTCATAATCGGGAGAGAATTATGAGAATGAAAAGTGGTAACGCCACTAATCTTCTCTCCCATATTATCAAAAGAAGGCTTTCATTTCCGAATAGAATCATCGGAAAGAATGTCACTATCCTTAATGGGGATAGGAGATGAAATAGGCTTTTCATTAAAAGCCTCGATTCTATAAATGAGAAGATTAACATTCAATAATGTTGCACGAAGTGCTTCATCTTGATTTCGGTGTCGAGAACTTCATCATTCTCTTCTTCTAAGCTAACAAGCTCGGAAGGTAAATCTTCCACATAAACGATGTCTCCACAAGATAACGAATCATTAGCATCGAATCGAAGAACATCTCAACATGATCTTTTGGGAAGACAAGAGGGTAGGGATATCACACAAATGCTCGAGAGTTCCTGTGACTCTCTTGGGATTGGGACAAGGTTCTCAAGACTAGACTTTATGAATTCGTCCGATTCCTTTTCGTGAACAGTGTCAAGATGATCGTCCCCATGCTCGTAGAGTGAGTGTGAACCTCGGGTGTGATAACAAGCAGATCGAGGAGTTGAGAAGGACTAGCGCTTATGGATTCTACAAGTTCCATTAATTCAACTGCTAGTGATTCATCATATTCTTTTCTCCATGTATTTCCACCGATGGAATCTCAACGATGAACTTGATGAATCTTTATAAAATTGTAGAATATCAAGGGTATCTTCATCATCATCGTCATTAGAAATGAAACGGAATCGAGAGCTAGATTTGGTGCTTTTGTATTTCAATTAATTCCTAATAGAGTTTTCACCGCAACTGGGAATCTAATTTAGCACCGCTCTTCACCTAACAATTCTTCCATGGATTTTGATTTGGATTATCTTGGGAGTGTTTACATTCCTTTAAATCTTTCACTAAATCCAAAAGATCAAGGAGAAGATTTTGAGGAAGTGGCTTAGGTGAGGTGGTGCTGATTCATTTGGTACCGTAGAGGTTGGTCATGATACGAAGAGTTGTAATTGTTACAAGGAAATGAATTCCTTGTTTGACAATCGAGCTAAAGTGTGGACCTCCACGACTACACAACAAAATGATTGTTGTGGTGGTCATGTGAATAATATGAATTTGGTCATTTCAAAGTCCCGAGTGTTACCGTAAAACTGTTCATAGACAAACGTGTTCCGGTTTGACACTCAAATTCTTGATGAGGACCTCCACAAAATTCACATGAATATGTCGAAGCTCATGATGTGGTAGGCGATGGAATAAATCGGTTGTGTCATGGTAAGAATAGGGATCTTGGTTATAGACGCACCCGCTTTCGACTCCACCACGCTACAACCGGGGCAATTGCCACCATTATAAGGACCACCACACCATTGACAACCAAGAGGGTGAGGATGAGACATAGAAAGAATCAAATGTTTTCAGAGGGGTAGGGATGAAGAATCAAATATGTGAGAGGGTAAAGATGGATATTTTTGGATTTTTGGATAAACATTTTGTAAAAATAAGAAAGAAAATCTTTTTGGGTTTTTGATTTTTAAAATCTTTTGGATTTTTGGATTTTTATAAGAAAATATAAATATATATAGATGGTATGAACAAGGAGTGAATATTCAAATCACTAATCTGCTAAACGTAAGATAATTAGCACGACTCCCGGCGTGGCGCCAAAATTTTATTGGCTCCCAAACGGTCGCTTTTATCACACAAGTCAACCACTTGTGAATGGTCAACCGTAATAAAAGCCGAGACGACTTGAGAACGCAATGCATTTAAGTCCGGAGAGTTTAGTGTTTCCCGGTCGTTAAGTCCCAACGAACATGCATTCAATAACCAAACGATATAGTGATCGGGTGATATTGAGCGGAAAAGGTTTGTGATTGATACTAGATGACAAAGGAAAAATGAAAGAAAATTAAAAAGCTAAATTATATTAAATAAACGCTATCACTATTTTTTAAATTTGATTTTCTTGATTTTTCTTTTATAAATTTAAATTAAAAACTAATTTTAAGCTTTAAAACTAAATTAAAATACTAAAAATTATGAAAATAAAGAGGAAAATTGTAAAACTATTTTTCAAAAATCTAAAATAACTAAACAAACTTTTGAAAATTGGATTTGTATTTTTCTGATTTATATTCTAATTTCTATGATTTAAAAACTATTTGAAACTAATTAAATTGCTAAAAATTACAAATTTAACTAAGAAAAATCTGGAAAATTTATTTTTTTGCTTTTTATATTTATCTTAATCTATGAAAATTGAAAACTTATTTTTTTGAAGCTTTTCTGATTTAATTGCAATAAAGGCTAATTAAAAAGTCCTAAAAACTGTTTTAAATAAGGAAAAATAGCAAACAGTGATGAAAAATTATGAAAAATTCAGGAAAAGTCTAAAATTATATTCTAAGTCTATGAAAAATATAAAAACATATACTAGTGTGCAAGATTATGAAGCTGCAGTGAAATGTGCTTATAAATAAGCACTCAAAATAAGCAAATGAGCACTAAAGACCACCAAATGAAAGCGTAAGCTAAAGTATGCTAACTTTATCTAAAAACAACTAATTCCAGCTACTATAAACCTCTAGTGTGCATATCTAAACTGATTTGAACAATTTGAGATCATGAAATCTAGCCAGCCTATTATCCTCACTTTTAGCTTAATTATAAGCTTATCTAAATGACCAAAGTGGAAACCAGAAATTAGGTGCTCAAGATCACCTACCCAACTATAACTAAACCAACTTTCAGACCCTAAGAAGTTAAAACAAATCCTGTGCAAGGTCTGCCACAAGCCTGGTTCTCACTTAGTTATTATGAACAGGGCATGTGAGGGCTTATTGAACAGCTTATTTGACCCTTTAAAACGCTTGTAAAAATTCAACTAAAATGTGTTTTATCTTTTTGACCAACTGAACTAGAAAACTTCCAAGTTTCAATGATTTTGATTTAGAAATGAACCCATGAAAATTCAACAAAGGTTGGGTAAAAACTGGTTTTTCACTTTTTGACTTTTGACATCAGTTTTGGAAATTTGACTTTATTGAACTTGTGAGCTTATGAAATGGAATGTAAATGATGTATAATGACAAGATGATCCTAGGATAAGCTAGCTTAACCACTTCTAAACCTATATGCAAAGTATGGATGAGTGAAACTAATCGAATTGAGAGTGAGAACAGTTGATGCGCTTTGACTTTTAGAGATTCTAAGTGCAAATAAATGACTAGAGTGACTCTAATACACCTAAGTAAGATTAAGCTAATTGAGTTTGACCACTGATTAAGCTTCTATCTCAGCTGGAATGCCTGATCCAAACACTACTAAAGAAACTGAATTGCAATTTTAACTCTACTAATTGCTTACTAGCTTATACTAACAATTAAACTGCAACAATATAATCTAATTACAGCTAAATTAACAGATCTAGACTATCAAATACCACAGATTCAAACTCCAACAGATAATGCAAACTAATTTAGTTATTGAAATAGAAAAGATAAAAACAAACTCACAAGAGGTCCAGCTATTGAGAAGCTAACATAACCAAATAACTACTAATCTAATCAATTCCAACCCCAATCCAGCTCTGCATCAACCAATATCATAACCAATTCCAAATGAAACTCCAGTTTGACTTTTGTTGACTATTTTGGAATTTTGAATTACAGACCATGAAACTTCACTAATTCACTTAATTAACCAAAAACAAACTTAAACAAACAATTTAAAACACTCTTAACAAACTAAAAACTATAATTTGATAGGAATGGTTTTGGCGGAAAATTAGAACAAGCATAAAACTAGAAATTGGTTGCTAAAGCGGTGAATTGATACACAAATGACTTGTTCATTACATAAAAACTTGAAACCCAGCTAAAGATTACATTAAAATTAAAACGATTAAACATGTATTTAAGAAATTGGTCTAAAGCAATGACAACTTGTTTCTTCTGTCCTCTTTCTCTTTTATAGCTCTCACAAAGCTCTTCTCTTTCATTCTTGGCCATTGATGTGGTCAAATTGATCTTGGCCATTGATTCATGAATTTGGCGCCAAAAGATATAGCCAATTGGGGTTGATTGCTTGTGAAGGGAAAAAGCATTAAATGCATTTTGGTGTGTTGTGGAGGTGGAGTGATAAGGGTGGTGAGAGTGAATGGAGGTGAGGGGTGTCTGGGTTTTGCGAGCGGTGGGTGAGGAGAAAGAAAAAGGAGGAAAGGGTGAGTTGACCGGTGGTTTGACCGGGATATATTAATAGTGGACGGGTCAAAACAGGGGTCAAGGTGTTTTAGCGGGGTCATGGTTCAAAAGGGTTCAAGGTCATGGTTTGGTTTTAATAACAAGGACCTTTTGCAATTCCACAAAACCAAGGGACCAATTTCGCCATTTTGCAAAGTTATTCCAAGGGACCAATTATGACAAGTTTCAATAGTACAAGGACCATTAAAGACATTTTAAACTTCCAAGGACTATTTTGCCAATTTTGAAACTTGAAGGACCAAACTTGTAAATTCTCAAAACTTATGAAATTTTTCACCAAAGGACTAATTATGACAACTTATGATTTCAAAAGGACCTTTGGTGACTTTTCTTTAAAATAAGTGCTCAGGGACTGATTTTGTCAAGATTTTGAAAGTCGGGGGACTGAACCTGCCAATTATGCAAACTTAGCTAGTTTTTCATCTGATTTTGGTATTTTTGCATTTGAAACACATAAAACACTTATTTGTGATATTTTTATCATTTTGATGCATTTCTGAGTGTTTTCAGATGTTTTTGCAGTTCAGTTTTGACAAAATATGATGAGTATTTACACACTCATCAGAACACATCATTCATATTAGGTTGCGGATAGAGATCGCACCTCATTTCAGTGTATCTACTTTTGTCATCATAAACATTGCACCAGGTGAGTTCGTAGCCCCACTTTTACTCGTTTAATTGTTTTATAAACTCTTCGGGGGAGATACATGCTCAACTTCATGCTTTTACTTTACACTTATATGAACTTAAACTATATTGTTTGAACTATCATGAACTTGTTACCCTTTTGTTTCACTACTTATGCTAGTAAGTAGATTGTGTCCGAACTAAATTGATCACTATGTTATGAACACTATTATTTGAACCACTTTCCGTGACTTTGAGCCCTTCGACATATATATTTGAGCTCTTTTAAATAGATTCGAACCCCTTTAACATATAAGTGAACACTTTGGACTTGATATGAACTTTTTGACATATAGTTGATCTGTTTTAACTTGTACAAGGACCCTTTGATATATTTTAAACTTGTTTGACGTGATTTTGAACGCTCGACTATCTTGAACCTTTTGATATTATTCGAACTCTTTGATGCTCGAACTTTTGAACTCGACTTAAATCTTTGAACTTAATTATGAACTTTTGAACGGAACTCTTGAACTTAAATACAAACTTATGACTTGTTTGAACTTATTGAACCGTACGTGTTATGACCTTGACCTAAAGTCTCCCATGATCGGAGCATCACTATAAAGTCTCCCATGATCGGAGCATCACTATAAAGTCTCCTATGTTCGGAGCATCACTATAAAGTCTCGCCTTATTGGTGGAACGTTCTCAATAATTCTCGCCCTATCGGTGGAGTGTGCAAAGTCTCCCCATGTTACGGAGCAGAACGTCTCACTATGTTACGGAGCGTTCTTGACCCAAAGTCTCCCCGTCGGAGCGAGCGTCTCACTATGTTACGGAGTGTTCTTGACCCAAAGTCTCCCTGTTCGAGCGTAACGTCTCACTATGTTACTGGGCGTTCTTGACCCAAAGTCTCCCTGCTCGGAGCAAAGGCAAATTCTCCCATGTTCGGAGTGTTCTTAATTGTATATAATAGTTGTATGATGTCTTTTTCAGTACATTCGCATTGTTAGTCTCCTATTAGTAAGTAGTATGGATAGCGCTATTAGAGGTCGTAACCTCTCATCCACTATGTTACGGACGCATATTATTTATTCTAGGGGCTTTGCACGGCATACATTATTATATACGTGGTGCTATATGGTGAACTATTATGACTACTTATACTCGACTACTAGATATACTATATTTTTGTGCAATGGGTTGTGAACACACATGTTGCAAGTTTTGTATGGGCGAACTTGGGCCGGTGGATTCACAATTCCTTTGCTTTGGGAACCATTATGATAATGTGCACTTGACTATTAGACATACATATTTTGGCGGTGGGTTGTGAACACACAGTTGCAAGTTTTGTATGGGCGGAACTTGAGGTGAGTGGATTTACAATGCCTTTGCTTTGGGACTATTCTAAATGACCAAAAACTTTGCCTTTGTTGCATGAACGCTCTTTAAAAGCTTTACTTGTTAACCAAACTCGTGAACTCACTCAACCATTGTGTTGACACTTTTAGCATGTTTTATCTCGGTATCTAAGGCATTCACTTCATGGCATGCATGTGGACTTATCATAGAGTCGCGGTGTCGACGCGTCTCACCTATATTTTATGCACTTAACTATCGTTTGATTGTAACAAACTCGTTTTGATATATTGGAAATCTTTTGGGACCTAATCTTTGTAAACTCTGATTATTTTTATGAATCAAACGATATTTTCAAAATGACACTTTAGGTCGTTCGATATAACTGTAACTTTGATGCTATGATCGTCATCCTCTAGGAATTCCATTCCGCTGCAAAACAGGTAATTTAGGGGTGTGACAGGTAGTAAGAAATGGATGCTCACATTGTGTGGACATTTTGTTGGTAGTAAAATGTCATTCTATGAGCTTAAGTACAATTTAGTTAGAATGTGGGTAAGTTTGGACTAAAAGATATGCGTCTCAAAATCGGTTGTACTTGTTCAAATTTAGAGAAGAAGAAGGAATGAATCATGTGCTGAAAAGTGGCCCCTGGTTAGTCAATAATAAGCCACTCATGGTTCAAAAGTGGGACCCTAATATCATTGTGGATAGAAGTGATCATGTTGTCTTGCCATGCTGGATTAAACTGTTTGATGTACCAGTTGAGGCATGGACTGTGAAAGGTATTAGTGCTATTACTAGTAGTTTGGGAAAACCAATCATTATGGATAGGGCAACTACTAGAATGTGTGAGGACGGTACCGGTAATATTAGTTTTGCAAGAGTTTTGGTTGAGATTAAGGCTACTCAAGACATCAAGGACAAAGTTGAACTGTGTTATAAGAGCAAAGATCTAGTTTTTGGTCACAATGATGGTACATGTGGAACAAATATGACGGAGGCTTCTGGTAAGAATAGTGATCCTAGGAAAGTTGGTATAAGTGAGGGTAATTTGGGTAACAATAATAACAAGCATACTAGAGATATGGGTAACAAGGGTGGTCAATTCAACAAGAACTACAAGAATATAATAGAGTTTGGACCTGTTAATAGGAAAGCTACTAATTTGAGTCAAAAGGCCTCCAATACTAATACTAATTATGCCCAAAGTAACAAAGACATGAATCTTTAAAAGCTCTAATCCTGTAAGCCATGAGCATAATCCTAAGCCTATGAGCCCAAAAGCCCATGGAAAGTCGGTAAAAAGGCGATGGAGGAGATCGGAAGGAGTGCTAATAAGTTTGTTGTTTTGAGGAAATTGAGGATAGTGAATGCCCTGAAGTCAAACAAAGGAATGGAATGGATATTGTTGACAAGTTTGTTAATAACTAGAGACAACCAACATTGGAAGAATCTATGAATTGGAATGGTGATATGTTTAAGTATTTCAAAGATAAGTGGGAGGCAAAATGGGAAAAAGAATGCCCTGATGTGGAAGATGTCTTTGATGAGGTGAATGGAATTGCAAAGAGTATGATTGATAATGAATTAGCAGGAAATGCTTCAGGTATGCTGAGAAAGGGCTCTTATAAAGATGGCTTACAATGCCAACAATGAATATTGAGTTAAAAATGGTTGCTTGGAATGTCAGGGGTATGTGTAATACGTATATGCAGAAGGATGTGAAGAAGTTTATAAGTGATGAAAATCTAAATATTTGTGTTGTATTGGAAACTCACATCAAAGAAAAACAAATTAACAGGATTTTGAATTTGTGTATGGGGATTGGCATTGGTGCTCTAACAATAAGGAGAGTGATAAAGGTTGCATAATCATTGTTGGGTGGAATGAAGGAAATGTCAATGTTATGCAGCTTTATTCAGGTAATCAGACAATTTTGTATCAAATTAAAGTTAAAGATAGCAAAAACAGTTTCTTTTGTTGTTTTGTATATACATCTAATTAACGAAAAGAACGGAAAGAGCTTTGGAAAACTTTGGCTAGTAAAAAAGCATAATCAATGATAAGCCATGGGTTCTTTTGGGAGACTTGAATGTGAGTCTGAATATTGAAGATCATTCAGAAGGTGGATATAACAACCCGTAAAATTTTGGATTATTATAATAATATTTATCAAGTCAGAAAATTCAAATCGGCTATTTTCTGACAGTTGTCAATATTTAGATCCATAAACGAGAGATCATCTCGTGAATTTAGAAAATCACGGCACCGCACGCGTACCGACATTACAGTAAGAGCAAGATAAAACCTTAATAAATTTCTCGAGTGGAGAACTTTGTATTTATAATACTTTTTCAAAACGTGTTCATAAAACAGTTACCGCATAAAATTTACCGAACCAAGGATACATACTTACGGTTAACTCGGCGGGACACTAAATACCCAATATCCATAAAATAACTAGTAAATATAAAAATTACTCTGACAGACCACTACCTCAAAGATAATACTTTTGTATTATTTCTTTTCCTCTTTCGTCGCCTACAACACACAAACAGAACTAGGGGTGCTCAGTGTTTGGTTTAGCACCGAACAAACCGAAATATAAACCGGACCAAAACCGAATAAAACCGGACCGAAAATTTTAATTGGTGTATGGTTTGGTTTAAAACTAAACCGAAGTATTTAATTGGTGCTTGGTTTGGTTTTGGGTTTGACAAATACAAAACCAAACCAAATCGGAAAAACCGAATACATATCTATCCACACAAAAAAGTTTAAATTATATATATACAAATTTTATCTGTTTATCTTCCTAACAAAAAATCCTAATAATTTAAAATATCTTATAAACTAACCACTTCTTAAATCATGGATTGATGCATATCTAGGACTCCAGAAGCAATTAACCTACTTGATTCCTATAAATTCACATATATCATATCCTCTCCTCCCATATTTCGCTTTCATTTATTTTCGTTAAGTTATGAAACCTTTTGGTTTCTTAAACTTTTGTTTTGTTAATTTACTTAAGCACTTTGTGAGACCTTTTGATTTGATAATTTTATTTGAACTTTTAGGTTTTTATTTGTAACTTTTAGATTATATTTTGAAGTTTACTTGAATTTGGTTGTCTTGGTTTTAACCGAAACCAAACCGAATTCCAATTTGGTGTATAGTTTGGTTTTATCCATTCTAAAATTGGTTTGGTTTGGTTTGTAGAATAATATAATGAGAGAATAATGTTTATTATTGATTGATTCATTACCTTCGATACAATGAACATATAAATAGGTAAATACCGAATATTCTAGAATTGGGCTTGGGCTTGAGCCCATTACATATTACGAACTAACACTCCCAGATTCGAGCGGCGAAATCGCGGCTCGAATCGAGATTAAAGCTAATAAACAATACAACTAAACAAAGAGGAGACAACGAAGTTGGTTCTAAAACTTCAACCCCAAAGAACCTTCCAAACAAGCGGGGCGTGTTTTCTATAGAAAAACATAAACATCCATTTTTTATTTATTTATTTATTTTATTTTTTTTTATTATTTTTTTTAATGAGAAGATATAGAATGGAGGTGAGGAAAGTGTCTGATGAAGATGAGCAGATCAAAAGGGAGGTGAGGAAAGTGTCTGATGAAGATGAGCGGTCGGAAGGCGAGAAAGAAGGAGAGGCGCTGGAAGATTTTAACAGTCGTCTCGGGAATTGATACCCTGGATTCGACACCAACAAAAGTCGTCTTGGGAATTGATACCCTGGATTCGACATAAAACAAAAGTCGTCTCGGGAATTGAATACCCTGGATTCGACACTAACGAAATTCGTCTCGGGAATTGATACCCTAGATTCGACAGCAACAAAAGTCGTCTCGGGAATTAATACCCTGGATTCGACATATAAATAACAATTTTTTTTTTTTTAATCATCAAGTCGGTAAAAAAATATATATATATAGTCCCCACCTTGTTTTTGCTTTTACTTTACACCAAACACCAGCCCCTACCTTGCTTTTGCTATTACTATACACCAAAACACCATCATATCATTTCATTTCATATCCTCTCTTGAATGATCTGTTAACTAAATCATTTACCAGCTACGTCGATCAAAAGAAATCGACATGCCTAGACCTCGTTCTCGAATCCGGACGACCCGGATCTCAAGATGATCTCCAAAGCAGATCACAACTTAACGCGTTTCTCCAAGAATCCGAGCTTGTGAAACAAGTTCCTGATTGTGGTGGTGTAGTATGGTGGTGGTGGCCGGAGGTTGACCGGAACGGCAGCCGGAGCGGCGCCGAAAGGTGAGAGGAGCAGGTGGGTTGACGTTTATTATTTGATATTTTAAAATGAAAGATGAAGGTTAATATTTAAAGAGAGCCCTCCGAACCTCCGGCGTGTAGCCGGCGGCCGGAGGCGGCAGCGGAATGGTTTAGGGTTAGAGAATTAAGGATCTGTATTATTGGCCTGAAACCATGTAGAATAATATAATGAGAGAATAATGTTTATTATTGATTGATTCATTACCTTCGATACAATGAACATATAAATAGGTAAATACCGAATATTCTAGAATTCGGGCTTGGGCTTGAGCCCATTACATATTACAGACTAACATGGTTTTGGTTTAGAGTTTTAAAATTTTCAAACCGATTAACCCGAACCATACAACCCACAAAACCGAAAACCGAATCGATGAACACCCCTAAACAGAACCCAACAATCTATTCTACAACCTTATCCTATCCTCTAGGGTGCTAGGTCGAATCGACAAAAGTGAGAATTCACAAAGATGGGTTCCTGCTCTCCTTCTTTCTCCAACGCAGCCCCATCGCCTCTCCATTTGCAGTAAGACTCGACCCATCAACATCAACTTTCGCTTCCTCCCATAATCAATATCACCAGGGCATGCTGAAGAAAGATATTGATGGTGATGTTTGCTAAGAAGATCCATTCTCAATTACAAAGTCAAGAAAGTTAAGTCAAACCTTGCTTCTATTCCTTCTTTATCAAGTCGCGAAATTTCCAGAATCCCACACAAGTCCTTTATTCGAAAACCACTTACAAAGATCTCTTTACGTCAAGGGATTGATAAAGCATTGGTTTGGCTGGGAATCGGACTTGGATCGATCGCCTGGAGTGATTGTTGTTCAAGGTGTTGGTCACTCTCCTCTCACAAATCGTGCTCGATGTCTTGTAAGAAATCAAAAATTTCTATCCTTGATTTGTCATACTTATGTTGATGTAAAAGTAAAAATATTGAGTTCGATAATTTTGTACCGATACATTTTTTCTTTTCTCGCCAATCGAATATATAATATTCCGTGATGAAAAATGTTAAGTTTTGTTGATGAGCTTGTGTGGCAAGTGAAGAAAGAATAAAATCTGGCATAGAAATCTTAGGACCGATTAGGAATTCCTCGTGTCGGGCGACATACTTTTTGGTTAGTCACTTGTGTAGATTTCGATCGGAACTCATTGAGTTACTGTTGATCGAGGTCTCCTGTTGTCCCTTTCCTCCCGAGTACACTCGCGGTCTAGTTGATTGTTAAGTCAAGCTTGTTTAAAACACTGATCACCACTTTACAAACTGACTTTTATGAATGGGATAAGATAGATTGTTGCATTGTCCTGGTCATGGTTGCAACTCATTTAAGCGTTAAATAAAATGGTCATGAGTCTTGTTAGTTTCATTCCGTCTAGAAGAGGTCCATTTTGGGTAATAAGTAGTCGTCTTAAATTAGTCGCTGCCACTGCTGGAGCCGTGGTAGGCGTTACTCATTTAGTTGATCTTTGGTCTCATTTTTCCGCCCCCAGTTGGACTCATGAACAACCTTACTGTACTTAGTAAATTCGAGTTAGGAAGCATGGTTGGAGCCATCTTCCAGCAGTAGGAGAGTTGTCTTCTGGTTAGGGTTGTGTTCCACCTTAATTACCTAGCTAACAAGACATCACGAGTAAAGATAAGTCCTCGATTGAGTACCTTGGCTCAGCATCACCTAAGGAAGGTGATGGTTGTCTCTACGTGGTTCGAAGCCACAAGAGTGGCTACATGAGCCAATATCCTTTTGTCGTGTCTGTTTAAAAGCTCTAAACTAGCACTAAGTGACACGTTCATATTCGATTATTAGTGTATACTTGGTTTTGTACCGTCTCCGTCGAAGTCTGTCAACCCACAAAGATTGAGGAATTTCGTTAGCTGAGCCGGGTCATGAATGAAAGTGGGTTGAAACCTTGCGGGTAGTGTGTTGTTAAATCCTATGTTCGCCGGGTCCTTCTACCAAACCATATAACCTGTTGTCGCTAGCTGGAAATGGATGGGTCAAAAATCCAGTTGAGCTAAAAGATATGGGAAAATAAGGTTTTGAGCCACAGCCTTCACTAGCACATATAGTGCGTTAATTTGTGAGAACCAAATGTTAAGAGCATATTAGTATATAAAATAAATCTGCAAAATAATGGCCCCTCGTGTGATGTCAATCGCATACTCAATCCATTCCGCGATACGATTCTCAACTCGTCGCCATATATGTTCTCGACGCATCATGCGTTGTTACTTATACCGTCGACAATACTAAATGTTCATGTCGCTAGGTAAATGATGAGAACATAAGCATAGAACTAAATTGGTAACTTAACCACCCAAATAAAATGAGTCTTTTAAAAATGAATATACAAACCGGATAGTTTTATAACAAAAAGGGTGCTATTTTTACTACACCAAACCAACCTATAAAAATTTTAAATTCTAATTAAACTTTAAGAAGCATTAAACCTTGTATCTAAATATTGTCGTTCAAAACTTAAAAGGAAAATTTATCAAGTTTTGACATTAGTCACCATAATCAAATACGGATATTTATCCGAGCCACGCCAAATTTTCTACAAATAAACTATATATTTCTATAACAATTGAAGTAATTATGTTGACACATACTTTATTTTTACAAGCTTGATCATTTTGCTTAATCATTCTTTTAAAAGTGTATACATTTATATTAATAACACATGAAAGGTATTTACTAATATATATACAAGTTATATTGAACTTAAAACTTTTCTTTATACAATTATTAGTAACGACATAAACATATATATATGAATTATATATACATGGGTATATATATATACTTCCTTCATCTATGATATCCACCTAAGTCCGATAATGCCCTAATAAATGTACATACCTTTCGTACATCCTCATTCGGTTATCATCAAACCAAAACCTTATTCTTCCTTGATATACTTCTGCGTATACACTTCCAAGAGCCAATACTTCAAACATTTAGAAAAAATGTTCTAAACTTAACCAATGCCACACAAGCAACAACAACAACATAAACATTTAAAATTTATAAAGTTAGTTAAACTTTATCGAGTCTTAAACATAAAGACTAAATTGCCAGACAATTAGGTTGTGTGTAGAGCCGCACTATCACTCCTTGATTTAATTTGGGTAAAAGCCATAAAATAACAACGTCTTTCTCAAATTCTGAGTTGAAACACATACTTTTTATCAACATATACCCACGTCTTTCGATTTTGTTCGACTTCACCCATATGACCGATTTATATTAATATAATATTATATTAAATAATATTATTTTATTACAATATGGGTAAAGTCGAACAACATTTGAAAGTACATGGGTGTATATGTTGATAAAAAAGTATGTGTTTCAACTCGGTAAATTTGAGAAAGTACGTTGTTATTTTATGGCTTTTACCCATTTAATTTCCTTTAGACTTCATATTGCACATGGCCAAGGTGAGTTTCATAGCCCCTACTTTTACTTGTTTTATAACTGTTTTGGGGGAAGATACATGCTCATTTTTACTTACATGATTTAATTACTAAAATTCTGCATTCTATGCATACTATGCCCTTTGATTGATATGTTTTAAGATACATCATACCTAGATGCTTTAAGGACCACACCAAAACCTTTGACCTAGAATATTACGCACTTAGCCTAAGACTTTAGATCCCAAATTGCCTTTTCATGAACCGTCAATTCCTGGAAGCGCGAATGTTATAAATAGATCTATTGGGAGTGACTTCCTGTTCGGTTGACCCGCTTGGGTCAAGGCAAAACATATAGCATGTCGGGACCGAGTGTATTGGGATAAACACTGCCATGGGCTCCTTATTTGTATGACTTCCTTGTGCATACATAAACCGTCAGTAACCGGTTGCATGAACTTAGTGCTAGCGTAATAGATTCAATATATGACATTATATTCGTTGTAATGTACATATACCCTACTTTTTGTCCACTAATGAAATCTCTTTTATGAAATCCTTTTTATGAATTGAAACCATAAACCTTATGACATTATGCAAGACGTAATGATCATCAAAAACCATTTTTTAAACAATGTACTGAACTCCCTTTTTAAATAAACCTATGAACTCACAAGCGTAAGCTGACCCCTTTTAGCATGTATCTTCAGGTTTTGAAGTGATAGCTTATCTTTGGAGGCTCAAGGCAAAGGCATGGCATGGTCATAGATGACTCTGATTTATGTATTGGGACCACTTGTTTATAATGGGCCATTTTCCGCACTAATCAATAATGTAAACATTGTTTTTAAGAATGAATAAAAGTTTATTTATGAAAAACCAATTGTTCTATGCTTATGTTGTGATATCAATTTAGTAGCACCCCAATACTTGTATGCTTCCGCTGAGCCTTTTTGGAGGTGTTATAGTGGATCTTGCAAGACTAATGACATGATTGATTTTCAAGAGTGCATTGATAACATTAAAGTAGAAGTCATCAACTGCTCAGGAATCCATTTCACATGGGTACAAAGTAGACTTAACCCACGCAGTGGAATTTTGAAGAAAATTGATAGAGTCCTTGGAAATGTGGAGTTTATGAGCAAGTTTACTAATTCACATGCTCTATTTCTCCTCACTTTACTTATGACTACATCCTGCAGACTAATCATTCCACAAATGATGAGAAAGAAACAAAAGGCTTTTAGATTTTCAAATTTTATTGTTGATAAATTTAAATTTACGTGTGTTGTGCGTAAAGAATGGAATATCCAAGTGGGAGGTTGTTGCATGTTCAAACTAGCAAAGAAGTTAAAAGCTTTAAAAGTCCATATGAAGAAGCTAAGTGAAAATTTGGAAATATTCATGAAAAAGTTATTGAATGGAAGGAAAAGTGAAAGTGTTCCAGATAAAGGTTGACAAAGATCCCATAATGCCTTTCTTAAACAAGAGGAAGCTATGATTCTAAATGAATTCAACACAGTTTGCTAAGGATGAAGAAAAGCTTCCGAAAGCAAAATTGATTTGTTATGTGATAGGACGAAATACTAAGGTGGCGTTTAGTTGGAAAACATTTTCTTTCATTTCCTATTTCTTGTTTTGTAGGAAAAGGGAGGGGAGTTTTATTTCCACAAAATAATGGAAAATTTAGAAAACGCGTTTAGTTTGAGAAATATGTGTTTGTGTTTTCCATTTTGCAAAACTAGAAAACATGTTTAAGTGTTGTTGTTTTCTATATCAATTCTCCATTCACCTTTGTAATATTATAAAAACATCTTCAAAACACAAAAACAAATATTATAAACTAACAAACTAAATTATAAAATAACTAAAAAAATAGAATATGAGAAAATAAAGAATTAAAAACGTAATATATAATATCAAATAACATGAAAAAATCTTCAAGCGACACAATTCGACATAAAAACATTAAATTCGACAAAAAGTAAAATTTCATATTTCATCCGTTTTATCCGTTTTTGTAAGTTTTTATCCATTTTGTACGTTTTTATATGTTTTTGAACATTTTATACGTTTTATTATAGGTGGCAAGCGGGTTAGTTCGGTTTGGGTCATGGGTTCTGAGTCTGTTTTAAGAATGGGTCTAGCGGTCATTGGTCGGGATGGTTTGGGTCTGTCGACCCACTAAATTATAGTGTTTCATTCGCCTTATTTTTTTTTTTTTTTTTTTTTTTTTTTTTTTTAACGTTTTTGTTAGTTTTTTCACTCTTTCAGATGTTTTTACGTTTTCGTCCGCCTTTTTATGTTTTCGTCCGTTTTTTTATGTTTCGTCTGTTTGTTACGTTTCCGTCCGCTTTTTATGTTTTCGTCGGCTTTTTTACGCTTTCGTCAGTTTTTTACGTTTTCGTTCATTTTCTTACGTTTACGCCCATTTTTTATGTTTTCGTACGATTTTTTACGTTTTCATATTTTTTTACGTTTTCGCCCATTTTTTTACGTTTTCATCTATTTTTTAAGGTTTTCGTTCATTTTTTTACGTTTTCGTTCATTTTCTTACATTTTCGCCTGTTTATTATGTTTTCTTACGTTTTCGTTCTTTCGTTTATTTTTTTTACGTTTTCGGCAATTTTTTAGTTTTCGGCGTTTTTACGTTTTCTAAATTATAGTGTTCTCATCCATTATTTTAACGTTTTCGTTGGTTTTTTATGTTTTCGTATGCTTTTTTTACGTTTTCATTTTTTTTAACGTTTTCATCCATTTTTTTACGTTTTCGTCAGACGAAACCTAAAAAAACGTAAAAATAGAAGAAACGTAAAAAAGGACGAAAACATAAAAAATCGGACAAAAACGTAAAAAATAAACGAAAACAAAAAAAATAGATGAAAACGTAAAAGAACAAGCCAAAACGTAAAAAAACGGACGAAGACGTAAAAAAGGGTCGAAAACGAAAAAAAAGGTTAATTACGTAAAAATCGGACGAAAATGTAAAAAAAATAGACGAAAATGTTAAAAGGTCGAAAACGTAAGAAATCGAACCAAAACGTAAAAAATCGGACGAAGTTATAAAAAAACAAACGAAAATGTAAAAAAATGGACCAAAATGGACGACAACGTAAGGAAACAGATTAAAGTGTAAAAAAAAGACGAAAACGTAAAAAAAAGACGAAAACATAAAAAAAAGACGAAAACATAAAAATTGAGACGAAAACGTAAAAAAAGACGAAAATGTAAAAAAATAGAAGAAAACGTAAATAATCGATTGAAACGTAAAAAATAGACGAAACGTAAAGAATAGACAAAACGTAAAAAACGGACGAAGACGTAAAAAGACATAAACGTAAAAAGGGACGAAATCGTAAAAAGGTCAAAACGTAAAAAAATCGGACGCAAACGTAAAAAATGGACAAAACGTTAAAAATCGATTTAAAACGAAGAAAACGTAAAAATTCGGACAAAAACGTAAAAAATCGGACCGAATCATAAAAAAAAAGTGATGAAAACATTAAAAACGAGCAAAAACGTAAAAAAAAATGGACGAACACGGACGACAACGTAGGGAAATGGACAAAACGGACAAAACATAAAAAATTGAACGAAAACGAAAAAAACAGACAAAAACGTAAAAATCAGACGAAAACGTAAAAAAAACAGACGAAAACGTAAAAGAACAGACAAAAAGGGCAAAAAACCGACGAAAACGTAAAAAAAAGATGAAAACGGACAAAAACCGCCAAAAACGTATAAAAACGGTTAAAACGCATAAAAATGAATGAAAACGGATTAGGAGTATTTCAAAGGAAAATAGGTTAAAACAAAAAAAAAGTGTTTTGTAGTTTTGTGTATTAAAGTTGGAAATAGGAATTTTGTGTTTTGTATAGAATTTTATTGGAAAACATTTATTTGAACGCGATATATGTTTTCTTTGTTTTCCACAAAATATTTTATGGAAAACGAGGGTGTTTTCCCTGAACTCAACGCACCCTATGTTTTCCATACAATTTTGAAAGGGAGAGCACAAAAAAGTATAATTGAAGCTGTAAATAATGAACATGGAGAAAGGTTTCAAGGAAAACAAGTGGTTGAGCAATTTGTAAAGCATTTTCAAAGTTTTTTAGGTGTTGCAACCCATGTGCAGTGTAGTAATTTGAATAGCCTGAACCCCAATGTTATCTCCAATGTTGATGCAGATTTCATGATCAGAGAGATAAGTGATGTGGAAGTGAAAGAAGCACTATTTGATATATGTGACAATAAAGCCCCATGTCTAGATGGTTATACTGCAAAGTTTTACAAGAAGGCATAGGCTGCTATTGGTAGAGAAGTGTGTGATGCTGTCAAGGAATTCTTTAAGACTGGGAAGCTTTTAGGTGAAGTTAATGCTACTCTTATCACCCTTGTGCCTAAAAGTAAAACTCCTATGAACCTATAGCATCTTTGTAATGTGCTCTACAAGATCATCAGTAAGATCTTGACCAATAGAATTAAGAATGCTCTATGTAAGCTAGTCATTCCACGTCAGAGGGCTCTATGTAACCTATAGTGTGTGATGTTGTCAAGGAAATTTTTAAGACTGGGAAGCTTTTAGGTGAAGTTAATGCTACTCGTATCACCCTTGTGCCTAAAAGTAAAACTCCTATGAACCTATAGTCTGCTGTAATGTGCTCTACAAGATCATCAGTAAGATCTTGACCAATAGAATTAAGAATGCTCTGTAACAATCCACATTTTTCGGGTTACTTTTCATATTTTTGAAAAGTTACTATTCACTTTTACTATTCACTTTCACTATTCATCTCGTAAAAAATTTATTTCACATTCTCGTAAGATAATTTATTTTAGTAATAACCTGAGAGTTCGACAATCGTTAGATCATTTTCGCAAAAGTTATTAAGAAAACATCGTCTTAAAGTTTCGTTTTGGTCGGAGCACCATTTCAACATCCCGCGCATATCGAAAACCAACTCTGACAATTTTCCCCACATCAGATTAATTTTTAGATCACTCATAATTAATTAGAGAATTTTTAAGATTTCTTTTAAATGTTACCAAATAAACCCCGAGCAGACGAGACTAAACTTGCGTTTTAAACAAATCTACGTGAGACCGAGACTTAACCATTTATGCCTTGTATTTTCTAAGATGTTTAGAAACTTTTACATTTTGGAAAAGTCAAACATATTTCCTCCTCCTTTGACCATAAAGAAATTAACCTTGTCGTTCTACATTTTGCTTAAATCGCGTAACTTTTAAACTTCACGTATAAGCGTTAAGTTATCCCACGATAACGAAAACCACATTTTGACTAATTTTAGTCTACTCTAAATAAATTCATGATCATTTTCACGAAATTTCGTTCTTTTCGATAAACCTGCAATTACGCGTTTTGACCCGTGTTTCCGCTTTTAAGCGTTTTGCACCCAATAAGACTTATCACCCATTTTATATTTTTAGATGGAGTTTGATGATGAGTTTCATCATTCCTACAAGTTTCGTATTTTACGATACCGGTTTCGTTTATGGCTTAACAACTCACGGTTGGCATTTAACGGAACAAAATCATGCTCTAAACTCAAGATAATACCAAAACTATCCACCTAAGTCATCTTATCTTGTTATGGATGACATAGGGGGGAGTCATCATCTTGGTGTCATAATCCTAGCCATGGTTCATTTAGATCATTACATGTGTCCTAACTTAACCATGGTTAATATTTAACCCAATATATGGTTAACCAAACTTACCCTCCTATAAATAGCAAGTGAAATACATCCTAAAGACTTTCACATAATGATTTGGGTTGTTCATACACTAAAACATTCATATCTTCCATAATTTGATCTTTAAACTCCAAGTTTATGCAAAGACGTTTCAAGTAGTAAGTTACTACATCAAATCTCTAGCAAGTTTAAGTGATCTTCTTGAGTTTAAATCCACTCAAGTCACTTAGTACTTCATCACCAACTCTTCAAGATTGCAAGGGTGCCAAGGTGTAGAAAGCTAGATCAATCCGAAGTCTTAAGTGATCAATCAAAGTCGTATCCTTACTAAGTTACTCCGTTCTTATTGAAAGCCAAAAGTTGTTGCTCGTAGAAGTTCTCACGGCATATCCATCATTCTCATTATACATTTGATATCATTTACTCTGAGGTGAGTTCATAGCCCCACTTTTATTACTTAATTGTTTTACAAACCCTTGGGGGAGATACATGCTTTATTTTAAATCGAACACATTGCTTTCAAACTGTATGCTTATCTGATTGTTTTATTAGCACTAAGTTACCACATTTACCAAACTTAAGTCCCTTAATCATGAATCATTAATCACTAGTGAGAGTGGGCGTGAATATTGTGAATAGATCTATTGGGATTGACGAATCCCGTTTGTGTTGACCGGGTAGGCAAACAAACCCACTATATTTGAGTAACATTGGTAAAAACGGCAATTTTTACCTGAAAGGGCACGCACCGACATTTTCTCTAACTAATTTTGGAACACGTTAACGCCTTGATTGCATGATGCTTAGCCTAATAAAAACTGTTTTGTTTTCAAACCATTGGTTATAGCTCACACTACCAACATAATGTGTTCAACCATCAAACAAACTCTATGAATTTCACTCAACCTTTGTGTTGACAGTTTTAAGCATGTATTTCAGGTCTATATTGATCGAGGCTGGCACGGAGGAGCACAGATACTCAAGAAGGCTATAAATTTTATTATCATTCGAAAATCAATTTAATGTATTTTGTAAACATGGAACCATTTGGGACCTCATTTTGTAAACTATGATATTTATATAAATCGAATGATAAATCTTTTGAAACGACTCCATTAGAGTTCGTTTTCTATTATTATTTGTTGTGCCATGAAGTAACACCGGTTTGAATTCATTGCGTATCACGAAGTTGGGGTGTTACATGCTCTATGTAAGCTAGTTATGCCACGTCAGTGCTTTTTATAAAGGAAGGCAAATCATCGATAACATTCTTCTCACTCAAGAGCTTCTCGGAGGTTATAATTGAAAGAATGAAGCCGAGAGAGTAGCATTGAAGATAGATATACAAAATGGTCATTTTACATGGCAAAATAGTCACAAAATACACACAATGATCGAAATTTGAAAGTTCGGTACATACAATAAAAAAAAATAGTTGGCTACACACAATCATATAAAGTGTCAAGTTCGATGCATTTTTTTGTCATTTACCCAATAAAATACTAACTTTCATTTATTCTTTTGGGTTACCTTCTTGACCCACTTACAAGTTACAACCAAAGTATGACCCGAATCATAACTGACCTAGTTTAAGGTCATGAACTGCAGAAACTGAGCTCCAACATTAACCAATAATAAACTCAAACTTAACATTGAAGACCAAATGAATTTACTACATGCAAAAATATGAGTAGTTAGAATTAAAAAACCTTTCTCTCTCTTCCAACAAACCCCTAACTACTTTCACTCCATTTTTCACCGTTAAAAAACCTTGAAAACCCTCAATTACGTTGGTTCTTGACTGTAATTCACAATTCTAAACCGTGTGATCAATATATTTTTCAATTCTACACCGATCGATATGAATTTCCCCAATTTCTACCCGGTATTTCTACCATGTTTTTGAATTTTGGCGCCAAATTTTGTTTTTTCAATTCCTTTTATAATATTACAATCAACACCAATCCGATCAAGTTTTTAGCAATATTGAGGTGTTTGAATGGCCCAATTGTACTTAATCATGTCACCTAAAGGAAGGACATCTAAAAGGAAGAAAACTGTGCCTAATAAGTATAAGGATACTGTTTGTGAGTTAGTGTAGAATAAAGGACAAGAAGTGAGAACAAAAGGTGAGAAGTAGGGAAAGAGGTGAGAATATTGATGGTGTGGGGTCAATGGAGGACACTGAATGTGGAAGCACTATGAAAGGGGAATGTTTGGCTGCAAATTAATTTCCTACACTCGGTGCGTCGATTAGGAAGAAAATGGTTAATGAAACTGGCATTGATGTGAATATTACTGTTGCGACCACTATAAGTCAAATTCCTCATGATCAAAGTAATAATGATTTCAATGGTAACAAGGCTGCTAGTGCTTCATATTCTGATGATAATAATAGGAGTAAAAATGTGTTACTTAAGTCATTTGTTGATACTGTCAAACCTACTATTAGTATCGTTAGGAACAAATTAAGCTTGATACGTACTGTGATTGATGATGGAAGGTAAGTGGTGGTATTTGATGATGAACTTTTACTGGAAGGTAGTAATAAATGGATGCTAACATTGTGTGGACATTTTTTTGGTTGTAAAATGTCATACAATGAGCTTAAGTACAATTTAGTTAGAATGTGGGGTAAGTTTGGACTAAAAGATATGTGTCTCAAAATGGGTTGTACTTGTTCAAATTTAGAGAAGAAGAAGGAATGAATCATTAGCTGGAAAGTGGCCCCTAGTTAGTCAATAATAAGCCACTCATGGTTCAAAAATGGGACCCTAATATCATTGTGGATAGAGGTGATCATGTTGTCTTGCCTTGCTAGATTAAACTGTTTGATGTACCAGTTGAGGCATGGACTGTGAGAGGTATTAGTGCTATTACTAGTAGTTTGGGAAAACCAATCATTATGGATAGGGAAACTCCTTGAATGTGTCAGGAAGGTACCGGTAATATTAGTTTTGCAAGGGGCAAGAGTTTCAGTTGAGATTAAGGTTACTCAAGACTTCAAGGACAAAGTTGAACTGTGTTATAAGAGCAAAGATCTAGTTGTCTCTTGTTCTAAGTTTTCATTGTGGAGTATAGCCGAAACCACCAAGGTGCGGTCAAGGTAACGTTTTTGTCACAATGATGGTACATGTGGAACTGTTAAATTTTGGGGTATTAATGTGGCAAACATGTCACTCTATCAATTTCTAATGGCTTTCAAGTTATGATCATTTTAGGACTATTATAGGGGTTAATCATGGACAAAGCATAAATGGTTTAAAGTTCCAAGACATTCATTTATGCTGAAGCTTTCCTTGTTTCTGCTGATGAGTCATTTATAGCCGTTAGAGGGGTCTTAGTGTATCTTTATCTCGTATTTAATAAGTCCCTTAATCTAGGGTTAGAAACACTTGTGTGTGCAGTTATTTCTCACACACTCTTTTCTTCTCTTTGATCATTTCACTGATCTTGTCTCTTCTTTGTATTTGTATGATTATTGTCTCATTGACATTAATCTAATCTTGTAACATTTTGGATACTATTGTTGATACAATCTAAGCCGACTATTGAGGCTTAGGTTTGAATAAAAGTTCTTCTGTTTACTTGTTGTTGTTGATACTTTCGTACAGGAACATATATGACGGAGGCTTCTAGTAAGAATAGTGATTCTAGGAAAGTTTGTATAAGTGAGGGTAATTTGGGTAACAATAATAACAAGCATACTAGAGATATGGGTAACAAGGGTGGTCAATTCAACAAGAACTACAAGAATAGAATAGAGTTTAGGCCTGTGAATAGGAAAGCTACTAATAGGAGTCAAAATGCCCCCAATACTAATACTAATGATGCACAAAGTAACAAAGACATGAATGCTGCTAAAGCTCCTAATCATGTAAGCCATGAAAGCAATCCTAAGCCTATGAGCCCAAAAATCCCATGGAAAGTCAGTAAAGTGACAGTGGAGGAGATCAGAAGGAGTGCTAATAAGTTTGTTGTTTTTGAGGAAATTGAGGATAGTGAATGCCTTGAAGTCAAACAAAGGAATGGGAAGGATATTGTTGATAAGTGACAACCAACATTGGAAGAATCTATGAATTGGAATGGTGATATGTTTAAGTATTCTAAAGATCAGTGGGAGGCAAAATGGGAAAAAGAATGCCCTGATGTGGGAGATGTCTTTGATGAGGTGAATGGAATTCCAAAGAGTATGACTCATTATGAATTAGCAGGAAATGCTTCTGGTATGCTGAGAAAGGCCTCTTTTAAAGATAACTTAAAATGTCAACAATGAATATTGAGTTAAAAGTGGTTGCTTGGAATGTCAGGGGTATGTGTAATAAGGATATGTAGAAGGATGTGAAGAAGTTTATAAGTGATGAAAATCTGAATATTTGTGTTGTATTGGAAACTCACATCAAAGAAAAACAAATTAACAGGATTTTTGAATTTGTGTATGGGGATTGGCATTGGTGCTCTAACATGAAGGAGAGTGATAAAGGTTGCAAAAAAATTATTGGGTGGAATGAAGGAAATGTCAATGTTATGCAGCTTTATTCAAGTAAACAGACAATTTTGTATCAAATTAAGATTAAAGATAGCAAAAACAGTTTCTTTTGTTGTTTTGTATATACATCTAATTCAGGAAAAGAAAGGAAAGAGCTTTGGAAAACTTTGGCTAGTAAAAACTCATAAGCAGGAAATTTAGAAATCTTCATGAAAACGTTATTGAATGGAAGGAAAAGCTGAAAGTGTTCCAGATAAAGGTTGACAAAGATCCCCATAATGCCTTTCTTAAACAAGAGGAAGCTATGATTCTAAATGAATTCAACACAGCTGCTAAGGATGAAGAAAAGCTTCCGGCCAGAAAGCAAAAATTGATTGGTTATGTGATAGGGATAGAAATACTAAGTTTTCCATATAGTTTTGAAAGGGAGAGCACAAAAAAGTAGAATTGAAGCTGTAAATAATGAACATGGAGAAAGGTTTCTAGGAAAACAAGTGGTTGAGCAATTTGTAAAGCATTTTCAAAGTTTTTTAGGTGTTGCAACCCCTGTGCAGTGTAGTAATTTGAATAGCCTGAACCTAGGGCCATCTCGTAGTTTTCGGTGGCCAGGCGATAATAAAGAAAGCGTTCTATTACACTCAGAACTAAAGAGAAATTGCATATAAACTTTAATTATATAACTCATATATGTTTAATATTATATATATTTAGTGTAGCGTTCAATGCAGAACCAGTTTTATGTACAGAACTTACAGAACCAAGTATAAACCGTTAGATCTATTAATCTATGGATGAGATCACTTGTTCCATTTATGTAATTAATAGAAAGATGAGGGTATTACTTCTAAAGCTGAAAGGGCAATTTAGGTATTTTGTTTGCATCCCTAAAAGGTGCTAAAACCCTACAACCCACAAAATAACTGCAGCCACTCTCATTATTTGGGGAAAAAACTGATATTCAACAGAATATATCGGATCTCCACCTTTGCCATCCACCATGGTACTTAACCCCAAAGACATCAATCAAATCAGCATGTTTACAGTGGCATCCAAAACCTTATCACCACAAAAAGATATCACCGCCATATCTGATCATAAATTTCTCACGATTGGTCAACGGTCGTCACAGATTTGGTATATGCTTTAATTACTCTCCTCACGTTTACGTCACAAAAGAAACTGAATCAAATACAAACGTGTCTTTTTCCGGCGACCCAATTTAATCTCTCCGATCTTCAGCAACTCTCCTCCGGTAACGTTCAATATTTATGCACTATCATATGATTATGTTAATTTGTTGTTCTTTTATTGTTGTCAATTTGTCATGTAGCATTATGAAAGATTGTGCATATATGTTGTTATGGTTTAAAATTGCATTAGGTATTAATAATATGATTAAATATTTATTTGTTTTTATTATTTTTTATTTATTTTTTTTATAAACAGGTATTGTGTTTTTGGAGCTTTATAAATACACCTTTGATTGAAGTTTATGTGGCCATTTGGAAGGCGTGCACCTATGTTATAATGAATTCGTTGAGAAAGCGCAACGTGCACATATGTTTTTGGAAGGCGTGCACCTATGTTCTAATGAATTTGATGAGAAAGCGCAACGAGCACATATGTTTTTGGAAGGCGTGCACCTATGTTCTAATGAATTTGATGAGAAAGCGCAACGTGCACATATGTTTTTGGAAGGTGTGCACCTATGTTCTAATGAATTTGATGAGAAAGCGCAACGTGCACATATGTTCTTGGAAGGCGTGCACCTATGTTCAAATGAATTGGACGAGAAAGTGAAGAGTGCACACATGTTTTTAAATGGCATGCAAATTTACATGAATTGTAGTTTATTTAATATCAAATATTTGTGTATATTATATATGTACTATGGTGTAAGTTCTGTACATAAATTTGATTATTGCATTTGTAATCAAATGAAATGTAGTTTAAAGTATTGGATTTTTGAATTATTATAGAGGTTTTATTTTGTGATTTTTGTTTGAAACTTTAAAAGTATAAATGCAATGTCTACGTTAAGAAATGTTTTATTTTGTGATTTTTGTCCAATCTTATTAGCTATAGCAAAATAGGTTAACCAATTTTATACTAAAACACATATTTTATAATAAAACATATATGCACTTGACACTTTTGAAAACATGGATGTTGTGTGAAAAAAAAAAAAAAAAAAAAAAAAAAAAAAACCAAAATTAGGGTAAAAAAAAACGTTTTTAATAAAAAAAAGTCAAAAGAAAGTAAATAAGATTGTACTATTATGCCCTTTTCATTTAAATAAAAATATTTAATAATACTAAATTCTTATTGGTCCAAAGTGGTTCTGTAAAGTTCTGTACAAAAAAACGTTTTTAATAAAAAAAAAAGTCAAAAAGAAAGTAAATAAGATTGTACTATTATGCCCTTTTCATTTAAATAAAAATATTTAATAATACTAAATTCTTATTGGTCCAAAGTGGTTCAGAAAGCTACATACAAATGTGGCCTTTTTTAAGTGGAGGCCCTGTGCATGACGGACCTATTGACACCCTTCCGAGCCCTCTCGCTCGAACCCCAATGTTATCTCCAATGCTGATGCAGATTTCATGATCAGAGAGATAAGTTATGTGGAAGTGAAAGAAGCTCTATTTGATATATGTGACAATAAAGCCCCATGTCTAGATGGTTATACTGCTAAGTTTTACAAGAAGGCATAGGCTGCTATTGGTAAAGAAGTGTGTGATGCTGTCAAGGAATTCTTTAAGACTGGGAAGCTTTTAGGTGAAGTTAATGCTACTCTTATCACCCTTGTGCCTAAAAGTAAAACTCCTATGAACCTATAGCATGCTGTAATGTGCTCTACAAGATCATGAATAAGATCTTGACCAATAGAATTAAGAATGCTCTATGTAAGCTAGTCATTCCACGTCGAGTGCTCTATGTAACCTATAGTGTGTGATGTTTGTCAAGGAATTCTTTAAGACGGGAAGCTTTTAGTGAAGTTAATGCTATTCTTATCACCCTTGTGCCTAAAAGTAAAACTCCTATGAACCTATAGCCTGCTGTAATGTGCTCTACAAGATCATCAGTAAGATCTTGACCAATAGAATTAAGAATGATCTATATAAGCTAGTTATTCCACGTCAGAGTGCTTTTATAAAGGAAGGTGTTACAACCTTAGCAGGTCGTACAGATCAATTGGGTCGTGGCAAACGGTCCAAGAAAGCACCAAAGTGGCAAGAATCTTTTGTGATGGGCTAGGATTTCTCTGCCATAATTATCTTAATGTTTAGGAAAGTCTTTGTGTCGTATTAGGAATGTCTTTGTGTCAAAGAGTCCTTGTTTAGGTATGTTTCAGATTTATCTTGTGCTACAAGTATTGTATTCGGCTATATATACCGAATAGGTTATTAATAAAAGTTTATCGATTAGTCTAATAAATCTCTTCTCTTCTTCTTTCTTATGAGTTCGCACCCACTATAGTGGTGCTACTATCGATAAGTAGGTTGTATCATTGGTGCTTTCATTGCTTATTGTCATCATGGTCCCGGATGAGCAGACGGTTCGTTTGTGGCTTAAAGACCATCAAGACGCACTCAACGTTTGGTGAACAATGTAACGCAGCCTTTCAAGAACAATTCAACGCCTTGCGGCTGAGTTACAAGCGCCACCCAATTGCTACAAGTCCGGCATGGGGGTGGGGTGATCCGGATCAATGCTTCCACGGTCTATGCGCTTGGATGTGCCTAAATTTTCGGGAGATGATCCGGAGCGATGGTTATTCTCTATTAATGAATACTTTTCCTTGCTTAACACTCCACCGATCAACGCTTAAGGATCGTGGGGTTTAATCTCGGCGGGCTGCAGAATGGTTTCGATGGATGACGAAGAACGGGTTAATTACCGATTGGGCGAGTTTGAAAGAGTGTTAAGAATCGGTTTGGTCCTTCAAAATACGAGGATCCACAAGGAGCTTTATCTAAGTTGTTACAAACCGAACGGTTGCAGATTATCAAGGTGAGTTTGAAAACTCATGAGTGGTCACGGACATCTCGGAGTCCTTACTTATTTCTTTCTATATATCCGACTTAAGTTGTCATTGCAACGGAGTTGTTGGTATCAAAACCAACGACCCTTGGCGATGCATTTGCTTTGGCTCGAGTCACCGAGGCGCGCTTTAGAGGATCAAGGTACGTTGTCCGTGCCACCAAAATTGTGAGTACCAGTAGTTTCCAATACCCACGTACAACACCGGTGTAAGTGTTAAAACTCCCGTACTTTCAACTCTTCCTAAGACTATCGACAACCTCATGAGAAACAACTTGCTATCAAATGGATTTCGCCATTGAGCGGCAAGAACGTATGAGCAAAGGGTTGTGTTTCAATTGTGATAATCGGTGGACGCGGGGCATAAATGTCCGGTAAGTTTCTCTTGCTCATGATGGATAATGGTGCGAACCGGTGAGGAAGTGGCCACGGATGAAGATGAGGCGGTAGAGCGGCGATATCTCTATTCTTAACTCGTTGGTGGGTCATGGCGCCCGCGTCCCTTCAATTATGGGGAAAATTGGTAATACCGGGTGCATGTTCTCATTGATAACGGAAGCACGCACAACTTTGTGCGGCCCGATGTCGCCGAACGGATGCGCCTACCACCTGTGCAACCAAGGCTTTTAAGGTATATATTGGTAGCGGGAGTCGTTGTTGTGTGAACGTTTGCTCACATGTGACTCTTCACATGCAAGGATTAGAGGTGAAAGTCGACTTGTATGTCTTACCTATGCAAGGTCCCGACGTGGTGTTGGGTATTCGGTGGTTGCAAGGGTTGGGAAGGTTACCCATGACTATGCGAGCGAGATAATGGAATTCACTCTATTCAAACTACTTATACGTTGAAGGGCTGACGAGTCGTTACGCATGAAGAAGATTAGTCTCCATCACATGCAAGCCTTATTGGATACGGAGGAGGTATATGGCATCTATGAGTGTCACGACTATTCTTTGTATGCCAATCTCGATACACCGCTTTGGTGATGTCCACACCTTCAGACAGTGTAGAGCTAGAGCAACTTTTAGCTCGGTTTGATGTTCTTTTTCAGGTACCCACATGTTTACCACCACGCCGTCTGGTCGATCATAGAATTCATTTATTACCTAACACTAAACCTGTAAATGTGCGCCATACCGTTACCCGCATTATCAAAAGGGTGAGATGGAAAAACTAGTAACTGAAATGTTGGGCCAAGGTATTATTCGCTTCACTCATAGCCCGTTTTCTTCTCCTGTTTTACTCGTCAAGAAGAAGGATGGGAGTTATCGATTTTGTGTGGACTATCGCGCCTCAATTCGGTCACGGTAAAGATAAGTTCCCAATTCCAACGGCCGATGAGATGTTTGATGAGTCATGGAGCTACTATCTTTACCAAATTAGACTTACGAGTTTGTTATCATCAAATTAGGGTGCATGAACGGATGTGTATAAGACGGCTTTTCGGACACATGATGGGCATTATGAATTTCTAGTCATGCCATTTGGCTTACCAATGCGCCTTCAACATTTCAGCGACCATGAATAGGTTATTTTCGCCATACTTACGAAAATTTGTGATTGTTTTTTGATGATATCTTGGTTTATAGTACGACCATGAGCTCGCATTTGGAACATTTGGAGTGTATTTTTCGATGTTTACGTGGAGCATCGCTTTATGTGAAACGCTCAAGTGTATTTTGGAGCCGGGAACTCGAGTATTTGGGACACCTTATTTCGCTCGTGGGTGCAAATGGATCCTAAGAAAGTATCGTGACGCGAATGGCCGATTCCTAAAATCAAAGCGTGTTCGGGGTTTTAGGGCTTCGGGATATTATCGGGGTTTATTCGAGGTTATGCATCGATCACGAGCCTTTAACTGATTCTTTAAACATGACGGTTTTGGTGGGGTGAAACAGAGGTCGAGGCTTTCGAATCCCTTAAGCAACACTTATTTAATGCTCTCTTTAAGTCTTCCAAATTTTGACAAGGTGTTTGTAGTTGAGACGGATGCATCGGGAATGGAATCGGGCGGTTTTAATGCAAGAAAATCGACCAATCGCCTATTTTAGTCGGAAGTTGGGACCGCGATGCGGTGGTCGGTACGCACTGTAAGGAGTTGTTTGCTATAGTGGAGGTCGTGTTTAAGTGGCGTCGATTTGCTTGGTCGTCGATTCACCATTCGCACCGATCATAAAAGTATCAAGGAATTAATGCAACAAGTAATTCAAACGCCACTACAACAAAAGTATGTTGTAAGTCGATGGGATTTGATTTTGATATCGAATATAAGCCCGGGGCATCCAATCAAGCTGCGGATGCTCTCTCTAGGAAATTTGAGGAGACCGATCAGGTTACTGCCGCTTTCTTGGCTTTTAGTCAACCACTGGTTGGGTTCATTGGGGACTTGCAAGCGGAGAATGGGACATTAGCTGAGTTACTTGAGTTGCATCGCAAAATGGATAATGGTGAAGGGCTTAGTGGGTTCAGACGTGAGAATGGGCTGATAATATACAACAACCGTTATTATATTGGGCAGGAGTCGAAACTTAAAACGTTATTGTTGCGCGAGTTCCATGACACTCCTTGTGGCGGGCATGGGGGAATCAAGAAGACGTTGGTTGGGTTGTCGACTTTGTTTTTTTGGAAAGGAATCGTAAGTCATCAAGCATTCATCAAACAATGTGTGGTGTGTCAACAGACTAAGTATTCCACAGAGGCTCCGGGTGGGTATCTTCAGCCCCTTCCAACGCCATCCGCCGTATGGGAAGATGTATCGATGGACTTTATTACGGGGTTACCAGCGGCACGGGGTATCACGGTTATCTTGGTGGTGGTTGATAGGTTAACAAAGTATGCCCATTTTGGGATTTTGCCCACTAGTTTTAACGCACATAAAGTAGCCGAGGTGTTTCTGGATATTGTGGTTAAGCATCATGGGATACCGAAATCCATTGTATCTGATCGTGATCCCATTTTTGTGAGTGCTTTTTGGAAGCAGTTATTCCATTTAGTGGTACATACGCTTGAATCATAGTACCGCATATCACCCTCGATCGGATGGGCGATAAGTTGTTAATCGTTGTTTAGAACAATATTTACGAGCCATGGTTAGCAATCGTCCTCATCAATGGGTTCGTTACTTGCCATGGGCGTAATATTGCTACAATTCTAGTTATCACGGTAGCATTAAAATGTCACCCTTTCGTGCTTTGTATGGGAGGTTACCGTTGTCGTCATTCCGTATCCACCGGGTCTTCCAAGGTGGCGGCGGTGGATGATTTACTTGTGGAACGTGATGGGTTAATGCGGCAATTGAAAGATAGTTTGTTAGCGCTAAACATCGAATGGAAGACCGTGCCAATCGCAAAGAGGGATGTCGAGTTCAATGTGGGAGATATGGTGTTAGTTAAACTCCAACCCTATCGTCAAATTACTCGCTAAGCGACTCTCCAATAAGCTAGCTAAACGTTATTATGGACCTTACAAGGTGGAAGCACGTGTGGAAAAGTGGCTTACCGATTGGCATTACCGAGTCGAGTAAGATACACCTGCTTTTCATGTTTCTATTTTAAAGCCGTTTTGGGAGTAGCGATGGGGTAGTAGCAACTTTCCCATTGAATTTAAGGATGGCCAACCTGTGGAGCATCCGTTGGCGTGTGTGGTGACCGAGTGGTTTTGAGAAATGGAAGTCCAGTTAGGCAAGTTTTAGTCCAATGGGTTGACAAATCACCCGAGGAGGCCACGCTGGGAGTGGTTGGCAATTTCAAACAATCTATCCCACATTTAACCTTGAGGACAAGGTTGTTTTGAAGATGGAGGAATGTTACAACCTTAGCAGTCGTCATGGATCAATTGGGTCGTGGCAAACGGTCCAAGAAAGCACCAAAGTGGCAAGAATCTTTGTGATGGGCTAGGATTTCTCCGCCATAATTATCTTAATGTTTAGGAAAGTCTTTGTGTCGTATTAGGAATGTCTTTGTGTCAAAGAGTCCTTGTTTAGGTATGTTTCGTATTTATCTTGTGCTACAAGTATTGTATTCGCTATATATACCGAATAGGTTATTAATAAAAGTTTATCGATTAGTCTAATAAATCTACTTCTCTTCTTCTTTCTTGAGTTCGCACCCACTATAGTGGTGCTACTATCGATACAAGTAGGTTGTATCGTAGGCAAATCACTGATAACATTCTTCTCACTCAAGAGCTTCTCAGAGGTTATAATTGAAAGAATGAAGCCAGGAGAGTAGCATTGAAGATAGATATACAAAAATCCTATGACACAGTAAGCTGGGATTTCTTGGAAGGTATTCTACAATTATTCAAATTCCCGACTTTAATGGTTAAATGATTATGGTTTGTATAAGGTCTGTTGCTTTCACTATTAATGTCAACAATGAAAGAGTTGGGTATTTCAAAGGAGGGAGAGGTCTTAGACAGAGTGATCCTATCTCACCTTACATCTTCACACTTGTAATGGAAGCTTTCAGTTTACTATTAAAGCACCAGATTAATGAACGTGGTAATATCAAGTATCACTGGGGATGCAAAGAGCTCCAAATCTCACACTTATGTTTTGCTGATGATCTTCTTGTTCCATGTCATGGAGATTTCAACTTAGTAAAAGTGGTGCAATCAGCATTGGATAAGTTCAGTGCTATCTCGGGTTTGCATCCTAATATTGGGAAAAGCACAGTCTTCTTTGGAAATGTTCAAGATCATGTCAAGCAACAAATTGTTGATATTCTTCCCTTCAAGGTTGGGTTCAAACATGTTTCATACCTAGGAGTACCTCTTATAACCAAACACCATAAATTTACTGATTGCAAATGCATGATTGATAAGGTGAAGTCTAAGGTTAATAACTGAAAGAACAAGTTGTTATCTTATGCTGGTAGACATTAGCTTATTGTGTCCATTCTTTCCTCTATGCAAGTTTACTGGACTTCAGTTTTCCTCCTTCGGCCCATATTTGACATACAAAGTGAGATAGTGAGTAATACAAAGTAGTATTTAATAACATTTTCTTTTACTCCACCAAATTGTTCACCATTTAATTACTTGCCTTATTTTTAATACATTTCATTTAGCTTTTGAGTTAAAATCTGGTTTGAATTTGAAATTAAGATTTGAGAAATTAATTAAGACGCATCTATACTACTTATAATGCACGAAGGCACCTCACTCTTAATTTTAAGACGTACAAGAAATTAAGCATGGTTTACAACACTTTAATGCATCCAATTTTCAGAATTACAACAAAGTAAGCATATTGTACAACAAAATAAAGCGTTGTGTCATTTTAAGACCAAAATTCTATCAAACAACATTAATGCTATTAAAAACACCCCTTCACCAAAAATTACAACCATTTAAGTACAATGTACAATAGCTGCAACCAATTTTCATATTTACAACAAAATAAGCATAGTGTACAACAAAATAAGCATGATGTAATTTTCAAACTTACAAAATTAATGCTATTAAAGTGGTCAATGTTATTAATGACTATAATGACTACTACTTACAATAAAAGAAACATAGTGTACAACACTTTAATGGACATAATTTTCAGACGTACAAGACAAGAAGCATAGTGTACAACAAAACACCACATTAATGCTATTTAATGTAGTCAATTATACTGGTCAATAAATACAATTAATACAGTTATTAAAACACCCCTTATATAAGAAATACAAATTATCAAGCATATTGTACAACCAAATTAAACACAATTCTTGCATTAAATTTCACTACTAAAAATAATAAAGCACATTATACAAATATTCAAGCCCGAAAGGCAACAGGCCAAATGGGCTTGAGCCCGAACGCAGGCGGGACCAACGGGCTCGAGCCCGAGCGACACAGGCCAACGATTTTGAGCCCGAGCAGGCACGGCTATCTGAAATTCTTGATATCCGTAAATTTATTGTTAAAAAGAACATAATAAACTAAAATACATTACTCATCAAAAATTTTTATTTAGCCACCATTATTATAATGCCTTTTTAAAAATTTGTCTTACTAATAAGTGTTTCTCTGTATATGTTTAAATTATCATGTTCAAAGGCCTATTTTTTAATTTGGCACAGGGCCACTAAAATCAATGAGACGGTCCTGTAACTGAGATAACCCATCGGTGAGAAAAGATAGCATTTTTGAGAGTATCATACGATGGGCATTGATTTATATAACTTACGTAGTAACAAATTTTGAGATATATAATTTCTCGTTTCCCTTTCATATCATATGGATAATTCCGTACTTATGATTACATTTTGAAAATGCATTTGTCAGCGTTTAAGTCTTTCAGGAAGTTAAATTTGGAATTTTGGATGGTTAAATAAGAACGCCAGGGAAGGGGTTAATAAACAAGAACAAATTTATGATATTATTATGTTCTATTGCTCTCTCAAATATTTGGTATACAAAATTTCTCGTGTACTTGGGTTTTAAGGATCAAAAACAAGAAAAATGAATCAAAAAGATTTGGGGAATTAGGAAAGGGTATGAATGTCGTTTCATCTTATTTTGTATGTGTGCAAACAAAAACACTAAGATTGCGTTCCCGAGTTTGATTTTTGAAAGAATAGAAAGGAAGTGAGAAGAAAACAAAATGAATTCGTGTTCCAGAGTTTTTTTCAAGAAAGAAGAGAAGAGAAGAGTAGAGGAAATTTGGCTAAACGTCTCTCCAAAACTTTCTTCTCAAAAGTGAGATGATTTGGAGAGAAGTTATTTTAAGAAGCTTTTAATAAATGCAATTACTTAAATGACCTAATATAAATCATAACTTTTATATACAATAAAGGGTATAATTGTAAAATCATCGGTTATCTCTTCTTTTCTTTCCTAACTTGGGAACATGATATAAAAAATAAAATTTCATTCATATTCTCTTCTTTTCTGTTCATTTTTAACTCTTCACTTATTTTCTTTCATTTCAAAAACTTGGAAACAGAGGATAAATTCCTAAAAATTACACACATAAATTTTTATTTTGTATATATATATATATATATATATATATATATATATATATATATAGGGAGGGTGCCCATGCATCCTTCCCACCTCTGCCCTGGCCATGACTGAACCTTGGCCTCATAATCCTTCATCCATGTTGTTGAATATGAATTTCATATCCGATTAACATGCTTATTTTGAGTAAATATAGAATTTTGATATTTAAGTTGAGTAAAGATAAGAGTAAACGAGGAACAACACGAGTATGATGGAGCATCATGCTAAAAAAAGACAACCCGATAAAACCCAATGGGGAATGAGGTGGGTTTGAGGGAGCATCTCGCCCCAACAGGGTACCCCGATAAGATCCCATTGGGGATTGGGGCGGGTTTGGGGATGACTTTTGTATCGGGTTTGGGATGGAGATAGCTGCCGTCCTGCTCCAAATCCGCTGTATTGCCATTCCTAAGCCACTAGATCTTTATCATTTCTTTTTTCATTGTAAACACTTTTAATCCTTTCATTCCAAATGAAGTAAACCCATGCTGCAAGAACAATTCTTTTCAGGACACTCTTGATTGATTTACTGAAATGCACACTTGTCATTGAGTTCACAATATCATCCCACTTATCAGGCAGTGCTACTTCCTTAGTCTTCTTCTTTAATTCAACCCAAATCTTGTTAGAATAAGGGCACTCAAAGAACATATGGTTGAGGGAATCAGGGCAAATAGTACATAGAGGGCACACCATTTGTTTATCAGGATACCACTTTAGCTATCTATCTTGTGTTGTTAGTCTCCCAGGAACTGCAATCCACATAATGAAATAGTGTTTGGGAGTACAATTTGAAAAACATACAATATCACCCCAATCCACTTTATTTCCATTATATCTCCAATCTTTCCATGCTCTATTAGTTGAGTAGTTTACACATCTTCCATCATTTGAACACGACATATACTTGTCACTGGATTCTTCATTCAGGCTTGGTGTGGGAATTGTTTGGATAATAGGGAAAGCACTACTTCATTGCCCCTCACAAATCATGTCTTTGAGCTTCATAGTGTGATCCAGACCGGCTTATGTCACTGCTTCCATAGGTATGAATTTGCTTAATGGTTCAGAACCCCACCATCTATCATGCCATAGAAATGCTTGACCCATTGCCAACTTTACTCAGAACATCTGTTCTTATTTTATCTCTTAGAAACATAATTTGATTCGGCCAATAACTCTTATCACATTCCACCTCCCATATACTAGCACCTTTCAGCCTAACCACATTGACTCATTTTACCCATAAGGATTCTTTCCTGCTAGCTACAAATGTACTTTTTATGTATGGCTGTCTGTGAGTGCAATTTTCTTTTTTGATTTTTTAATACTTGATATCCCTTAACTTTGACAGGAGATCCTTTTCGTCACATATCCATACTTTACACATCTGTTCGATCATCATGCAAAAGAGAGTAAGCCGTTGGATGGACTAGTTAACTTTGACGAGAGATCCTCTTCGTCACAGATCCATACTTTACACATCTGATCGATCATCATGCAAAAGAGAGTAAACTTTTGGTAAATGACCCTACTTTTTATCAAATCAAAATCATTCAGCCCAGAGTCTCAAGAAACCGCCTCATGTTTACTTTTTTTTATGTTTGTGTACTGTTGGAAAATTTAGTGCACTTGTAGGATTAGTTCACACCTTGTAATGGGTTAGGAGGTACGGAGTGTACACCCATAAGATCCATGAACACCCTGACTCTTGTAGTGGTTTGTATTGGTAGTGCTTGTGGAAAGTACTGCTTGTGGCTTCCATCGATAGGCGGTGTTTCCACCGATAGCGTGTTTCCATGAAGCTTATGTTTCCACCGAAACTTGTGGATTCCATCAAGCTTGTGGATTCCACAAGTAGTGTATCCACCGATAGCACTATGAAAGTCTTGATGAAAGTCTTGCTTGTAACGGTTTGACCTATTCAAGTGGCGGTTTCAACCGCTTAATGACCACGCTTAATTGGTCATGTAACCACTAACGGCTATAATGGGGATAATTATGAGGCTATTAATGGGCGATTAATACTCATAATTCCATTTGATTAGCTTAGAGTAAACTCCTATAAATAGGAGATCCGATTATGCATGAAAGAGACACGAAAACCGAGAACACTTATTAGCGCAAGGGTTATAGAATTGTGCCTAATTCCATAATCGCATTTGGTCTTATCCCAAGTAGATATTCGTGTAACCCGGGCATTAGGGTCGAATAGTTTACTTTGGAAAGTGATCACACGATTCCAAGTGATATCCGGTAACCACCAAGTGGTATTTATTCTCACGACTATTGTTGTTTCTTTGAAGTTGATTATCTAACCTAACTGGGCGAATACACACCAACAATCAAAGTAAACTATTTTGTGATAATCAATGGTCACTGCCGCAATGAAACACATGGCTTCAAACTTTGCTAAGTGGACAAGTTTGAAGGGTGGACTTTAGGATGTGGCGAAGAAGATGCACTTCTTGTCAAGCATGAGTGTGGTGTATGTGCTTACTACACCTATTCCTCGATGATGGGATGATGCTACCGTGGAGCAAATCCGGAGGAGGAGCAAATGGGAGAATGATGACTACATATGCAGAGGTCTTATTCTCAATGGTATGTCGATGCTCGCTTGATATTTATCGAACTTTGAATCTTCCAAAGAACTGGATTTCTTGGATGCCAAATATATGGTCGAGGATGCATCAAGTAAGAAGTTCCTTGTTAGTAATTTCACAA
Source organism: Chrysanthemum lavandulifolium (assembly GCA_022545495.1). Taxonomy (NCBI): domain Eukaryota; kingdom Viridiplantae; phylum Streptophyta; class Magnoliopsida; order Asterales; family Asteraceae; genus Chrysanthemum; species Chrysanthemum lavandulifolium. Next base: position 16,741,693 of record CM040239.1, on the reverse strand, counting down.
ATTACAAAATGACTAATTCAAGACCGGTTATGGAACAATACAATGAACTTCTTGGAATACTTGGAAGGTTTACACAACACAATATGCACATGGATGAGGCTATTCAAGTCTCTTGTGTTATTGATAAACTCCTCCTTCATGGAAAGATTTCAAGCATACCTTGAAACATATGAAGGAGGAGTTAACTCTTGTTGAGTTAGGCGATCATCGCACATTGAGGAATCTCTCAAGGTGCGGGATAATGACAAGCCAAAGAGTAGCAATGTCTTCTTTGGACCATCTGTTGTCAATATGGTGGAGCATAACAACTCCACCGGTACAATGATAACAAAGGCAAACGCAAATATCATGACAACACAAAGGAAGATCTTAACAAGAAGGCAACTCCTACTTGTTGGAAATGTGGCAAGACCGGTCACATTAAAAGGGACCAAAGGTGTTAAAATTGGTGGTAAAGCCAATGGATCGAGCACTAATGGTTCGGGGGTGGTGGTTCACCAACTCATCGAAAGGTCGAAATATGTTTAATAAGTCTTTTCGGTTATTATGTTACATATGTATCCGAATCTTTTATGTGCGGGATGATGATGTTGCGTGGTGGGTTGACTACGGTGCAACAGTTCATGTGTGTAAAGATAGAAGTCGGTTCAAGACTTATGAGTCACCGAATGATGGTTCTATTCTTCACATGGGAAATGAGTCAACGACCTTGGTGCATGGTCGTGGTTGTGTAGATCTTAGGTTTAGTTCGGAAAGATTGTAACTTTGTTTGATGTTATTCATGTTCACGATATCGGGAAGAACTTGGTTTCAAGTAGTATTTTGAATAATCATGGATATAAACAAGTTATTGAATCGATAAATTTGTGCTTTCTAAGCATGGTGTTTTTATTGGTTTTGGTTATTTATGTAATCAAATGTTCAGCTTAATATTTCTACCGACAATGTTAATTGACTTTTGTGACCACATCCGACATCGATTCTAGCCTATGGCATGCAAGACTTGGCCATGTACATTATAAAAGAATGCAAGATATGTCTAGGGATGGTTTAATCCACGCTTTTGACATGGACACTAAAAAGTGTAAAACTTGCATGTTAACCAAGATAACCAAGAAACCCTTTCGTGGTGTTAGTCGTGAGACTAAGATCTTGAGCTTATTCACATTGACTGTGTGATTTGCATGCCACTCCTTCTTTGGGAAATAAGAAGTACTTTGTGACATTTATTGATGATGCTTCTAGATTTTGTTATGTCTATCATTACATACCAAGGATGAAGCATTAGATAAATTCAAAGTGTTTAAAAGCAAGTTGAATTACAACTTGGGTCTTTGATCAAAAGATTAAAGATCGATAGGGAGGTGAGTACATGGATACTCGGTACTTTCATCTGTTGGAATAATCCATGAAACGATCGCCTTTATACTCCTCAAAGAAATGGTATTTCTAAAAGGAAAACAGGTGTCAAGGAGATGGTTAATTCCATGTTGTCCTTTTCAGATCGAGTCAAGGGTTCTGGGTGAAGCTATGTTAACAACTTGCTATTTATTAAATAGGGTTCCCAACAAAAGGAACAAGGTTACCCTTATGAACTCTAGACTAAAAGGAAACCCAACTGAATTATCTCAAGGTTTGGGGTTGTAGGTCATTGTAAGACTCGATCCAAAGCAAAAGACTTTGGGTGAAAGAGGCATTGATCGCATCTTTGTTGGATATCTTGAGCATTCCAAGGCTTTTAGGTTCTATGTTATTGAACCTAATGAACATGTTTCGCTTAACTCAATAATTGAATCAAGGGATGCGATTTTGATGAGAATAGATTCTCATCGGTCCACTAGACCAAGTCGAGGATTCCTAATGGAACTCATGACACCGGTGTATCGAGGTCCCGATGATGAACCATCGGTGGTTCCCGATGAGGTTGTGGTACAACGACCGAACTCGTGCTCGGGAAGAGCAAAGGGTTAGGACTCCAAAGTCATTTGGACTCGAGTTTCAACTATACTTAGTTGAAGGAACAAGGGATGAGGTTTCGCACCAATACTCCTATTGCTTCATTGTTGAGGATGATCCCAAGACATTTGAAGAAGCAATGAAGTCCCGTGATATTGCTTTCGGAAAGAAGCAATCAATGATGAGATGGATTCCATCATGGGCAACAACACTGGTGTTGGTTGATCTACCTCACAGTTGCAAACCAGCGGGTTGCAAATGGATTTTCAAAAGGAAAATGAAGGTAGATGGAACTAGTAAAAGTTCAAGGCTAGACTAGTCATTCGGGGCTTTAAACAAAAGTCGAATAGACTATTTTGATACTTATGCCCCGCCAGCTCGTATCGATTACCATAAGACTGCCGATTGCTATGGCATCTATTCACAACTGTTATTCATCGAGGATGTGAAAACAGCTTTGTTAAATGGTGAATTGGAAGAGGAGGTTTATATGAACCAACCTCGTGGCTTCATCATGCCCGGCAATGAAAACAAGGCGTAAACCGATTAAGTCTCTTTATAAACTAAAGCGTGCACCTAAGCAATGGCATCAAAAGTTTGATGAAGTGGTTTTGTCTAGTGGTTATGTTCTTAACCGTCGACAAATGTGTATATAGCAAATTTGATGAATCGGTAAAGGAGTCATCATTTGTCTATATGTTGATGACATGTTGATCTTTGGCACCGACCAAAATCGAGTTGACTTGACAAAGGAATTTTGTCATCAAGGTTCTCCATGAAGGACATGGGGAGGCGATGTTATCCTTGGTATAAGGATTAAACATGAAAGTAATAGAATTTCTATCTCGGTCTCATTATATTGAGAAGGTCTCGAGGAAATTTAATTACTTTGATTGTACTCTGTGAGTACACCTATGGATACTGTGAGGTCGATGCCTAATAATGGCAAAGCGTATCTCAACTTGAGTATTCTAGGTAATTGGTCGCTTGATGTATGCCATGACTTGTACAAGACCGATATTGGTTTTGCGATGGGAAAATTGAGCGGTATACTAGTAATCCTAGTGCTCATCACCGCAAGCGCTCAAAGGGTATCAAGTATTTGAAGAGAACTATGGATTATAGTCTCATATATCGTTACCCATCGTTGTTGGAAGGTTACATCGATGCTAGTTGGATCGATAACTCAAGACAATTGCCTACCGGTGGTCGGGTATTCTACTTGGTGGAGGTGCAATTTCTTGGGCATCCAAGAAACAAACTTGCACCACCGCTCAACAATGGAATCAATTTGTGGCTCTAGCAATTCTTTGTAAAGAAGTCGAATGGTTGAAAAACTTGCTTCGAGATTCCATTGTGGCCTAAACCTATAGCACCTATTTCTATCCGGTGTGCTAGTGCGCTACATTGGCTAAGGCTTATAGCCGGATGTACAATGGTAAGTCTAGACACTTAGGTGTCGGGAATAGCATGATTCGTGAGCTTATCATGAATGGGTGGTATCCATAGAGTTTGTGAGATCTCAATGTAACTTAGGCGATCACTTGACGAAGGGTTTGGCTAGAGACTTGGTTATAAAGTCGCTAAAGGGATGGGTTTAAGTCCAACTTAGTCATCGAATGCTAGGACACCCAACTCCTCCTAAGGAAACTTGGGAGCCGAGTTCAATGTGGAAAGTCGAACATTCGATGGACTGGAGCACATGTTTTATTTACATCCCAAGGTTGTGCTCGAACTCCTCTTTGAAAGGAGGATGAAGTCTTTACTTCTCAATGGTTAATTTTCTTTGAAAAGTGCTTGGCGAGCATGACTAAAGAGGAACCACCTATGTAAATGTTGAAGTTTTGCCGCTTGTGAAGCTTTGGACTTTTAGCTTTTACAACATTTATGAATTTGGATATGGACACATGGCTTGTATAGTGTCGAGCTTTTAAGTGTTTGAAAACTTGTGTGTATTTTATCTTGGTATTCAAATGGGTTGAAGGGTTCAATTCTTAGAACACCGATTCTCGAATATTTGAACGTGTAATTTACTAAGATGGAAATTCAACCTCGTGACATTTTCGTTTATGCACATGTTTTGCTTGATGTTTATTTTTCATGCAAAGGAAGTGAACTAAATTTGGGAGGATTGTTGGAAAATTTAGTGCACTTGTAGGATTAGTTCACACCTTGTAATGGGTTGGGAGGTGCGGAGTGTACACCCATAAGATCCATGAAGACCACGACTCTTGTAGTGGTTTGTATTGGTAGTTCTTGTGGAAAGTCCTGCTTGTGGCTCCCACTGATAGGCAGTGTTTCCACTGAAGCTTATGTTTCCACTGAAACTTGTGGATTCCACTGAAGCTTGTGGATTCCACTGAAGCAGTTTACTTTGGAAAGTGATCACACGATTCCAAGTGATATCCCAAGTAGATATTCGTGTAACCCAAGTAGATATTGTGCCTAATTCCATAACTGCATTTGGTCTTATCCCAAGTAGATATTCGTGTAACCCAGGCATTAGGATCGAATAGTTTACTTTGGAAAGTGATCACACGATTCCAAGTGATATCCGGTAACCACCAAGTGGTATTTGTTACTGCTGACTATTGTTGTTTCTGCTGAAGTTGATTATCTAACCCTGCTGCTGGGCGAATACACACCAACATGTACTAGCAATTAAACTAAGGAGGGTAAGGGTGATCACCCATGAGTCAAAAGAGATGGAGGACAACAATTAAACTAATATTTCAAAGTAAGGGTGAAACTGTTGTCATCTCCTAAGAATGTACGTTTATTATCACGAGGTCTATGTAACTATAGCTGTGGTCATGCTATTGATGAGTTTTATAAAGGTGTTTGGATGTTTGCATTAGGTTTGATAATGTTGCAACAAGAAATAAGAACAGTAATTTTAAACTTTTTGGATTGATAGATTCTGTTTTCAATATATTTTAAAACTTCTCTAAAGGATTCTGTTTTGGAGCTTATATAAACTACGTATAAGGAAAATCACAATTAAGGTTAACTTTGATTTGATGAGGTTAACTCTCATATAAGTTTTTTAATATAAGTTTATGAAAAACTTGTTCAGTTAGATGGAAGTCAATAGTTTGACCCAAAAGTCATGTTTTATTATGTTCAATGATTTCATCAGAATGGAGAACATATGAATGCAAAGTAAAACTAGTTTATGACCTTTCATAACTAGTTAGACTTTCCTAAGTTCAATTTTCATGGAATCATTTGCCAGACTTTTATCCAAATCTAATCATTTTCATCAAGAAGACAGTTTGACTTTATCGAGAAGTCAACTATTTTCTGGTAAACTGCTGTAAAATAACTTATACTACTTCAAATTTTAAAATGATTTAGAGCAGTTACATAGTAATTGAATCATCCAATTAAGGGAGTAGATCACATCTCGACAGCGCATAAATAATACTATTTGTAAATAGAAAAATAAAAACAATCGCACTTTGGGAATGTATCCAAGAATCGTATATTGATGTTTATACAACTATCTTCGTTGATATTTCTCTATCGCGAGACCACTTGAGCGGGAAGATGATACAACAGTGAAGTTGATATTGAATTACAAACAGCAGCACCAATTACACTCCAAACTCATTACGGCATTTGAAGAGAGCATCATCCTTTGGTTCAATCAGATGATGAGAAGCAGAGGCTAAGCACATGAAAACAATCATTAATGCATGGGAAAGGTATGACATGACGAAAGGAGAAGGATCGAAGTTACACAATGTAATGAAATACACTGTAAAATTAGTTAATTATTGATTTTGGTTGAAATATTAACAATATCTCAGCAATTTCAAAAAAAAAAAAAAAAAAAAAAAAAAAAAAAAAAAACTGAAATAATGATGGTTAACAGAAAAACAGAGGAAGTACCAGTTAAGTCGTTTTCTCCTTTGAGCACGCGATACGAGACTACTGCTTTGTGTGCCTGTAATAGTCACAGTTGCTTCATTCTTGGGTATTTGTATCTCAGATGTAAAACCACACGACTGAAGCTGCTGATCTTCCCCAAAAATACACAGATCTTTTAATTGAAAAATGCCCGTTGGAAGACTACTTATGCCTGAACGTGTTATATCCAACTCTTTTAAACAGCCTAAACGTCCCATTTCCTCAGGTAACTTCATAATCCGATGACATTCATCGAGATGTAAAGATATTAGACTTTTCATCTTACAGATACTATTCGGTAAATCCTGTAAAACCTTACAATCTGTAAGGATTAGCTTCTCCAAACATTGTAATTGCCCAAGATCCTCTGGTAACTTCTCAAGAAGCCAACAAGATACAATCTCAAGCGATCTCAGTTGATTCAACATACAAATGCTATCAGGAAGGATTCTAATATCTCTTGATGAAAATTTTAGCTCCTCTAGAAATACTAACTGGTCTAGGTCCTTGGGTACTTCTGGAATACTGCCTTCAAGTGTAAGCTTTCTGAAACATTGTAATCCACAAATGCATCTTGAAAATCTCTCAAGGTTTGTACAAGCACACAGACATAGAGAAATTAGCCTTTCAAGATTTCCAAACGATGAAGCTTTATCTTCTATATAATAACATGAAAACTGAAATTTTGGAGAATCATTGTCGGAGTGCAATGGGCAAACATCTGTGGGTTCTGCAATCAGATGTAACTCAGATAAAGAACCAGCCTGATCTCCATGATACCGTTTCTCAAACACAAAAGAGTTAAACTTCCCCCAACAACTTAAGTCTAACAGTTCGAGATTTGGAGTGAGCCCAAGGTCAAGGGTCCTCAACTTTGAATGACTGAGATTGAGATATTCAAGCTTTAGACTTTCTGCTGGCATTTGAAGTTCTACCAAATCAATACTGCCTCTGAGTATAAGCGTCTCAAGATTCGGAGTATTCACGAGGTGAATGGTCTTCAACTTTGAATGACTCACGTCGAGATATTTGAGCTTTAGATTTTCAACGGGCATTTGAAGTTCTACCAAATCATTACATCCTTCGAGTATAACCTTCTCAAGATTCGGAATACTCCCAAGGTGAAGGGTCTTCAACTTTGAATAACTTAGTTCTAGCTTCTTAAGATTTGGAGTATTCCCTAGGTGAAGGTTTGTCAGCTCTGAATAACTGATCTTAAGATATTCGAGCTTTGAATGATGATCAGCAGGTATATGAAGCTCTACGAAATCATAACAATGGTCAATAGTCAACTGCTCAAAATTTGGAGCCAACCAAAGGTCAAAGGTCTGTAATTTTGACCTCATGAAGGTGAGGAACCTTAGCTTATGAAGAACCTAACATAAGTACAAAAAAGAATTAATATTGGTGCAATGACAAACCAATAGATATAGAGGATCGTAATGAATCATGAATAACAACAAATCAATCATTCTACCTTTCCTTCTCCATCTTCCCAAAGTTGAACAATATTGCTGTTCCGTATTTCAAGTTCAACAAGATTTTTTCCTTGAAATGTATTCGGTAAACTCGAAAAAGGAAATCCTGACCAACTCATAAATCGTAAGGAACTTGGAAGGTATTCGCTAACTTTTTCAAATTCAACAATATTGCTCTCATTATAAAAAAAATTTGAGAGATATATGTGAATAAATCTAAGATCCTTCATTTTTGCTAGACCTTTCATTACAATTTCAGCACTCAAAAGCCATGACTCTAAGTACAGACATTTAGTTGCTTGGGTACCCTGAAATCGAAAAAATAAAACCCCTTAATTTTTGTCAGAACCCTGAATTTCAAAACGCCAAAAATCACTGAAAACATGATCAAATTGAGAGTGAATGAAGATGAAATAGCGCGTATTGAATGATAATTCAATTCGAATTATTGAATTTTTGAATGATTATTAGAGACAGAAAGTGAATTTGGAGAAAACTTTTAGAGACACAAACAAAGAGCAGGATGAGAATTGTACAGTAACTTATTATTTTGTCTAATATACTAGTACTTAAAAAGACAATAATATCCTTTTATTAAAAAGCCAAATCCATATATGCCTCAAAAATGAAACTATATTTAAAGGTTTGCAAAAAAAAAAATTGAATTCCGTATTTGTCCACTCAAAATTGTGCGACTTGTTCAACTCAACCAAAAAGTTGTGTGACTTGAACTTTTTCGAAAAAGTCAAACAAAAAAATAATTAAATATTCAAAATGTGTACTTTTCTGGGACACGTGTCAATTTTTTGGTGGAGTCGCACAATTTTGGGTGAGGCAAATATGGAAGTCATTTTTTGGGGGGGCAAATCTTTAACCATGGTTTCATTTTTGGGACAAAAATGGATTTGGCTCTTTATTAAATGGTCAAACATAGTTAAATTAAGGGGGTTAGAAATTTTGGACCGAACCCGCAATAAATTCTTAGCCAAGTTCATCGAAAAATTTGTTTATGAAAAAAATATATCTTGGAAATTTCCTTGTCGTTTTCATCAATCAAACTTTATTTTATTATAACACATTAACTATTGAACTATTAACCATAAAGTTTATCAATGATAGTTAAAACTTCATCCGAATTCAGAACATGTTAATTGGAACTTGTTTATGATATATAGATTATACAAACCTTCATTGGATTTATTTGTAACATGAATTAACATCAGGAACATCTTTTTAAATTAAACAACAATATATTCTAACTTCAAATCAATGATTTAAATTCTTCAAAGAAAATAAAATTAGTACGATATTATCGGATAAATAGGCCCAAAACCCACAAACCGGGATTTGGGGTCTATTTATCCAAATACGAATGATGTTACACCACATGTTCCTATTGACGACCAACAATATTTCAAATATTTTATATATTTGAATTGGCTCTTATATTTCTCTAGAACGTTATTGGCGGCTCTTGCCACTTGTTTATTGCCGCCTCTTTGCAATTAATTAATATTTTTTAATCTCTAGAGCATTGATCCAAAAGTATACATAAACCCACTTCTTCAAATATTGTTATTGATTAATCGGCCCGCCTAGGCTATTTTTACAACACTGATTGTACGTAGTGTTGTTATTTTTTTATGCATATTTAAGAACTTGTTATAAGTTTACATTTAAGACGTATTCGTTTCAACATAGAAATGATTCTTCCATGTATAATGCGTTCGTGAAACGAAGTACATAATAGTATGTACGAAACCCAAAATACCAAATTTACTCTCCGAAGTGAAGAACAATGACTTAGTTATATAAGAATTAAACAAATTAGACGTATTAGGTAAATATACAATGTTTATACAATAGAAAAGAAGAGGAGCATATGATAAGCTCAGAGTGCTATATTGGTAGGACATAACTTGTTTTCACAATTTTAGGAGGGGCTTAAATGTATTGCATACATAACTTGTCACTACAATAATAAAGGTATACTAACAATTCACTTTTTTTTTTTTTTTTTTTTTTTGGGGGACTTGGATGAAATGAATAAGCCTAAAGAGGTTATACAAAGACTCGTTTTTGCATTAATATTCTCACAGATTGTTCAATTCGTTCATTTTTTAGGCTAAGCTGATTACATTACAACAAAATATACCTGTTATTTTATATTAAGGATGTTGCTACATATACTAAGGATCAATGGTCAATCTGAACGTGATCTTTTTGTGTGGAAAACTTTGGAATTAGATAGGGTCACAAAAGACTCTTTTTGTGCAAACAGACATAGACAAAAGACCCATACGAATGCTTTTTGACTAGGCTTGTTTTATTTAATCATCACCATTGTAGTGGTTATAAAGCATTCCTTTCCTAAATATTTTAATAATTACTAGTTATTTATAAATTTCCATATACACAATCAATTACCAGAAATACGTACCTATCCATGTGCTGTATGATAAAGTTTCAAACTTTAACAAATAATGGACAGTTATTCTGCATGTATTATTGCCATCCACATATGTGAATGTCAGATATGCATTAAACTTTCACTAAGTAGTTAAGAATGGAATATAGCGTGTATATTTTTTTTTTAGAAAGGCAACAATTTATAAAACAAGAAAAAAAGAAAAAAAGATACAATACAAGGCATCCCACATCAATTAAACAAGCTAATTAAAAGATGATGAGACCCAAAAAAAACAAAACATAAAGTACACTATCCTCAAAACAATTCACTGACACAACATAAACTACTAAAAACTTAAATAACCACACAATGACAAATGACAACAACTACCCATATGTGAATATTTAATTCTCATATAAACTAATGTCACCAATGTCACTTGCAGTCAAAATATGAAACCATGTCTGACGCAAAAAAAAGCACTTTAGTACCAACTGAGCTTCTATATATTTTTTTACTAGATAATAAGATGAACTCACCTCAATGAATTTCTATATATTTTTTAATCTCGGTAACAGGTCTTCCAAGTTTCAGATGTGGGTAGTTTTTTTTATGTTTTTGGTTACCTAAGTTTATGACTTGACATTGTAAGCCGACTAATCCCAATGCGACTACCGTTTTGGATGGCCTAGAGTCGGCGCAAGTGGACCTCCGTGGCCACAAGGGATCAATTTTCTCCCCGTTGCATTCGAACCCTTGACCTTCTCTTTGAAAGACTGATATTCTTACCGTTGGGGTTAGATGTGGGTAGCTTTTAAAACTTGTTTATGATAGTTACATTACTTATGTAACCATACTAATTTTATTTATTTTAAACATGATAGTATCCAAACTTTTTTTTATAAAGGATGTAGTTTGACTTTTTTTATTAAGTCAACCATTTAGTTGAGATTCGAGTCCCAAAATGAGGAACACAATGTTACGAGTTTATGATTATTTCATCTCACATGTTACAGAAACAAAGCATGGTGTCACGTCCTTGTACGGTATCATCTTCCACAATTTTATAATAAAAGTACAAATCTTTTAGATTCTAGTATCATAACAATATCACGACATATCACTTACGTGCTCAAAGGACTGATTTCATTTGTTTTGCGCTTTTTTCCTTGCTTGGTGCTTCGGTCTAAAATCGCGTGTTGGTTAGCAGCTCGTTTTTCTGGCATTTTGTGTAAAATTTGATTAATTTGGTACAAAAAATAGAAAATGATGGTTCAAAAACTCATCACTTGTTTCCCTTCATATAACATTATTCTAGGTTTATAATTAAGTAACTTTCTGAACCATTATATATATTCCTAGAAGCGATGATCTTTGGATTCTCTTTTTTAATCATGGTTTATGACCTTTTATCCGACCAATCACTAGATTTTCCACCGCACACACTCAAATTGGAATGTGATTATAAGTGTGAACTAGATATGTTCATTTGGAAACATTCGAATGTGGTGGGGATAACAAATGACTTCTTTTGCTAATGGAAATTACAAAGAAAAAGACCATGTTAAAAAATCATGACTAAGATTCCTTTCGTCATGATTGCAGCTCACATTAAATCATGAAAATATTTCATATGAACTTTACACATCACATGCAAGCCTTTGATTTACAAAATTCAATCAAATAACTTTATGTACTACAATTCATGAAAAATAATACTTCTTAGATATAAAGATAAACTAACCTCAAGCACCTTCTTGATCTGGATTTCAACTTGTGCATGTTCTTCTCATTCTCCCCACATATATATTGGCAAATATTTGTGCCACTAATGATTAAGAAATATAGTGGTTAGTCATAGTCTATTATTCGAAGAAGTCTATACTCGAAGATTCTTGGATTGATCATCATCATATTTTACTTCGACATGAACACAAATTCCCCATTGCATACTCTAATGCCAAATACGCTGACATAAAGTATGTACATATTTTATGCCAAATACGCTGACATAAAGTATGTACATAAAGCTCATTAACATCCAGACTCTTGTAATCATATCTTATTAAATTGCATTTCTAACACCTTAACCATCTTGAAGTATGTACATATTTTAAAGAAATAGTGCTAACTTAATTTTATCGACTTCTATTTGTAATTTGTCACATATTTCTTCATAAAACTAACACATTTATTGGAAGGGGTCAATTTCATATATGCCCAACTAAAACACCATAATGTCATATTTAACAAAAACATACTTTAAATACAACATACATCATGAATTCAAAATTTGTATTTGGGTATATATGGCATTTTGATGTTTAAATTGATAGCGATAGACACTGCTCAAGCGTGTGTGTCTAGTTTTCAATAAAATTATCGCGGCTAATTATTTTCTTTACGATCAACGAAAAATATGTACTTACCTGCTTATAAGAAACTCTATAAGATTAAGATTGTATTAAACTTATAAAAAATACATGTAAGTCTTCCGCGTGTATTGTAAGTTTCATAAGTTGTCCAGTTGTGTTGCCAATTATACTAATCAACTTGCCAAAGATAACTTTCAACGTTTCCTTAATTTCTGTACAATTACTACATTCCACATTGATTGTTTGACTTTTTTTAAACATTCAATAATTCATTTTAGCATTTAACCTTGACTTTCAACTTTCAATTTTCACTTTCACCTTTAACCATTTTTCTTTATGTAGTTAAGATTATGTTTAAAAATGGTATATTTGAAATGGTATGTTTAAAACATGTGTGGTCTATATGTGAAAATCAAAACTTCAATTTTGTCTTTATCCTAAGGTCTCCTCGCCAAGAGCTCCCCGGCGACGACAGAGGAAGCAACCCGCTTTTGTAGCTGGAAAAGGGAAAGCCCCTTCTTCAATCTGAGATCTCACTGTAATCGCATGGGTCATCTCTTTACCTAGTTTTGACCTAAGTAAGATCCAAACTCATAAACAAATAAAATCGAGCTCCATTTTCTTACTAAAATCAACATGCAATGTAACCTTATATATTTAACCATCAAATACATTAGTAACCATGCATAAATGGAGCTTCAATGCGATAGAAATTAAAGCTCAAATGTCTTTCTATCTAATTAAAGGTTTAAAAATACAAATTAAAGGTATAAGCAACAATTTACCTTAAATTTTGCCTTGTATCATATTTGATGAAATCATAACTCCATTCTTCATTTTTTTCATCAAAACTTGTCTCTTATTAACGTGTTGAGGGTAAACTAAATTACCAAGAGTCATAAAATATATAAAGTATTGTCATCACAGGCCCCTCAACTTTCTTTTTTTATTTGACAATAACAGCAGTAATAAACACTCTATGTTCGTTACATTGAATAAAACATCAGTAAATTTGATGAAAGTCAATACTTTGACTAAAAAAGTCAAATGTTTTTGTTTTTGATGATTTTAACCCAAAGAGCATATAACGATTATTTTGTGTATCCTACACCACTTGTAAAATCTACATAGATTTGTACATGATCATCTCCATCTTCATATCAAAATCCCAGCATTTTCATCGAAAACACGGTTGACTTTGGAGAAAGTCAATTATTTTGACTGTATTCCATTAATTAACTAGTCTAACATCTAATTATACATATATTCAATAAAGTAAACTTGTATTAGTAACCTAAAACAATACTACTATTTTAGGCTCAAACTAACATTTAGGATCAAACTCACTTCTAAGTTCTACCAACAAATTCTTATATAGAAACACTAAATTCAGGTCTAAATTATGTTTATTAGTAAAAAAGGACTGGACTACCAGTTATATTTAAAAAGCTTCCGCTTTGGTTCAGGCAGGTGGAGATGGATTGCGAAGAGGGTGGGGAAGTTTTGGTTTGGGAGTCTAGAAATGTGTAAGATACTAAGATGGTGAGGAAGTAAGTGTCATGGATGCAAAAGCCAAGACTTGTGGGAGCCTCTGAAAAAGATCTTTCACGAAATAAGCACAACGGAAATAACAAGTTACTAAACCTTTTTGCGTCTACTCGTCTATTACCAAGTACTACCAGATAATTAGCCTAGCAGCTCGTTTGAAAAATTTGGGATCGAAGGTTCTTGATGAAAATCATGTTACCTATGCATGTAATGGTCTATGTGATAAGTTTGCTCACGCGGCAAGAATTATTCGCCCTTAAATGGTGTTTGGGGTTGCATAGAAATAAAATATAAATATTTTTTTTAGTGTTTGGACAGAGGCTAAATGATTGTGATGTATGATTATGTAAGAGCAAACTACTGAGCTTCAAAGTTGCTTAATCAAACTGATTATCTACTTCTGATTATTTAACCTTAAAGATTTCATTAAATAATCAGCAATACCAAACACTAGCACAATTGAAGGCGTCCTATAAGAAATTGCTCACCGCCTTTAAAAAAAATTATTTCAGATAGCCACTTTCTGAATGCTAAACTTAAATGACGTGACAAAATCATATAACCATGTTTGGATAAGCAATCCCAATTCCCAAACACCCTCAAAACTATCTCAAAACATGTTAATGAGTTAATCAAGTAAACAATCCCAAACATCCCCTAATCATCAAATTATTTCAACCCTGAAATATACCAACAAAAGATCGGGAGGCCTAGGAGTGTGATTAATTTGTGCCTAAATTGATTGTATTAGGATTACCAAATAGGCGTGCCAATCAATGGTCAAAATTACCTTTAGCGTTATCCTCGACACTAAACCAGCGCCTTAACCGCTTGAATCGCGGCCTTACTACCTCCTCATTCTAATCATCAGAATCAACAACAGTTAGCTAGTCAATCTCAAACTTCTTATCATTACCATCAACAACTGTCTTCACATCAGAAGATAATCCAACAGGAATATCTACCTTAAGATTTAATTAATATTTAACATTCAGCATTACCAAACACTAGCACAATTAACGGAGTATTATAAGAAATTGATCATCGCCTTAAAAAAAAGATATTATTTCATATAGCCACTTTCTGAATGCTTAACTTAAAACGACTAGACAAAATCAAATAAACATGTTTGAATAAGCAATCCCAATTCCCAGACACCCTCAAAACTATCTCAAAACATGTTAATCAAGTAAACAATCCTAAACATCCCCTAGTCATCAAATTATTTCAACCCTGAAATATACCTAAAAAATATCGGGAGGCCTAATAGTATGACTAATTTTGTGCCTAAATTGATGTGGTATTAGGAATACCGAGAATATTAGGCATGCCTGCAATCAATGATAAAAAATACTTGACAAAAATGAATAAATTACCATTAGCATTACCCTTACCGGACGCGAACCCAAATCCTCAATATCATCATCATCATCAACAACCGAACCCAAATCCACTCTACTCTTACCCGAACGCGAACCCAAATCCAAATCCACCATAGTCTTACCCTTACCGGAACCCAGCAACCCGAAAACCCACTATCCTCGGCCTTACTAACTCCTCCTCCTCATTGTCAGAATCAATCCGAAAACAACACAGCGATACGAGTTTATCATTATTTCATCTCACATGTTACAGCAACAAAGCTTGGTGTCACGTTCTTGTATGGTATCATCTTCTGCAATTAATTTTATGATAAAAGTACAAACCTTTTAGACTCTATAGTATCGTAACAATACCACTTAAGTGGTTAATGGTGATATGTTTTTAGTTATAAGCAACAGATTGTGTTAGCTCAGATTTACCATGTCAAAATTGTTTTCCAAATTCTACATTCTGCATTTTGTAGCCCAACCATGGAAAAACACAATATGACTACTCAATGGCTTTCATAAATATAAACGCATCATGCTCTGATAATTTCCTATCACTGAAATATGTTTGTCGATACAGTTCCTGGAAATCTCAGCGACATCTGACGAAAGCCAGTAGTTTGACTTAAAAAGTCAAAAATTTTAATGTTTTTGCTTAATGATTTGATCAAAATTTAGAGATTCTTTATGTAAATATAGTGCGTATTTAAAAAAGTATTATTGTAATCGTCACAAACAATAATACTTCGGGAGTGTACCAGACAATACAACTAGTCTGTCTTGACCAAGTTCTACTCAAGAACTCAAGGTTCTGATTTTGTTAAAGAGTATGATTATCCTATAAAAGCGTTCATCTTAGATGCTAAATAAAGAGAACATGAGGTCAAGCTATAGTCATAAAGAATGGTGAGAGATCAATGACATGCTTAACCAAGACAAATTGTTTTCCATATTTTACATAAAATATGACACTACTTTTTATAAGCTTTTTGGCCAAAGTGCAAATGAATAAACCTTTTATTAAAACCTTGTGGCCAAAGTGTGAAGAAACAAAACTCAAATAAAGTAACCACTTTTTAACCGGGTTACGATTCTGACCCGTTTTCTACCCAAAACAAACCACATTTGGAGGGTTTTCGAGTTCCTTGGGGTAGTGATGTAATTAAAGAAGGTTTAAGTATCAGTTTTATCTTATCAATAGTTTTATATTTGACCTTCAAGTTTGCCCAATAAAGATTGAAACATGGCTTCAAAGTTTAATAAATCCATCTGCTAACGAGTTTGGAGGGACAAGTGTTTAACATAATAGGCCCTTTAATAAAATGGTTTATGTTTATTCACCGGGTATAGAAACCCTTTACCCAAAAAAATGGTTGATGTCAGATCATCAATGAATTCATTTTTAACATCCAAACTCATGTCAAAATCGCATCTTTTTCATCAGTTGAGTTTCTCAACAAGTCAACTTTGTTGCATGAAACCAGTTCCATGTACTGTACTGTAACAAAGAAGCTGACTTTGTAGCATCAAAGCTTGCTGTCTTGTACTGTACATGTATGTGGTCAGTACTGACGCTGTTTTAGTTATAAGCAACGTTTTGTCCGAATTTTACAGTTTGAAGCCCAACCATTACATACAATGGATTTGAAAGATACAAAAGTTGATGCTCTGATAACTTATTTTCAATGAAATTCGATGAAAATCTCAGTAAAATTTGTTGAAAGCCAACAGTTTGACTCAAAAGGTCAAATGCTTTTATGTTTAATGATTTCATCCAAATGTAGAGCTTGTTTATGCATAACTTAAGTTTATTATTTACATGATCATCTCCAGCATCGTATAAATTTCTGTTCATTTTCATCAAGAAAAGAGTTTGACTTTCTAAAGAAATCAACTGTGTTTATTGAGCTCCAAGAATTAACTTATCTAACTTCAAATTCTACAATGATTTACAGTAATTAGTACAAAATCCAAGATGGGGATTATAATGTAATCTAACAGTGTAATAAAAAGTACTAATACAGTAATACTGAAAGATAAAAGAAATCATAATTTGAAATACTTATTTACAAATGATAGTACTTTTGGAAGTGTACCAGAGAAAATCATCAATGACCAAAACAGACTGAGCGAGAAACACTTGAAAATAATCATCAATCAACAATGATCCTTTGGTTCATTTAAGTGACGTGATGAAGAATCTAAGCACGTGAAAACAATCAACAATGCCTAGTGAAAGAAAAAAAATAAACAATTACATCAAGCTAGAAAAAATAACATTTGAATGGGACAAATGTCAGAATCCAAAGTAAAAACATATATAAAACAGACAGATTAGTTGTTGTCATGTAAGGCGATCAATACAAAAACAGAGACAGAGAATGTACCTGTTATTTATGTTTCGGCTCCTGTGGGTCTGTCAACTGTGTCATTTATGGGCCGCTGCTTATATTTCCCATGAGTATAGCGCTTGTAGACCTTTGGTGATATAACACAGTTTATCTTACCAATGTTGTTTGGAATATCTCGTAAACGGTTACAATTCGTTATAATTAGCGTCTCCATAGATTCTATTTGGCCAAGATCATAAGGTAACTTCTCAAGAAGAAAACATGCTTTAAGTTCGAGAGACTTGAGATGTTTCAACTTACAAATGTTATCTGGAAGATGTTTAATCTCTGTAGATGAAAAGGTTAGCTCCTCTAGACATTCTAGCTGGTCAAGGTCCCGGGGTACTTCTGTAATACTGCCTTCAAGTGTAAGCTTTCTTATACATTGTAAACTACAAATGCTTCTTGAAAAACTCTCAAGGTTTGTACAAGCACAAAGACCAAGAGAAATTAGCCTTTCAAGATTTCCAAACGATGAAGCTTTATTTTCTTTATAATAACATTCAAACCGAAACTTTGGAGAATCATTGTCGGAGTGTAATTGGCAAACATCTGTGGGTTCTGCAATCAGATGCAACTCAGATAAAGAATCAGCCTCAGCTGGTTGAGACCGTTTGTCAAACACAAAAGACTTAAACCTCCCACAACCACTTAAGTCTAAGAAGAAAAGCTTTTTCAGACATCCAATGGGAGCATTAATTTCCACCAATTCATAACAATTTTCAAGATTTAAACTTTTGAGATTTGGGGTCAGCCCAAGGTCAAGGGTCCTCAACTTTGAATGACTGAGGTAGAGCTCTTGGAGCTTTAGACATTCAGCTTCAATTTGAAGTTCCACCATATCATTACAGCCTATGAGTCTTAGCCTCTCAAGATTCGGAGTGTTCCCGAGGTGAAGGGTCTTCATCTTTGAATGATTGAAGGTGAGATATTTGAGCTTTAGACTATCATCAGGCATTTTAAGCTCTACCAAGTCATTACAGCCTTCGAGTACTAGCGTCTCAAGATTCGGAGTACTCCCGAGATGAAGGGTGTTCAACTTTGGATGATTGAGGGTGAGATATAGGAGCTTTGGACTTTCGGCAGGCATTTGAAGTTGTGCCAAATCATTACAGTCTTCGAGTATTAGCTTCTCAAGATTCGGAGTACTCCCGAGGTGAATGGTCTTCAATTTTAAATGACTCAGGGTGAGATATTTGAGCTTTAGACTATCATCAGGCATTATAAGCTCTACCAAGTCATAACAGCCTTTGAGTACTAGCGTCTCAAGATTCGGAGTACTCCCGAGGTGAAGGGTGTTCAACTTTAGATGATTGAGGGTGAGATATTGGAGCTTTGGACTTTCAGCAGGCATTTGAAGTTCTACCAAATCATTACTCTCTTCCAGTGTAAGCCTCTCAAGATTCGGAGTACTCCCGAGGTGAAGGTTTGTCAACTTTGAACCAGTGAGGGTGAGATATTTGAGTTTTGAATGATGATCAGCAGGTATATGAAGCTCTCTGAAATCATGACAATAGTGAATAGTCAACTGCTCAATATTTGAAGCAGTGATTGTGGGGAACCTGAGCTTATGAAGAACCTAACATAAGTACAAAAAAACAATTAATATTGGTGCAATGACAAACCAATAGATATATAGGATCATAATGAATCATGAAAATCAACAATTTAACCACTATTCTACCTTTTCTTCTCCATCTTCCCAAAGTTGAACAATACTATTGTCTCCTATGTCAAGTCCAACAAGATTTTCTCCTTGAAATGTATTCGGTAAACTCGAAAAAGGAAAATCAATCCATATCATATATCGTAAGGAACTTGGAAGGTATTCGCTAACTTTATCAAATTCCCGAAGTTGAACAATATTGCTCTTAAGATAATAATCCTTTACGAGATCAATGTGAATAATTCTAAGATCCTTCATTTTTGCTAGACCTTTTATTGCAATTTCAGCACTAAAACCCGGTGACCGGAAGTATAGACATTTTGTTGCTTGGGTACCCTGAAATCCAAAATATAAAACCCATTAATTTTTTTAGAGTGAATGAAGATGATATAAATCGAATTGAATGATAATTCAATTCGAATTAATGAATTTTTGAATGATTATTAGAGGATGAAAGTGAATATGGGAAAAACTTCACTACAATAATCGGATGGACGGGCGAGGAGACTTTCGCCGGGGACTTTGTGTCCCCGGCGAAAGTCACTAAACGACCAAATTGAATCTGTCGTGGCACATGAATTCGCTGACTTGTTATGAAAATTTCAACGCAGACTTTTGGCGAGGACATGCCCCCGGCGATAGTTACTTTGATTTTTATTAAACTTTGACCGGATAGTCAAAATTCGACGTGGCGTTTCTCCGGGGACGTGTCCCCGCAGAAAGTGTATTTTACGTTCAACAACTTTGACCAAAGTTCAAAGCATGGTAATTGTGCGCGTGAAAATTCCCGCCAAATCATTCCCCGGGGACTTGTCCCCGGCAAAAGTAATATTTAGAAAATACACTTTATTGCAACTATTTAAAACGGCATATGTTTAGTTCCATCGTTTGTCGTTACAAAATAATACTATATCTAAATGAAAATAAATTAGGAAAATATTGGTAAAAGGGAACAAAGCAAGGTTTCTTCAAACTTATACAAAAGGAATGAGCTTTTACAGCAAACAGTGTTGGGAATACTTCCAGCATTGCATTGGGACCTATAGTCGGTCGTTAAACATGATACGTATACCATAGCACCTATAGTCGGTCGTTAAACATGATACGTATACCATAGCACCTATAGTCGGTCGTTAAACATGATACGTATACCATAGCACCTATAGTCGGTCGTTAAACATGATACGTATACCATAGCACCAATAGTCGGTCGTTGAACATGATACGATACCATAGCACCTATACTCGGTCGTTAAACATGATACGATACCATAGCACCTATAGTCGGTCGTTGAACATAATACGATACCATAGCACCTATAGTCGGTCGTTAAACATGATACGATACCATAGCACCTATAGTCGGTCGTTAAACATGATACGATACCATAGCACCTATAGTCGGTCGTTGAACATGATACGTATACCATAGCACCTATAGCCGGTCGTTAAACATGATACGATACCATAGCACCTATAGTCGGTCGTTGAACATGATACGATACCATAGCACCTATAGTCGGTCGTTAAACATGATACGATACCATAGCACCTATAGTCGGTCGTTAAACATGATACGATACCATAGCACCTATAGTCGGTCGTTAAACATGATACGATACCATAGCACCTATAGTCGGTCGTTAAACATGATACGATACCATAGCACCTATAGTCGGTCGTTAAACATGATACGATACCATAGCACCTATAGTCGGTCGTTAAACATGATACGTATACCATAGCACCTATAGTCGGTCGTTGAACATGATACGTATACCATAGCACCTATAATCGGTCGTTAAACATGATACGATACCATACCACCTATAGTCGGTCGTTAAACATGATACGATACCATAGCACCTATAGTCGGTCGTTAAACATGATACGATACCATAGCACCTATACTCGGTCGTTAAACATGATACGATAGCATAGCACCTATACTCGGTCGTTAAACATGATACGTATACCATAGCACCTATAGTCGGTCGTTAAACATGATACGTATAACATAGCACCTATAGTCGGTCGTTGAACATGATACGTATACCATAGCACCTATACTCGGTCGTTAAACATGATACGTATACCATAGCACCTATAGTCGGTCGTTAAACATGATACGTATACCATAGCACCTATAGTCGGTCGTTGAACATGATACGTATACCATAGCACCTATAGTCGGTCGTTAAACATGATATGTATAACATAGCACCTATAGTCGGTCGTTAAACATGATACGTATACCATAGCACCTATAGTCGGTCGTTAAACATGATACGTATACCATAGCTCCTATAGTGGGTCTTTAACATGATACGTATACCATAGCACCTATAGTCGGTCGTTAAACATGATACGTATACCATAGCACCTATAGTGGGTCTTTAACATGATACGTATACCATAGCACCTATAGTCGGACGTTAAACATGATACGTATACCATAGCACCTATAGTCGGTCATTAAACATGATACGTAAACATGATACGTATACCATAGCACCTATAGTCGGTCGTTAAACATGATACGTATACCATAGCACCTATAGTCGGTCGTTGAACATGATACGTATACCATAGCACCTATAGTCGGTCGTTAAACATGATACGTATACCATAGCACCTATAGTCGGTCGTTAAACATGATACGTATACCATAGCACCTATAGTCGGTCGTTAAACATGATACGATACCATAGCTCCTATAGTGGGTCTTTAACATGATACGATACCATAGCACCTATAGTCGGTCGTTAAACATGATACGATACCATAGCACCTATAGTGGGTCGTTTAACATGATACGATACCATAGCACCTATAGTCGGTCGTTAAACATGATACGATACCATAGCACCTATAGTCGGTCATGATAATACATGCATTAGTTCGTAAACATGATACGATATACCATAGCACCTATAGTCGGTCGTTAAATATGATACGATACCATAGCACCTATAGTCGGTCGTTAAACATGATACGTATACCATAGCACCTATAGTCGGTCGTTAAACATGATAGCACATATACCATAGCACCTATAGTCGGTCGTTAAACATGATACGATACCATAGCTCCTATAGTGGGTCTTTAACATGATACGATACCATAGCACCTATAGTCGGTCGTTAAACATGATACGATACCATAGCACCTATACTGGGTCGCTTAACATGATACGATACCATAGCACCTATACTCGGTCGTTAAACATGATACGATACCATAGCACCTATAGTCGGTCGTTAAACATGATACGTAAACATATACTTGGTCGCTTAACATGATACGTGATACCATAGCACCTATACTCGAACATGATACGATACCATAGCACCTATAGTCGGTCGTTAAACATGATACGATACCATAGCACCTATAGTCGGTCGTTAAACATGACACGATACCATAGCACCTATAGTCGGTCGTTAAACATGATACGATACCATAACACCTATAGTCGGTCGTTAAACATGATACGATACCATAGCACCTATAGTCGGTCGTTAAACATGATACGCTTACCATAGCACCTATAGTTGGTCGTTGAACATGATACGATACCATAGCACCTATACTCGATCGTTAAACATGATACGATACCATAGCACCTATAGTCGGTCGTTAAACATGATACGATAACCATAGCACCTATAGTCGATCGTTGAACATGATACGATACCATAGCACCTATACTCGGTCGTTAAACATGATACGATACCATAGCACCTATACTCGGTCGTTAAACATGATACGATACCATAGCACCTATAGTCGGTCGTTAAACATGATACGATACCATAGCACCTATACTCGGTCGTTAAACATGATACGATACCATAGCACCTATACTCGGTCGTTAAACATGATACGATACCATAGCACCTATAGTCGGTCGTTAAACATGATACGATAACATAGCACCTATAGTCGGTCGTTGAACATGATACGATACCATAGCACCTATACTCGGTCGTTAAACATGATACGATACCATAGCACCTATAGTCGGTCGTTAAACATGATACGATACCATAGCACCTATAGTCGGTCGTTGAACATGATACGATACCATAGCACCTATAGTCGGTCGTTAAACATGATATGTATAACATAGCACCTATAGTCGGTCGTTAAACATGATACGATACCATAGCACCTATAGTCGGTCGTTAAACATGATACGTATACCATTGCTCCTATAGTGGGTCTTTAACATGATACGTATACCATAGCACCTATAGTCGGTCGTTAAACATGATACGTATACCATAGCACCTATAGTGGGTCTTTAACATGATACGTATACCATAGCACCTATAGTCGGACGTTAAACATGATACGTATACCATAGCACCTATAGTCGGTCATTAAACATGATACGTAAACATGATACGTATACCATAGCACCTATAGCACGGTCGTTAAACATGATACGTATACCATAGCACCTATAGTCGGTCGTTAAACATGATACGTATACCATAGCACCTATAGTCGGTCGTTAAACATGATACGTATACCATAGCACCTATAGTCGGTCGTTGAACATGATACGTATACCATAGCACCTATAGTCGGTCGTTAAACATGATATGTATAACATAGCACCTATAGTCGGTCGTTAAACATGATACGTATACCATAGCACCTATAGTCGGTCGTTAAACATGATACGTATACCATAGCTCCTATAGTGGGTCTTTAACATGATACGTATACCATAGCACCTATAGTCGGTCGTTAAACATGATACGTATACCATAGCACCTATAGTGGGTCTTTAACAAGATACGTATACCATAGCACCTATAGTCGGACGTTAAACATGATACGTATACCATAGCACCTATAGTCGGTCATTAAACATGATTTTTAAACATGATACGTATACCATAGCACCTATAGTCGGTCGTTAAATATGAAACGTATACCATAGCACCTATAGTCGGTCGTTAAACATGATATGTATAACATAGCACCTATAGTCGGTCGTTAAACATGATACGTATACCATAGCACCTATAGTCGGTCGTTAAACATGATACGTATACCATAGCTCCTATAGTGGGTCTTTAACACGATACGTATACCATAGCACCTATAGTCGGTCGTTAAACATGATACGTATACCATAGCACCTATAGTGGGTCTTTAACATGATACGTATACCATAGCACCTATAGTCGGTCGTTAAACATGATACGATACCATAGCACCTATAGTCGGTCGCTTAAACATGATACGTAAACATGATACGATACCATAGCACCTATAGTCGGTCGTTAAACATGATACGATACCATAGCACCTATAGTCGGTCGTTAAACATGATACGATACCATAGCACCTATAGTCGGTCGTTAAACATGATACGATACCATAGCACCTATACTTCGGTCGTTAAACATGATACGATACCATAGCACCTATAGTCGGTCGTTAAACATGATACGTTTACCATAGCACCTATAGTTGGTCGCTGAACATGATACGATACCATAGCACCTATACTCGGTCGTTAAACATGATACGTATACCATAGCACCTATAGTCGGTCGTTAAACATGATACGATACCATAGCACCTATAGTCGGTCGTTTAACATGATACGATACCATAGCACCTATACTTGGTCGTTAAACATGATACGATACCATAGCACCTATAGTCGGTCGTTAAACATGATACGATACCATAGCACCTATAGTCGGTCGCTTAACATGATACGATACCATAGCACCTATAGTCGGTCGTTAAACATGATACGATACCATAGCACCTATAGTCGGTCGTTAAACATGATACGATACCATAGCACCTATAGTCGGTCGTTAAACATGATACGATACCATAGCACCTATAGTCGGTCGTTAAACATGATACGTATACCATAGCACCTATATTGGGTCGCTTAACATGATACGATACCATAGCACCTATAGTCGGTCGTTAAACATGATACGATACCATAGCACCTATAGTCGGTCGTTTAACATGATACGATACCATAGCACCTATACTCGGTCGTTAAACATGATACGATACCATAGCACCTATAGTCGGTCGTTGAACATGATACGATACCATAGCACCTATACTCGGTCGTTAAACATGATACGATACCATAGCACCTATAGTCGGTCGTTAAACATGATACGATACCATAGCACCTATAGTCGGTCGTTAAACATGATACGATACCATAGCACCTATACTCGGTCGTTAAACATGATACGATACCATAGCACCTATACTCGGTCGTTAAACATGATACGATACCATAGCACCTATAGTCGGTCGTTAAACATGATACGATAACATAGCACCTATAGTCGGTCGTTTAACATGATACGATACCATAGCACCTATACTCGGTCGTTAAACATGATACGATACCATAGCACTTATAGTCGGTCGTTAAACATGATACGATACCATAGCACCTATAGTCGGTCGTTGAACATGATACGATACCATAGCACCTATAGTCGGTCGTTAAACATGATATGTATAACATAGCACCTATAGTCGGTCGTTAAACATGATACGATACCATAGCACCTATAGTCGGTCGTTAAACATGATACGATACCATAGCTCCTATAGTGGGTCGCTTAACATGATACGATACCATAGCACCTATAGTCGGTCGTTAAACATGATACGTATACCATAGCACCTATAGTGGGTCTTTAACATGATACGTATACCATAGCACCTATAGTCGGACGTTAAACATGATACGTATACCATAGCACCTATAGTCGGTCATTAAACATGATACGTAAACATGATACGTATACCATAGCACCTATAGTCGGTCGTTAAACATGATATGTATACCATAGCACCTATAGTCGGTCGTTAAACATGATACGTATACCATAGCACCTATAGTCGGTCGTTAAACATGATACGTATACCATAGCACCTATAGTCGGTCGTTGAACATGATACGTATACCATAGCACCTATAGTCGGTCGTTAAACATGATATGTATACCATAGCACCTATAGTCGGTCGTTAAACATGATACGATACCATAGCACCTATAGTCGGTCGTTAAACATGATACGATACCATAGCTCCTATAGTGGGTCGCTTAACATGATACGATACCATAGCACCTATAGTCGGTCATTAAACATGATACGATACCATAGCACCTATAGTGGGTCGCTTAACATGATACGATACCATAGCACCTATAGTCGGTCGTTAAACATGATACGAACATATACCATAGCACCTATAGTCGGTCGCATGATTTTTAAACATGATACGATACCATAGCACCTATAGTTGGTCGTTAACATGATACGATACCATAGCACCTATAGTCGGTCGTTAAACATGATACGTATACCATAGCACCTATAGTCGGTCGTTAAACATGATACGATACCATAGCACCTATAGTCGGTCGTTAAACATGATACGATACCATAGCACCTATAGTGGGTCGCTTAACATGATACGATACCATAGCACCTATAGTCGGTCGTTAAACATGATACGATACCATAGCACCTATAGTGGGTCGCTTAACATGATACGATACCATAGCACCTATAGTCGGTCGTTAAACATGATACGATACCATAGCACCTATAGTCGGTCGCTAAACATGATACGAAAATGATACGATACCATAGCACCTATAGTCGGTCGTTAAACATGATACGATACCATAGCACCTATAGTCGGTCGTTAAACATGATACGATACCATAGCACCTATAGTCGGTCGTTAAACATGATACGATACCATAGCACCTATAGTCGGTCGTTAAACATGATACGATACCATAGCACCTATAGTCGGTCGTTAAACATGATACGATTACCATAGCACCTATAGTTGGTCGTTTAACATGATACGATACCATAGCACCTATACTCGGTCGTTAAACATGATACGATACCATAGCACCTATAGTCGGTCGTTAAACATGATACGATACCATAGCACCTATAGTCGATCGTTTAACATGATACGATACCATAGCACCTATACTCGGTCGTTAAACATGATACGATACCATAGCACCTATACTCGGTCGTTAAACATGATACGATACCATAGCACCTATAGTCGGTCGTTAAACATGATACGATACCATAGCACCTATACTCGGTCGTTAAACATGATACGATACCATAGCACCTATACTTGGTCGTTAAACATGATACGATACCATAGCACCTATAGTCGGTCGTTAAACATGATACGATACCATAGCACCTATAGTCGGTCGCTTAACATGATACGATACCATAGCACCTATACTTGGTCGTTTAACATGATACGATACCATAGCACCTATAGTCGGTCGTTAAACATGATACGATACCATAGCACCTATAGTCGGTCGTTGAACATGATACGATACCATAGCACCTATAGTCGGTCGTTAAACATGATACGTATACCATAGCACCTATAGTCGGTCGTTAAACATGATACGATACCATAGCACCTATAGTCGGTCGTTAAACATGATACGATACCATAGCACCTATAGTCGGTCGCTTAACATGATACGATACCATAGCACCTATAGTCGGTCGTTAAACATGATACGATACCATAGCACCTATACTGGGTCGCTTAACATGATACGATACCATAGCACCTATAGTCGGTCGTTAAACATGATACGATACCATAGCACCTATAGTCGGTCATTAAACATGATACGTAAACATGATACGATACCATAGCACCTATAGTCGGTCGTTAAACATGATACGATACCATAGCACCTATAGTCGGTCGTTAAACATGATACGATACCATAGCACCTATAGTCGGTCGTTAAACATGATACGATACCATAGCACCTATAGTCGGTCGTTTAACATGATACGATACCATAGCACCTATAGTCGGTCGTTAAACATGATATGTATACCATAGCACCTATAGTCGGTCGTTAAACATGATACGATACCATAGCACCTATAGTCGGTCGTTAAACATGATACGATACCATAGCACCTATAGTGGGTCGCTTAACATGATACGATACCATAGCACCTATAGTCGGTCGTTAAACATGATACGATACCATAGCACCTATACTGGGTCGCTTAACATGATACGATACCATAGCACCTATAGTCGGTCGTTAAACATGATACGATACCATAGCACCTATAGTCGGTCATTAAACATGGTTTTTAAACATGATACGATACCATAGCACCTATAGTCGGTCGTTAAACATGATACGATACCATAGCACCTATACTCGGTCGTTTAACATGATACGTATACCATAGCACCTATAGTCGGTCGTTAAACATGATACGATACCATAGCACCTATAGTCGGTCGTTAAACATGATACGATACCATAGCACCTATAGTGGGTCGCTTAACATGACACGATACCATAGCACCTATAGTCGGTCGTTAAACATGATACGATACCATAGCACCTATAGTGGGTCGCTTTAACATGATACGATACCATAGCACCTATAGTCGGTCGTTAAACATGATACGATACCATAGCACCTATAGTCGGTCGCTAAACATGATACGATGATACCCATAGCACCTATAGTCGGTCGTTAAACATGATACGATACCATAGCACCTATAGTCGGTCGTTAAACATGATACGATACCATAGCACCTATAGTCGGTCGTTTAACATGATACGATACCATAGCACCTATAGTCGGTCGTTAAACATGATACGATACCATAGCACCTATAGTCGGTCGTTAAACATGATACGTATACCATAGCACCTATAGTTGGTCGCTTAACATGATACGATACCATAGCACCTATACTCGGTCGTTTAACATGATACGATACCATAGCACCTATAGTCGGTCGTTAAACATGATACGATACCATAGCACCTATAGTCGGTCGTTTAACATGATACGATACCATAGCACCTATACTCGGTCGTTAAACATGATACGATACCATAGCACCTATAGTCGGTCGTTAAACATGATACGATACCATAGCACCTATAGTCGGTCGCTTAACATGATACGATACCATAGCACCTATAGTCGGTCGTTAAACATGATACGTATAACATAGCACCTATAGTTTGGTCGTTAAACATGATACGATACCATAGCACCTATAGTCGGTCGTTAAACATGATACGATACCATAGCACCTATAGTCGGTCGTTAAACATGATACGATACCATAGCACCTATATTGGGTCGCTTAAACATGATACGATACCATAGCACCTATAGTCGGTCGTTAAACATGATACGATACCATAGCACCTATAGTCGGTCGTTTAACATGATACGATACCATAGCACCTATACTCGGTCGCTTAACATGATACGATACCATAGCACCTATAGTCGGTCGTTGAACATGATACGATACCATAGCACCTATAATCGGTCGTTAAACATGATACGATACCATAGCACCTATAGTCGGTCGTTAAACATGATACGATACCATAGCACCTATAGTCGGTCGTTAAACATGATACGATACCATAGCACCTATACTCGGTCGTTAAACATGATACGATACCATAGCACCTATACTCGGTCGTTAAACATGATACGATACCATAGCACCTATAGTCGGTCGTTAAACATGATACGATACCATAGCACCTATAGTCGGTCGTTGAACATGATACGATACCATAGCACCTATACTTGGTCGTTAAACATGATACGATACCATAGCACCTATAGTCGGTCGTTAAACATGATACGATAATAGCATAGCACCTATAGTCGGTCGTTTAACATGATACGATACCATAGCACCTATAGTCGGTCGTTAAACATGATACGATACCATAGCACCTATAGTCGGTCGTTTAACATGATACGATACCATAGCACCTATAGTCGGTCGTTAAACATGATACGATACCATAGCACCTATAGTTGGTCGCTTAACATGATACGATACCATAGCACCTATAGTCGGTCGTTAAACATGATACGATACCATAGCACCTATACTTGGTCGCTTTAACATGATACGATACCATAGCACCTATAGTTGGTCGTTAAACATGATACGATACCATAGCACCTATAGTCGGTCGCATGATACGTAAACATGATACGATACCATAGCACCTATAGTCGGTCGTTAAACATGATACGTATACCATAGCACCTATAGTCGGTCGTTTAACATGATACGATACCATAGCACCTATAGTCGGTCGTTAAACATGATACGATACCATAGCACCTATACTCGGTCGCTTAACATGATACGATACCATAGCACCTATAGTCGGTCGTTAAACATGATATGTATACCATAGCACCTATAGTCGGTCGTTAAACATGATACGATACCATAGCACCTATACTCGGTCGTTTAACATGATACGATACCATAGCACCTATACTGGGTCGCTTAACATGATACGATACCATAGCACCTATAGTCGGTCGTTAAACATGATACGATACCATAGCACCTATACTGGGTCGCTTAACATGATACGATACCATAGCACCTATAGTCGGTCGTTAAACATGATACGATACCATAGCACCTATACTTCGGTCATTAAACATGATACGATAACATGATACGATACCATAGCACCTATAGTCGGTCGTTAAATATGATACGATACCATAGCACCTATAGTCGGTCGTTTAACATGATACGTATACCATAGCACCTATAGTCGGTCGTTAAACATGATACGATACCATAGCACCTATAGTCGGTCGTTAAACATGATACGATACCATAGCTCCTATACTTGGTCGCTTAACATGATACGATACCATAGCACCTATAGTCGGTCGTTAAACATGATACGATACCATAGCACCTATACTGGGTCGCTTAACATGATACGATACCATAGCACCTATACTCGGTCGCTTAACATGATACGATACCATAGCACCTATACTCGGTCATGATACGATACCATGCACGTAAAACATGATACGATACCATAGCACCTATACTCGGTCGTTTAACATGATACGATACCATAGCACCTATAGTCGGTCGTTAAACATGATACGATACCATAGCACCTATAGTCGGTCGTTAAACATGATACGATACCATAGCACCTATACTCGGTCGTTTAACATGATACGATACCATAGCACCTATAGTCGGTCGTTAAACATGATACGATACCATAGCACCTATACTTGGTCGCTTAACATGATACGATACCATAGCACCTATACTTGGTCGCTTAACATGATACGATACCATAGCACCTATAGTCGGTCGTTAAACATGATACGATACCATAGCACCTATACTCGGTCGCTTAACATGATACGATACCATAGCACCTATACTCGGTCGTTTAACATGATACGATACCATAGCACCTATAGTCGGTCGTTAAACATGATACGATACCATAGCACCTATAGTCGGTCGTTGAACATGATACGATACCATAGCACCTATAGTCGGTCGTTTAACATGATACGTATACCATAGCACCTATAGTCGGTCGCTTAAACATGATACGATACCATAGCACCTATAGTCGGTCGTTAAACATGATACGATACCATAGCACCTATAGTCGGTCGTTAAACATGATACGATACCATAGCACCTATACTGGGTCGTTTAACATGATACGATACCATAGCACCTATAGTCGGTCGTTAAACATGATACGATACCATAGCACCTATAGTCGGTCGTTTAACATGATACGATACCATAGCACCTATACTCGGTCGCTTAACATGATACGATACCATAGCACCTATAGTCGGTCGTTTAACATGATACGATACCATAGCACCTATACTTGGTCGTTTAACATGATACGATACCATAGCACCTATAGTCGGTCGTTTAACATGATACGATACCATAGCACCTATACTCGGTCGCTTAACATGATACGATACCATAGCACCTATACTCGGTCGTTTAACATGATACGATACCATAGCACCTATACTTGGTCGCTTAACATGATACGATACCATAGCACCTATAGTTGGTCGTTAAACATGATACGATACCATAGCACCTATAGTCGGTCGTTAAACATGATACGATACCATAGCACCTATACTGGGTCGTTAAACATGATACGATACCATAGCACCTATAGTCGGTCGTTAAACATGATACGATACCATAGCACCTATACTCGGTCGTTTAACATGATACGATACCATAGCACCTATAGTCGGTCGTTTAACATGATACGATACCATAGCACCTATAGTCGGTCGTTTAACATGATACGATACCATAGCACCTATAGTCGGTCGTTTAACATGATACGATACCATAGCACCTATACTTGGTCGCTTAACATGATACGATACCATAGCACCTATAGTACCATGATACGCCATAGCACCTATAGTCGGTCGTTTAACATGATACGATACCATAGCACCTATACTCGGTCGCTTAACATGATACGATACCATAGCACCTATACTCGGTCGTTTAACATGATACGATACCATAGCACCTATAGTCGGTCGTTAAACATGATACGATACCATAGCACCTATACTTGGTCGCTTAACATGATACGATACCATAGCACCTATACTTGGTCGCTTAACATGATACGATACCATAGCACCTATAGTCGGTCGTTTAACATGATACGATACCATAGCACCTATAGTCGGTCGCTTAACATGATACGATACCATAGCACCTATAGTCGGTCGTTAAACATGATACGATACCATAGCACCTATAGTCGGTCGCTTAACATGATACGATACCATAGCACCTATACTCGGTCGCTTAACATGATACGATACCATAGCACCTATAGTTGGTCGCTTAACATGATACGATACCATAGCACCTATAGTCGGTCGTTAAACATGATACGATACCATAGCACCTATACTGGGTCGCTTAACATGATACGATACCATAGCACCTATAGTCGGTCGTTAAACATGATACGATACCATAGCACCTATAGTCGGTTAACATTAAACATGATATACGGTCGCTTAAACATGATACGATACCATAGCACCTATAGTCGGTCGTTTAACATGATACGATACCATAGCACCTATAGTCGGTCGTTAAACATGATACGATACCATAGCACCTATAGTCGGTCGTTAAACATGATACGATACCATAGCACCTATACTCGGTCGTTTAACATGATACGATACCATAGCACCTATACTTGGTCGTTTAACATGATACGATACCATAGCACCTATAGTCGGTCGTTAAACATGATACGATACCATAGCACCTATAGTCGGTCGTTTAACATGATACGATACCATAGCACCTATACTCGGTCGTTTAACATGATACGATACCATAGCACCTATAGTCGGTCGCTAAACATGATACGATACCATAGCACCTATAGTTGGTCGTTTAACATGATACGATACCATAGCACCTATACTCGGTCGCATGATTAACATGATACGATACCATAGCACCTATACTTGGTCGCTTAACATGATACGATACCATAGCACCTATACTCGGTCGCTTAACATGATACGATACCATAGCACCTATACTTGGTCGCTTAACATGATACGATACCATAGCACCTATAGTCGGTCGTTAAACATGATACGATACCATAGCACCTATACTCGGTCGCTTAACATGATACGATATACCATAGCACCTATAGTCGGTCGTTAAACATGATACGATACCATAGCACCTATAGTCGGTCGTTTAACATGATACGATACCATAGCACCTATACTCGGTCGCTTAACATGATACGATACCATAGCACCTATAGTCGGTCGTTAAACATGATACGATACCATAGCACCTATACTGGGTCGCTTAACATGATACGATACCATAGCACCTATAGTCGGTCGTTAAACATGATACGATACCATAGCACCTATACTCGGTCGTTAACATGATACGATACCATAGCACCTATACTTGGTCGTTAACATGATACGATACCATAGCACCTATAGTCGGTCGTTTAACATGATACGATACCATAGCACCTATACTCGGTCGCTTAACATGATACGATACCATAGCACCTATACTCGGTCGTTTAACATGATACGATACCATAGCACCTATAGTCGGTCGCTTAACATGATACGATACCATAGCACCTATAGTCGGTCGTTAAACATGATACGATACCATAGCACCTATACTTGGTCGCTTAACATGATACGATACCATAGCACCTATAGTCGGTCGTTAAACATGATACGATACCATAGCACCTATACTCGGTCGCTTAACATGATACGATACCATAGCACCTATACTTGGTCGTTTAACATGATACGATACCATAGCACCTATAGTCGGTCGTTTAACATGATACGATACCATAGCACCTATACTCGGTCGTTTAACATGATACGATACCATAGCACCTATAGTCGGTCGTTAAACATGATACGATACCATAGCACCTATACTCGGTCGCTTAACATGATACGATACCATAGCACCTATACTCGGTCGTTTAACATGATACGATACCATAGCACCTATACTCGGTCGTTTAACATGATACGATACCATAGCACCTATACTTGGTCGTTTAACATGATACGATACCATAGCACCTATACTCGGTCGTTAAACATGATACGATACCATAGCACCTATACTCGGTCGCTTAACATGATACGATACCATAGCACCTATAGTCGGTCGTTTAACATGATACGATACCATAGCACCTATACTCGGTCGCTTAACATGATACGATACCATAGCACCTATACTTGGTCGCTTAACATGATACGATACCATAGCACCTATAGTCGGTCGTTAAACATGATACGATACCATAGCACCTATAGTCGGTCGCTTAACATGATACGATACCATAGCACCTATACTCGGTCGCTTAACATGATATGATACCATAGCACCTATAGTCGGTCGTTAAACATGATACGATACCATAGCACCTATAGTCGGTCGCTTAACATGATACGATACCATAGCACCTATACTTGGTCGCTTAACATGATACGATACCATAGCACCTATAGTCGGTCGTTTAACATGATACGATACCATAGCACCTATACTTGGTCGCTTAACATGATACGATACCATAGCACCTATACTCGGTCGCTTAACATGATACGATACCATAGCACCTATAGTCGGTCGTTAAACATGATACGATACCATAACACCTATATACTGGTCGATGATACGATACCATAGCACCTATACTTGGTCGCTTAACATGATACGATACCATAGCACCTATACTCGGTCGCTTAACATGATACGATACCATAGCACCTATACTCGGTCGTTAAACATGATACGATACCATAGCACCTATACTCGGTCGTTTAACATGATACGATACCATAGCACCTATAGTCGGTCGTTTAACATGATACGATACCATAGCACCTATACTCGGTCGCTTAACATGATACGATACCATAGCACCTATACTTGGTCGTTAAACATGATACGATACCATAGCACCTATAGTCGGTCGTTAAACATGATACGATACCATAGCACCTATACTCGGTCGCTTAACATGATACGATACCATAGCACCTATACTCGGTCGCTTAACATGATACGATACCATAGCACCTATAGTCGGTCGTTTAACATGATACGATACCATAGCACCTATAGTCGGTCGTTTAACATGATACGATACCATAGCACCTATACTTGGTCGCTTAACATGATACGATACCATAGCACCTATAGTCGGTCGTTAAACATGATACGATACCATAGCACCTATACTCGGTCGTTTAACATGATACGATACCATAGCACCTATACTCGGTCGTTTAACATGATACGATACCATAGCACCTATAGTCGGTCGTTAAACATGATACGATACCATAGCACCTATAGTCGGTCGTTAAACATGATACGATACCATAGCACCTATAGTTGGTCGCTTAACATGATACGATACCATAGCACCTATACTCGGTCGTTAAACATGATACGATACCATAGCACCTATAGTCGGTCGCTTAACATGATACGAT
Source organism: Chrysanthemum lavandulifolium (assembly GCA_022545495.1). NCBI lineage: Eukaryota > Viridiplantae > Streptophyta > Magnoliopsida > Asterales > Asteraceae > Chrysanthemum > Chrysanthemum lavandulifolium. The sequence continues at coordinate 16,705,578 of CM040239.1, read as the reverse complement.
ACCATAGCACCTATAGTCGGTCGTTTAACATGATACGATACCATAGCACCTATAGTCGGTCATGATAATACATGATATAGTCGTAAACATGATACGATACCATAGCACCTATAGTCGGTCGTTAAACATGATACGATACCATAGCACCTATACTCGGTCGTTAAACATGATACGATACCATAGCACCTATACTTGGTCGTTTAACATGATACGATACCATAGCACCTATAGTCGGTCGTTAAACATGATACGATACCATAGCACCTATACTCGGTCGCTTAACATGATACGATACCATAGCACCTATACTCGGTCGTTTAACATGATACGATACCATAGCACCTATAGTTGGTCGCTTAACATGATACGATACCATAGCACCTATACTTGGTCGTTTAACATGATACGATACCATAGCACCTATAGTCGGTCGCTTAAACATGATACGATACCATATATACTTGATCGCTTAACATGATACACCTATATAGTCGGTCGTTAAACATGATACGATACCATAGCACCTATAGTCGGTCGTTAAACATGATACGATACCATAGCACCTATACTCGGTCGTTTAACATGATACGATACCATAGCACCTATACTCGGTCGCTTAACATGATACGATACCATAGCACCTATAGTCGGTCGTTTAACATGATACGATACCATAGCACCTATACTTGGTCGCTTAACATGATACGATACCATAGCACCTATACTCGGTCGTTAAACATGATACGATACCATAGCACCTATAGTCGGTCGCTAAACATGGTCGTTAAACATGATACGATACCATAGCACCTATACTCGGTCGTTGAACATGATACGATACCATAGCACCTATACTCGGTCGTTTAACATGATACGATACCATAGCACCTATAGTCGGTCGTTAAACATGATACGATACCATAGCACCTATACTCGGTCGCTTAACATGATACGATACCATAGCACCTATAGTCGGTCGTTTAACATGATACGATACCATAGCACCTATAGTCGGTCGTTAAACATGATACGATACCATAGCACCTATAGTCGGTCGTTAAACATGATACGATACCATAGCACCTATAGTCGGTCGCTTAAACATGATACGATACCATAGCACCTATACTTGGTCGCTTAACATGATACGATACCATAGCACCTATAGTCGGTCGTTAAACATGATACGATACCATAGCACCTATACTCGGTCGTTAAACATGATACGATACCATAGCACCTATACTCGGTCGCTTAACATGATACGATACCATAGCACCTATAGTCGGTCGTTAAACATGATACGTATACCATAGCACCTATAGTCGGTCGTTTAACATGATACGATACCATAGCACCTATAGTCGGTCGCTTAACATGATACGATACCATAGCACCTATAGTCGGTCGTTAAACATGATACGATACCATAGCACCTATACTTGGTCGTTTAACATGATACGATACCATAGCACCTATACTCGGTCGTTAAACATGATACGATACCATAGCACCTATAGTCGGTCGTTTAACATGATACGATACCATAGCACCTATAGTCGGTCGTTAAACATGATACGATACCATAGCACCTATAGTCGGTCGTTAAACATGATACGATACCATAGCACCTATAGTCGGTCGTTAACATGATACGATACCATAGCACCTATACTCGGTCGTTAAACATGATACGATACCATAGCACCTATAGTCGGTCGTTTAACATGATACGATACCATAGCACCTATAGTCGGTCGTTAAACATGATACGATACCATAGCACCTATAGTCGGTCGTTAAACATGATACGATACCATAGCACCTATAGTGGGTCTTTAACATGATACGATACCATAGCACCTATAGTCGGTCGTTAAACATGATACGATACCATAGCACCTATAGTCGGTCATTAAACATGATACGTAAACATACCACGATATCATAGCACCTATAGTCGGTCGTTAAACATGATACGTATACCATAGCACCTATACTCGGTCGTTAAACATGATACGATACCATAGCACCTATAGTCGGTCGTTAAACATGATACGATACCATAACACCTATAGTCGGTCGTTAAACATGATACGTGATATACCATAGCACCTATACTTGGTCGTTAAACATGATACGATACCATAGCACCTATAGTTGGTCGCTTAACATGATACGATACCATAGCACCTATACTTCGTCGTTTAACATGATACGATACCATAGCACCTATACTGGGTCGTTAAACATGATACGATACCATAGCACCTATAGTCGGTCGTTAAACATGATACGATACCATAGCACCTATAGTCGGTCGTTAAACATGATACGATACCATAGCACCTATAGTCGGTCGTTAAACATGATACGATACCATAGCACCTATAGTCGGTCGTTAAACATGATACGATACCATAGCACCTATAGTCGGTCGTTGAACATGATACGATACCATAGCACCTATAGTCGGTCGTTAAACATGATACGATACCATAGCACCTATACTCGGTCGCTGAACATGATACGATACCATAGCACCTATAGTCGGTCGTTAAACATGATACGATACCATAGCACCTATACTCGGCCGCTGAACATGATACGATACCATAGCACCTATACTCGGCCGTTGAAATGATAAGCTAAAAGAATGAACAATGGTAGTTCACAATTGATGTGTTATTAATTTTAGTTATTGACAATGAAAATAAAGATTTTTGATTAAAACTCCTTTTGCCGGGGACATGTGCCCGGAAAAACGTTTGACGAATTTTTTATTTTCCCTCCCACCTTTTTACTTTATCCCGCCATAACCGTCCCCGAGGACTTGTCCCCGATAAAAGTCTTGCTAGAAGACAAATAACTATTTTCCCCGGGGACCTGTCCCTGGCGAAAACTAATTGGGAAAATGACCTCAATTATTAACCTGATCTTCTTTTCACAAGTGGGATAAAAATAAACCCACCAAAAACGCAGCTGCTCTGCTCCACTTCATCTTCATCACCAAACACGTACCATAGCTTGCTCCACTTGATTTCTATCTTGCACATTCAAGTTAAGTTCTTGATCTTCTTGATTTCTATCTTGTATTCATAGTTTTTGGTTGTGATTTTGATTCATAAGACTAAGGTTAGACATAATGTTTTCTTTCTTTCTACCATTTTTGAGAAATTTGTTTAGGTTTTATTGTTGCACATTGATTTACCTGTACTCGGTCGTGACTTTTTTTGTTTTTTTTTGTTTTCGGTGGTATTGTACCAGGACTGCTTTTATGTGGTCTAAACCCATATATTAAGTCAGTTGCCAGTAAAGTAGTTAAGGATGTTGGTTTGTTATTTGGTGAGTTTTTAGTAAAGTAGCTAAGGTTAAGGTTAAGGTTCCTAGGACTAATAAGGTTGATGTTAGTGTTGAGGATGAGGTTGTTTTTCGGCTGAAAAGTAAGCGAATTTAAACTTCCCCCAGCTTGATTATATGCAGCTGCATATATTTCTTATTATGTGTTTTGCTTTTATACTTGTAGGAATATAGGGTGTCACGGGTGCCAAGCCGAGGCCAAGCCGCGACCAAAGCCGAGACCAAAAGGTAAGATATGTCATTGCGTATTTTAAATAGTTTAGTGTTTTAGATAGTGAGAACTATCCAAGCATCGGGTATCAAAAGACCCTTTAAACCATTAGGTTGAATTGGTCATTTTAACAATTAGGGTAGAGAGTAGGATGGTGGATTTTGAACAATGTGTCTAGGGTTGAGGGTTGTTTGAAAAAAATGAATGATGTTAGTGTGTCTTGTATATGCTATTACAAAAGATTTCCGAAAACATTTCATTTCGCTTCTTACAATGTTCTTCCAAAAAACTCACCAAATTCTCTCTTATATTATCAAACAACAAAAATGAACTTAGCGGCGGTGACACGTGGCTTCACTGATGGTTTACGACGAGGAGGTACACGGTTTCTTGGTACACAAGATACAAGAAAGTGTACAGCCCATTTCTTGTTACGGTTTGTTATGGTTACCTGATGATGAGGGTTGAATCTTGAAGGGTAAAAAGGTGGTGCAAAAGGGTTTAGCTTGGTTTGAGAGTGTTTTTATTGTGTACCTACTGGACCAAGAAACCGTGTACCTCCTCGCCGTAAACCATCAGAGAAGCCACGTGTCACCGCCGCTAAGTTCATTTTTGTTGTTTGATAATATAAGAGAATATTTGGTGAGTTTTTTGGAAGATCATTGTAAGAAACATAATGAAATGTTGTCGGGAAATGGTGTAATAGCACTTTAACTAGACACACTAACATCATTCCTTTGTTTTCAGCAACCCTCAACCATATACACACTGCTCAAATAGTCGACGCAAACACCGCCCTACCCTCTTACCCTAATTGTTAAATGACCAATTCAACCCTAATGGTTTAAAGGGTCTTTTGATACCCGATGCTTGGATAGTACTCATTACCTAAAACCCTAAACTATTTAAAATAATGAGGTTAAGCTTTGACAAACCCGAGAAAGCGTAAGATATCGGAAGTCAATCGACAAAACCACGTGGCGAACACGAGCCAAGACCACAATCGGTATGTTTTTGTCTAACTTTGTTAATTTTGTTGTTAATACTCGTGAACTGTTGTAAATGATTTTAGACTTTAGTGATTAATTTCGGAAAGTCCCCGTCCGGGTTAATCATCCTATAGAAACCGTCCAAATTAATTTATTAGAAATTAATTTCGAAAGTCCCCTGTTGTTGCTTTTGAATGTTTTGTCTCATTTAGATATGAATGCAGATATTGATTTATTATTTGTGAAAATTTCGACATTGTTTCCCTTTACTCCTACGAATATGTCTTTAATGCACATATTTGGGGAGTTAAGGGAAATGTCACCAAATTTTCTCAAATAGTAAATTCAATTATACGCATTCATATATGAGACGAAACATTCAAAGAGTGGGTTAGGGATTGCCTTCCATAGTTGGATTAGTGAACATTTTAAGTGTATATAATTATTTTTTGCTTCATTAAACGCAGCTTATGCCAATTGATAAAAGTTGGGTCTCACTAGCACGCACTAACAGAGAATTCTTAGTTGGTCTTAGAGCTCGCAAGCATTGCAAGTCCTTGGTGAATATTGATGGGAATATAAATGTCCTCGTGTTTTGTTTAAACGTAAACTGGATAAAGCACGAATTTTTGTTTGACCATATAAACACAAATGGTCGGGACCATAGTTATACGAAATGGTATAATCATGGTGAGCGGATGGCCGAACAACCGTACACACACAAGACACCCGATGAGTGACATGGCCGAGTTCCTTCATGATATTGGTCCTAATAACGAACCGGATGATCCAACTCAAGGAAATATTGGTGAGACAAGTAACGACGCAATTCCTCAACGTAATGAGTATGAGGAGTTACTTGCCACCGCCAACGAAAAACTATACCCACTGTGAGTGGATGTTCATTCGACTTTATGGCTAAGATTACGCATATCAAGGTCAAAGGTAAAGTGAGTGACACCACATTTAATGAGTTCCTAACTTTATTCAAGGAAGTTTTCCGCCTGCTCTAGGATACAAGATGCCATCGCCATACTATGAAATAAAGAAGACATTTAAAACTATCGCTAGGATATGAATCGATACATGCTTGTGTAAATGATTGCTTTTTATATCGGGGCGAACGTAAGATTTGCAGACTTGTTCGATCTCAAGGCGCTAGTAGATGGAAAGAAAAGAACACACTTGGGAAGAAATTTCTAACAAGGTGTTGCATTTTCCTATCATTCCTAGACTACAACGCTTGTACAAGTCTAAACACACCGCAAAACATATGACTTGGCATGCGTCAGCGCCTATGGAGAACGGTAAGATGCAACACCCGGTTGATGGTCAAGCATGGAAGAATTTTGACATCAAGTATTCAAGGAATTTGCTAAAGAAAAAGAAACGTCCGGTTAGGGTTGGTCACGATGGTTTCAATCTGTATGGCAACCTTAGTCACTATACAAAGATGTGATCAAATATATTAACCACATACAATACGCCACGGATATGTATGAGAGACTTCTCTTATGTTGACATTGTTAATTCCGGCCCCAAATCACCAGGAAGGATATTGATATTTACCGAGGCCTTTGATTGATGACCCAAAGACTTTATGGAAAGATGGAGTCGGGACTAAGGATGTTTATTATGTGCACCGACTCGTATGAAATCGCCGCTTTTATGGACTATCAATGACTTTCCCGTCAAGTAGTTTGTCCGGGTGGAGTGGGCAAGGTTACATGGCATGTCCGACATGTAATGTAGACACTCCAAATATGCTACAGTGTTAAACAAAACCGCTTATGTTGGTCATGTAAGATTCTTAAGCATGACCAATAAATGGCGGAAGAATGTAAGGGCATTCTATAATGGAGGTAGATAATACGCACCCTCCTAGAAAATTTACCAAGGATAACATCTTGGATCAACTAAGAAGATGGCCTAAACGTGTCCCGGAAACATCCAATATATGGGGGTGCGAAGAAAAAACGTGATCAAGATCGCGAATTGAATTGGACAAAAAATCTGCTTTTCACGAGCTAGAGTATTGGCCTTTTCTTACACTAAAACACAATTTAGATGTCATGCATATCGAAAAATGTGTGTGAGAGTGTTGGGTACTTTGTTAATGAATGACAAATCAAAAGACACCAACAAGGCAAGACAAAACTTACAAAATTTGAATATTCGTAATGACTTGTAGCTCGTCAACAAAGGAAACGGAAGTGCTCTAAGCCTCATCCTACGTGACTCTTTCACAACCAAGAAGAAAACTTTTTGTCAATTCATTAAAGGTACGCTGCTTTATTTGAAAATTTCTTTGTTCAAATTAATTCGCGATTCATTTCGACAACTTATTCTAATATCCCGATTTTTTCTTAATTCATCAAAGGTGTTAAACTACCGATGGGTTTGGATCTAACTTCAAGCATAAAGCGACCGACAACGATAGCAACATAACAGCTTGAAGGCTCATGATCGTCACATAATGATGCAACGGTTGCTTCCTGTTGGACTTCAAAATTACTTGAAGGACCAAACCACCGCAACACCAATAATCGAGCTTTGTTCATTCTTCAAACAAATATGCACTCGAACTTTGATGGTGGATGACATGTTGAAAGCTAGAGATCAACCGATCAATATTTTGTGCGCTTCGAGCAAATATATCCTCCAAATTTTTTGACATTATGATTCACTTGGTTATTCATCTACCCAAGAGGCTATTGAGGCGGTCCTGTTTACATGAGGGATGTATCCATTTGAAAGATGCATGAAAAGCTCAAAATTATGTCGAAAATAAAGCCAATCACAAGGTTCAATAGCGGAGGGTTAGATTGTTGATGAAGCATTAACTTCTGCTCGCATTATTTTCGGGTGTTGAGACGAGATTTAATCGCCCGACCGGAATGAGGACGGTCCAAGGCCAACAAGTCGATTTGAGGTGTTTCGATCACCGCAAAAGAATGGTAAACGATCATTAGTTCGGTTTAAAGCGTATACAATGAAGCAAGTAGTATGGTACGTACTACACAACATCATGAAATCGACCAGATATGAACGCGTATAAGAGGTATGCGTTTTATTTCAAAATTTGTTTCACGAAGTTGTTATTCGACGACTTATTCTAATATCATGAACATTTACGTGGCATTTCTGGCAGAGACTTGGAAGAAGGGTTTCCTCACCGGTTTGAGATGAAGGTAGACTTATTGTATGTATTACCGTATAAATAACGACTATTACTCATATCTATCTATTCTTAACTTTTCATAGATTCGTGAATTAAAAGTATGTAGGACCTAATTTGTACCGCCGAGTTATTCGCTTTGGCTTGTGGACCATCATGTACCGCAGCCTCACCAACTCTTGCGTAGTCAACGGTGTGAAGTTTATCGACACGACCGTGATTTACGCTGCTCAACTCAAAACAGTGAATTTCAACTCCTAACTCGATGGAGGAATGCATTATGGCCACCAAAGAGATTCTCGAGTTTTCGATATTTCATTCAATGTTGTGTTGTTCAAAGTCAAATGGTTCGACACTAATAACACTAATCGCCTAAAACGCTTGACCTATAGAAACAACATTACGCAAATTATGATCGATCGTATCGCTTCAAACGAACCATTCATTCTTGCAACGCAAGCAACACAAGTCTTTTACCTTGATTTCCGAAAACGTGGTAATTGGAAGGCCGTCCAAGATTCTTATCATCGAAAGATTTGGAACCCGGATATCATTGTGGTGAAGACAACCGTGATGTTGTACATGACAACAACTCATCACATATCACACTCTCTCACCGAGTTGGATCACTTGGATTATAACATTATAAATATAGATGTTCAACCAATGAAGTCGAGGCACCACCACCAATTATCACTATTGTGGAAGACGAAGATGATATTGATTTTGATGATCACGCCTCATGATTTAGCATCCGATGATGATGATGGCCACGAGAATGAAGACGATGAAGATGATAGTACTAATAATGTTGAATTTTATGTTGATGATGTGGAAGATTAATCTCGAATTGTAATTTGTAGAACAACACTTAATTATTTGAATGAAATTGTTATCGAGTGGTTAAATGTGTTTATTTGTTTGTTTATTTATGAGTAAATTACATGTTGTCCTCGGTTTGCTCCAAATCACACCGTAGTCCTCGTCTTTTTTTTTTTTTTTTGCTCCACATGGTTTACATATTGCACGTTAGTCCTTATTAATCGCCGTTATCTTTCGTTATCTCAATGGCACCGTTAGTCCCAACCAGCGATCACTTGCGCCGTTAGTCCTTTATACTAACGATCGTTAATAACCCAAAATTTTATTAAAAAAAATCTTTTCTACACCGCTTTAATCGCCACCGCTTTCTTCGCCATGCGTTTTTGTCGCTTATATACGCCGCTCACTTTTCCACGCTTTTCTTACGTTTTACGTTTTCCTTAGTTTTACGCTTTTGTCCGTTTTCTTACGTTTTTGTCCGTTTTATCGTTTCATACGTTTTCGCTTTTGTCCGCTTTTCTTACGCTTTACGTTTTATCGTTTTCCTTCGTTTTTACGCTTTTGTCCGTTTTCTTACGCTTTTGTCCGCTTTTATATCGTAATTTAAAAAATGACGCTTTTTAATCGAATTTTTTCCGATTTAATAAAAATACGTTTTTAATCGATTTTAAAAAGTTATTTACGATTTTAAAAATACATTTTTTTAACTGATTTAAAAATCGGAAAAACTTTTTAAAATCAAGTTTTTAAAAATTACGCTTTTAAAACCGAAAACCTTTTTATAAATCGATAAAAACGTAATTTTTTAAATCGAAAATTTTTTAAAAATCAAATTAAAAACGATTTTTTTAAATCGAAAAACTTTTTAAAATCGATAAAAAACGCAATTTTTTAAATCGAAAAACTTTTAAAAAATCGATTAAAAAACGATTTTTTAAATCGAAAAATCGATTAAAAACAACCTCATTTTTTTAAATTACACCGTATAAAACGGACAAAACGTAAGAAAACGGACAAAAGCGTAAAACGAAGGAAACGATAAAACGGACAAAACGTAAGAAAACGGACAAAAGCGTAAAAACGAAGGAAAACGATACAAACGGACAAAACGTAAGAAAACGGACAAAAGCGTAAAAAGTAAGGAAAACGATAAACTGGACAAAAACGTAAGAAAACGTAGAAAAGTAGACGAAAACGATATAAACGGACAAAAACGCATGAAAACGTAAGAAAACGGTAAACGATAAAACCGCGCAGAAAGATTTTTTAATAAAATTTTGGAGTTATTAACGGTCGTTAGTATAAAGGACTAACATCGCAAGTGATCGCTTGGTTAGAACTAACGATGCTATCGAGATAACGAAAAGATAACGGCGCTTAGCGATAAGGACTAACAGCTGCAATATGTAAACCACGTGGGAGCAAAAAAGCAAAAAAAAAAAACAGTGGACTACTGGTGGATTTGGAGCAAACCACGTGACGAACGTGTAATTTACTCTTTATTTATTTATTGATTGATTTATTTATTTATTATAATTATCTTTTGATATATACTGTTATACTTTTGGACCATTTGCGGATAGGTAGTTTTGGATGGTTTTGTAGATGATCATGCGTTAACGGTTTAGGAACCGCTTTGGCGATTTTGGAAAAGGATAACTATGTTGTATATATGATATTATCTTTAGCGAATTTGTGTTACGATTGGCATATTAAACAAAGTTGTGACATTGGTAAAACAGTTGTGGATTGGCATATTATGATAACAGTTAGATTTTTTCCTAAAATTCCGGAAAAAATTTGAATTACCCATTTTGCAAAGAATATTCCTGCATAGTGGGTCACGACTTTTCGGGACACGTCCCCGGAAAGTTCAAAAGCATATTTTAATTTACGACTTTAACCGGTGACATGTCCCCATGAAATAGTTTACCTCAACAAGGTTACACGCTTCCCTGGGACATGTCCCCAAGAAACACCGCCACGCTCTGACTAATAACGCCATCGTGGTTCTAAAGTGAAGTTCCAAAATCGCTTCTCCGGTAAAAACACGTGCCACGCGGACATGTTGGACCGGAGACAATCGGTCATGAGACCCACTTGTCCCCGGTAAAAGTGGTAAACAGTCCCCTGAAAAAGTATTCCCAGCGGTATTGCGGCTCTTTTGCGGGACACGTCCCCGAAAACATTTTACCGAGAGATGTCCTCATGAAAGCCTCAATTTCGCGCGTGAAAGCGTTGATTGTTGTAGTGCTTTTCGAGAGACACGCAATGAGGAAGATTGTTATGTGTTTTTTATAAGAAAAGTGACGGTAACTTATTATTTTGTCTTATATAAGTACTTAAAAAGATAATAATATCTTTTTATTAAACGATCAAATATAGTCAAACTAACAGAGTTAGAAAATTTGGACCAAACCCGTAACGAATGTTTCATTTTAGACCCAACCTAAAACTTTTTAAACTAATGGACCAAAAATGAAATGTCTAGCAAACCAACCATAGGGACCAAAAATGTGGTTAACTCAGTTTTATTAAATCATGTAACTTAATTCTTACCAGGTCATTAGTCAATATATACTTAATTTCCTCATTAACCCACAATCGGCTATGTCTTTGAGGTTCATCGGGGTGTGACAGACGAACAATATTCCTACCCATTTCTTCTAAATGATCATGCATCCACAATTCCTCATCTTCATTATAAGTTATAAGAGATTTACCAAGAACTCTTAAACTAACTTCAAGATGAAATCCACGGCTTTCAAGCACTCTAATTGGCCTACTTTGGGCCAACCTTTAGTATGCATGCAACATCTAAGAATATTTCTTTGTATTCCTTTTCTAGACCATCAAAACTTATTTCCAATCTATCCATAGTATCTTTAAATGGAATTGTTTTAGTCTTTCAATGGTCGCTATCCAAAATTCTCACTTTGACCACAAAGAAATGAACCCAAAACTTTGATTGTTAAGGAAGACCATGAGCATATTGTACAACTTGTCTCGATAGCTCTTCGTACCTTTGAGTTGGAATCTCTTCCAAACACAAACCCATCGAAGAGGCATCCCGCCTCCGCCGAGATAACAAAGTCACATTATGAATCAAGCTCACCGGTGGGCTACCAAGATTTGCTCATCTCTTGTTGTAATTATGATTCTACTTCCTACCAAACCACCATACCACCGCTAACGCCTCAAGCGGTCTTTATGATCGACGCCATCAAGAACAACAAGTACCTTTCTACCACGCATCCTCCTTTGCATCATACTTTACCGCCAAAACACTACTTACTTCAATGTTTTGATCCTTTAAACCATCCGAAAGTACTTGTTTCGCAACTTTAGACCCTCCAGACGCTTTTGAAACTTCCCCGACGCTTTCAATGAAGCTTTCACCTTCGAATCGAACGGATATATGATCAAAACAGCCCGCCAAGGTTGTCTTCCCGCACCTCCCATCCCCCATATCCCTAGCATGCGAACATCATCAACACTGGTTTCTAAAGATGAAACAACATCCTTTACTCGAGTCTCCATGCCGACTAACTTTTCATCCAAGCCGAAATTGATGGAGCGTAACTCTCATGAAATCTCTTGAACAATCTTTTGGATAAATTTAGCTTCATGCCTGTATGTAAAATAAGATTGTTTAAAATCATACTTTAACAATCAAATTTCAGATATATAACACATACAATTGTATATGAAGTAATGGCAAAGAATCAGCTATCAGTTAGATAGTAAAGCTTTCACTTTCTTTCCTCTATTTTCCAGTACCAAGCAGCCTCAACACTTCTGAAAGTTTTCATTTGCAGATTGATAGATACTAGTGTCAACTGCCTTTGACCAATCCAAATCAGACTCTTAGTGTCTCAACATGATTAGATACGGATATACCAATTGCACATTTCAAAGCACGATCAACACTCATTTCTTCTTGGTGGAAGTTTTCTTCGCCTTTTTATTTTTAAATCCTCATCCACTCTCCTGTCAAAACAACAGGTATTCTTCAATGATAGCTGAAATCAGACTTGCTAAATGACAAAAGCATCATTATTTAGCTCATATCATATTTATACGCAGAAATAAAAGTTTAAAACGAAGTTTATCAATTATAAAGCAAAGCAAGGTGAAAAAGTTGAGAGATATAATTGAGCGGAAGTACCTTTCTATAGTGAACGTAAGCAGCTTTGCCGGTCATTTCTTGCCCATTTTTGATGACATAAACCTGTAAGTGCAAGAAAATTCTATATATATCATACAGCATAGAAAGAGATGCCATCAAAAAGTAGGGGTGGTAATTTCTAACACGAAACACGACCCAAAACCGACACCGAACTAAACTGGTAGGGTCTCGTCTAAACAGTTTTCTGGCCATGGGTGTTAAACAGGTTGACCCACCAACCCGTTTGAGTTTATTTATTTTAGATAGATTATGAATATAGTGAGTTAAACATGTTAAACAAGTCGACCCACCCACCAGTTTAGAAAAAACGGGTTAAATAGGCAATGTTCATGTTAGTGTAAACGGGTTAGGGATGACAAAACTGACCTAACTACCGAAACTGACCTAAAAACGGGTTAAGGTGTTCTGACATGCCAATCCGAACCCAAACCTGACCCGTATTTGTTTGTAACAGTTGTTTCTTGATTTGAAATGACTACATCAACAGAATAAGAACTTTCCAACGTACCCTCTTCCCATCGCCATTTGTGAACCAATGCCCCGTCCCTTGACCATCAGCTTGAGCCCTTCTTTTGCCAGCATCTTTTGTGATTCCTTTCGCAGTATTGACTTTAGGATTCATAGAAACTTGTGACGTTTCATGAGCCTTGGATTTTCTTGAATTTTTCCTTAATGAACTTGTCTCAGCTTTATTAGTTCTAGTAGCTTGTTTAGGTTTGTCGCCACTGCTAAATTGACCCCTAGAAACACAAGAAATGCAGCACAAAAAACATGAATCACGATATAGGATTTTATGAAAAAATAGCTAATCTTTTATGCAAATAACACCTTAAAAAACTATCAATAATATAGCAGAATTAACTTACATGTAATCGATATTCGATGTACTGGGAAGCTCAGAACCTCTACTTTCTGCATTTAACGGGAAAAAGTTGCACAAACGGGTTCGCATAAACTCTTGGACCCTCAAATCATTCACCCAAATCTACTACATCGTCCATAACATGACTATTATGTGTTACTTTTTCCAATATTACTCTGAACTTTACTTTTTTCTTTCATGGAACTAAAATAGTCTTCACAAACCTCATCCAGTGCAGGTGTCGGGATAATGGAACCTCTTCTCATGTCTAAAATCTTCCCATAAATCTTTTCTAGCTGGCTGAAGTAACGAGTGATTCACTTAATTTTCTCGGCTGATGTAAACCTACACTTTTTCCCCTATCTAAATTAGATTCTGACTTACTTCAGGTCTTGTTAGTAGCAACTTTACTGGATCAGAATCAGACTCGGAATCAATCTGCTGAAATTTTCTAAGAGGACTGACAGTTAATTTTGGAAGCGGTTGTTTGCTGCAGCTTGTGATTACGGATTCTGGCGCGTTTGAGACATATGAGATATTTTGCTTTCTTTTTCCTGATTCTCTGGTCAAACACCTAGTCCGGTAAGCGGAAATTTGGAGCTGTTACTGACTGAATAGTGTTGTATTGGAAGAATATCATCTGCATTTAGCAATAATAACAACCAGTGAATATGCGAAAGTAATTAGCACACTGGTTTATAAATATAATACGTGTGACTGCCACTTGATGGAATCTTATAAATAATAAAACTAGCACAAATACCATCCCTTTCACGCAAGTTAATCAACGGAAGAAATCTGATTCAGCGGTGCTACTTCGTGGATATCTTTGTGATCTTTGTTGG